>JAOWCC010001113.1:600000-1108475 GCA_030867875.1 Actinernus sp. WN-2022 | reverse complement strand
CCCCGTACACTACATGTAGATCAATGGTGCACACCGACAAAAACATCCCGTAGACGGGAACTTGTATTGTATGTATGTAGAACAACACAAACAACACTGGTTAAAGTGATTATGTTGTTCCATAAAAGGAACAAACAAACATTTAATTAATTTTTGTATCATATTTTTTTATAGTCATTGAGCCAAATAACTTTCGACTTTTTATGCTGTAGAATATATTTGATATTTTCCCCTTATCAAACCCTACCCTAGTCATGCAAAACTATCTGGACATGTCTTTTACATACATGTACATAATCCACAGCAGAATTGATATTTTAAAAGATATTCTTGAATCAAATATCTTCAAATCAAATATTTATTTTCATCAAGTTCACATCTAACAGAATTTGTCGTACAATATTATTGTTGTCAACAGAGGATGATATCAATCGATTGCTGGTATTCATAAGAGAAAAGTTTCCTGGCATGAGCTTTACGCCGAAACTGCACATGTTAGAAGATCATGGTGTGGACTTCGTAAAGACATGGCACTTCCCACTTGGAAGAATATACAAGCCATGATACAGGACATCAATGTACAAAAGGACAATGTAAAAAAAAATGGGATTTCTGTGGATGGTACAAAGTGCAAGGTTAATTTTAAAGGTAAGCTTAATTGCTGTTAAATGCAGAAAACTTTGAAAACATTACTTGTGCCTATTATTCCCAAATGTGGGGTTCCAGAAAATATCCATACCCCACTATGGAATTTCCATTTGTATCCCTGTCATTCCTAATAAGGGGCCGTCGATATATTCACTTTTTCCACGCTTAACGTCAACTAGACGTTTAGGGGGGAGGGGGTAAAGGGAGTAAAGTTGTGGACGTTAGCCTGTGGCATTTTTGTCAAAACCAATGTTTTTATTTCTCGAAGTTTTCTTCATGTTGAAAACAGAACATAAAAAGTAAACAAAAAGAGAGAAACGACAAACTGGTTGTCGGTTGTGATGTTCTAGTGTATCAATTAGTTAATTAATAAGTGAAATTAATACAACTGCTCTCACTAATAATGGCAATATCAAAACCATTCCCATACATTTTCTATAGTACACAATAGCAAAATTCCAAGTGGACGTTAAGGAGGGGGGGAGGTGGGGTCTGACCTAAACGTCCAGTTGACGTTAAGCGTGGAAAAAGTGAATATGTAAACGGCCCCTAACTTTCTACAAATCTAGATCGATAAAAAAACGTATAGACCCATACACATTCACTCTAATCTCGAAATTTATACACCGTCAGCTTGGAATCCGGGCTTGGGATATAAGCACAATACAATTAAATTCGCGTATAAAAACATTCTTACCAGGCAGGCAGGCAAGAGACAGCTCGACGTTTTGTGTTTTGAAACTGATATGCGTCGGAAGTAACCGGAAGGGGATTATATTCAGTGATCAAGTAAAATCGAAGACTCAGTAGGGTGGGTCCGGTACATTTTTCAACTACTAAATATGTTTTATGTTAGTTGACTTAAAAAACATATATATTCCGAGTATCGATAAAGAAACAACTAATAAGTTTAAGTTTAGTTTTATATTTGCCACAGAAATAGGAATTGCAGATACAATGGCGAGGAGACCTCGAGTCGAATTGTGAAAGTATTTTAAAGATTTATTACTTCAAAGCGGGCTTAAGAAATAAGAACTAAACGTTGTTTTCACCATCCCTCTTGATAAATGTTTCCAGCCGAATCAAACAGGCCAGGGGCAGGGTGCGGCATATTGCGAAATCGCATCCGGAGTTCGTCAGCTGAAAGCACGCGCCATTACACCGTTCGCTCCCTGACATAAAGTGATAATGAATCAAAGTTTAGAAAAGCCGACTAAAAAGCGGGAGGTAAAGAGCAGAGAACACACATGTGAAGAAAGAACAGAACAAAAGAAACGATGGAGAAAAAGGCAACAAGAAAAAAGCGGCGTGGTAGCGTGTAAGCATGGCAATCCACCAAAGAACAGTGGCCCGGACCACCACCCAAGGCCCTACTGTCGACAGAAAAACCTCCACGGCACAAGACTGTCAATAGTCTGAAGAAGAGATAGTAGATGCATCTTCTAATAGCAAAATGTGTAACAGAGGTAAATTGATGGTCGAGTTAGCTCTTGCCGGCTGCAGTGGACTGGCTCGACAGACTGTGTATGGCGAGAAACACGCCACAACACCTACCGCATCAAATCTGAAGCGAAAGCTACCCGCCGGCCAGTTGCAAAAAGAAAATAATGATAACTGACAAACTGGCTGGAAAAGCAGACTTCAGGTAAATTAATCTAGACTTGCTTCATTATGCTTCAAGTGAACCAATTGGCAGTGGGAGTTTCAGAGAATGCATTCTTGCCACCTACAAGGGGCTAGATGTTGTCATGAAGCAAATGAAACGAAGAACTCTGAAGTGCTTGCAGTCGAAGACGAGAGAGCGAAAAGTACTCCATGAAGCGAGAATTAATAACTGCATTAGGAGACCAAGAAGGATTGCCACTACTTTTTGGTGTGGTAACTGGTGAAGAACCATACGCTTGGTGCTTCAGTTTCATGGCGTGGACGGAAGTGCAATGACATTACAGCAGGCTGCCAACACAAAGCTTAATTAATTTATTTATTTATTTTATTATTGTAATTTGGATTTTTTTATTTTATTTATACTGATGTGATACGGTGGCCATCTCTTGAGAGTAGGAGGAGGCTCTCTCGATTGACAATGTTCCACCGTATTGTGCATGGAAGCATTGATATCGAGAAGGACTCGTATTTGACCCCAGTGCCTCGTACCTCAAGAAATGGTAACTCATTATTATTTTTAAGACCTCATTCGAATTGTAACCAACATAACAACAGCTTTTTCCCATGGTCAACTCGAGAGTGGAATAAGCTTCCCGGCACTGTAACTAATATTAATGACATTAACAAATTTAAGACCGCTGTAAACCAACATTTTATTGAATTAGGGGAATGATTTTAACCTAAATTTTTTTATTATATTATTATTATTTTTTAATATAAATTGTAGTATTGTTACTTAATTTTTTTTTTATTTTTTATTATTGTAATTTGGATTTTTTTTTTTTTTATTTATACTGATGTGATACGGATATACCGTTTTATCAGTCAATAAAGTAGAAGTAGAAGTAGAAGTAGAAGCCATCAACTGTTTCTGATTTATGATATTTTCACGATACAATTACATTATTCTATAGCAATGGGCAAGTGGCAAATTACGACCATGAGCAGCTGACTAAGCTTGAACAACCTGTTGCACACATCAATGCTCGCCATTCTTCTGCTTTAGCCAAAACATTAAGCTATGATGAAATGTTAGGCTTCCAACCAATAGTCTTTTTTGCCAAGGGTGGTAAAGTAATGTTAAGAATGAATTGATGGCCTAGTGTTAGTCTTTGCAATGGGGCGACAGTGAGAGATCACGATTTTATTGACAAGAAAAATCAACAACCTCCAGACCTACCTATAGCAGTTACTGTGCACTTTGACAATTACAAGGGTCCTTCTCTTAGCGAGACTATCCCATGCTGTGTACCAATATATGGAGAGCCGTTTGTGCCAAAAAGATCAATTGCTACCGCTATTCGCACCAGTCCCTTCCAGAGCGAGTATAAATAAGAGCTCCACCAAGGTTCGTTGCACAGTTCGCGTCAGGAGACCTGCACCTCGTTCCTCGCTGCTTATCGTTCTAAGAAAATGGAAGGACAAGTACCCCAAGCCGAGGGAGTTCCGGCAGCTCAACAGAATGTCCCAGGTGGTCAACATCTTCCACCAGCTGCTCCTCCGACATGAAGCCGTCGCTCAGCCGCCAGAGCTAGAGGCAATTTCATCCTTTTTCCCACTATGTGGTTCAGGTTGTTGTTTGCCTTTTGTCCTCGTGCTCACTTATGCTTGTGTATGTATTTTGGTTTGGTCTACCATGGTTTGCGTTGCATCACTGTTTTAGTCTCCTTGGTAGTTTCGCTGGTGTATTTTGTCTTCGTTGTAATTCAGCTTTGGTCTATATTGCTTTATTCCTTCGTTACTACCTTATGTATGTGGACGCGGATTTGTGTAGTGCGGTATAAATGTTCTAGTTAATTTTCTATTGTTCGTTTCAGTCCTTTATTTTGCTCGTTAAGGCATGTTTTGCCGTGAGTTTGGCACTTGTGTTGCCGTATCTTTTCTTTTTGGATTTTATCTGTATATTTGCTTTGACATATGGGTACCACTGTTATCCACTAAGGTAATGTTCGAAATTTGATACATGGTTGTTGTACGGACTTGCCTCACGGTCACGGATCCAACGGTATTATTGATGTTCCTCGGTTAGTGCTTTCTCCCGGTCGTTCGACTTGTTATTTCTTTGCACACTACCCTTTTGGTATGGGTTTTCGTGAGTTTAGTATGGGTACTTGTTTCTTGAGTACAAGTGTGTTTTGTGGATCATTGTTTCTATTTACATAAGTTAGCTTTCTCTGTTCCATTATAACTCTATTTGTAGTGCACGTTGTATGTGTAGTTACGACCATTTCGTGCCCGTTCTTAACTTACCACAATGAGTTTGGGGCTAAGTGTTATTGTCATCAAACGTTTAGCATGTAGTTTGCCATGAGCCTATTGCTCCTCACGCATTTACTCTCCCTTAACGCTTATGCAGATTTGTATTACGCCATTTGTATCAATAGTTGCTTCGCCTTTCATGATTTAGTTTTTATTCCTCATTCATCCGTACGTTTGGCATCAGTTACCAGAGTAATTCGCGCACACGTGCTCCATTTGTGCCGTGCTGTTTTTATTCGATAGGTTAGTCTTTATGTTCTATTTGTTTTATTTCATTCATTTTGGGGGTATACGTATTGTAGCTTTATACTGTCTAGTACCCTTCCGCCGACCACCCCTTTCCCCATCACCTCCCCACCCCTCCCCCACCCTCCTTATTCCCCATGGCAGCGTGAAAGGGATACTAATTCCCTAGTCAGATTACTGACGCTGCCATCCCCTGGGTTTCCCGCGTCCCCACATTAACTGGTCGTGCTCCCCAGGGGATGGCACCTTCTCTCCCTTCCCCTTCCCAGTTTCCAACCTTACTCCCTGCCGGTTTGTCCGTCTTTTACTCTGTATGGTACCACTGTATTGACCTACAGAATAGACCTGCTAGTTATTTGTTTGTTGGGCGGACATGATGAGTCATGTGGGCTGGCAAAATACCCACACCGCATTCTATTACTTGATGCTGGCCCAATTCCTACGCCCTGGAGGTCCGACTGAGTTGCTTTCCACTGGGGTACCCTTACCGCTGGCTCCTCTTCTCTCTACTCCGACATAACACCTTTCCTTCCCCGGCCTCGAATTTAGTTTAAAATTCGTTTGATACTGGCATAAACCGCTTATCCCGTATAAGTCTGGGTGTGGTGAGTATGGGTATTTTGAGTATGGGTGTTCTCCCTAGCTGGCTGGGGGTATGAGTCATAGAGTTCCCTGATCTCGCACGGGCGACACCGCCCATTTTTATTGCACGAGCATAAAGGGAATGATGCGAATAGGAAACTATTCGCACCAGTCCCTTCTGGAGCGAGTATAAATAAGAGCTCCAGCAAGGTTCGTCGCACAGTTCGCGTCAGGATCACTATCGCCTCTAGTACCGGGATGACCTTCCTCCACTATTGCGTTCTATCATTCCCTTTCGCTCCCCTTCCTTTCGACCGAGTTCATTTTTCCGTCCCTTCCCCACCTCCCTGCTGCTAATTCTGCTCTCCTTCGACCTGAACTCGGGCGACACTGCCCATTCTTATTGCACGAGCATAAAGGAAATGATGCGAATAGGATACTAAACATCAATCGTTTGTATTAAATGACAATCGTTCATGGGACATTGTCAAGGCGACAACCACTAGTGCTAAGTTCCAATCGCTAGTGCTAAATTCCAATCGCTAGTCCAAACTCAAAATGTTTTCCCAAAAAATCGCTATCGTTAGTGCTAAATTGTAATTGCTACTCCAAACTCACAATGTTTTCCAAACAAATATCTATCGCTAGTGCTAAATTTCAATTGCTACTCCAAACTCACAATATTTTCCAAGAAACTCTATCGCTAGCGCTAAATTTGTCAATCGTAGTGCTACTATCGATTGCTTATCGATTCACCGCTTGTTCGTAACCAATCAAATCTATTTTAAGAAACATATCAATTTCCTCCAATCGCAAGAACTCTTATATGATTTGAAGCACATGGTACTTACTTCCGGTTGTATTACACATGCTGTAAAGATGACTACTTGTATGTCCTTAAGAAGACTTTTGGAGTCAATTGGTGTAGACAGTACTGTAATTACTAAATTTGGGGATCAAGAAATCACCACTGAAGTGGTGCCAACGCTATCTGATGCCCAGCTGGTTGAACTGGGAGTATGATGATCTTTTGATAAAAATCAGTTAGCAAGCTACTTTGGGAAAGCACCAGCTGACTCGGTCTCTTTGTAGTGGGACTCGTCTGGTAAGCTTAATTTTATCTATTAAAGTGTTTTATTCATGCTATGCTCTCATTCATTAACAATCTATGAATGTTCCAGGTTAAGATATTTGCACTGGTTGAATTGTATTTCATATCGTTTACGTATAGAATCTGGAGCCAGAGCAGCTGTTAATGCTGCGCTTGGTTATCCCCAACAACAACGACCTGAACCACGTCAAAGCTCTGCACCGGGCTCTACAATCCCTGTTGCTAGTGCTATCCTAGAGGCACCTTCTATCATGCAGTCGATGTCCATCTCGAACAGAACACACAGAGGTACACTGTAAAATGAAGAGAGCCAAAACGGCCCCAAAGTCGAAACGGCCCCAAAGTCGAAACGGCCCCAAAATCACGAGGGCCAATTTGGCCCCAATGGGGCCATTTTAAAACTTGGCAGGCCGAAACAGCCGTAGAGGGTGCTGATTTGGTCCCTGTAAAATTCTGAAATGGTACCATCAAAAGCTGAAATCGTACCATCAAAATCCATTTTGGTACCATCAAAAGCTGAAATGGTTTCATCAAAAGCTAAAATGGTTCCATCGAAAGCTGAAGTTCAGCAGTGGCTGAAACACCACAAGTTTTGTCAAGAGACTTTGGAACGCTTAAGTAAGTCGATGAAGAATGTTTGTTGTCTTGATTTCCAACACGTTTTGCTCTCAACCGTAAACTTGAATTGTATATTGTCGCTTTCTTCTTTTCGCAGTAACCGATAGTTTAGATGGAGAACACTTGTTGGTTCTCAGTAAGGACCAGGAGGAACTGAGATTCTACTTTCCAAGGATGAAAGAGAGAATGCTGTTTAAAAATCCCCTTATCGCAGGAGAAGAGGTAAACACAAGTAAAGAGTACGGCCTCGTGTGAAATCTCGCGCCAAATTCAGATTCTCCCGACTCAGAAATTTGGCCAGCGGGTTAGTCAACCGAGCATGCGCCCGAAAGCGAATTTAAGCGCGCAACAGTAACGTCTTCAGATAACGTCTTCAGATAACGTTTTACCAACGGCTTTAGTCGATGTAGTCGAGATATCTAGCTTTTGCTAACCTATATGTTCAGCTTCGAGATTTAAAACAACAAGTAACAGCTTTTTCTGGTTATGGTAAGTGCTTTTGTTCTAATTTTGTTGTTCTTTTGTTGTATATTTCAGGGTTTATCGTTGTCCAGAGAGTCGTCGATCTCGGCCGATGTAGCAATGCTTCATCTATAGCTAGTCTTGGTGATCCAGCAGCCTGTTCCACTCTTATTGAAGATCAAGAAGCAAACAAAGATGTCGAAGAGATAGTTAACGTAGTAAGTTATCTTTATTTATAAATAACACTCCCCTAGTTGATGAGCTTTGAGTCAGACCCGGGAGTCAAGAGTAATACTTTTTTGAAATACTCTCACTTCTATATATATAAATAACCACATTTGACCAACGATATTTTGCTATGGCAGAAGAGGTGATAAATCTTTCCCGCAATTATGCTTAATAGGTATATGCACTGTGAGCAGAAAGAAGTGATTTATCTTAAATTATACTCCAAGTGTCACTCAATTCATTAATGAATCAACAGCTCCCCAGCACTGGTCACAGACTCAGGTTTGAACATATTTGTAAATTGTTGATAGAATACAACAGTGGTGAACACGGCGAATGTACTTTATTTATCAGAATGTTGAGAGAGACTCACCAGATGTTTCTAGTGGAAACCATAATCATGAGTCTATGGCATCAGTTAGCCTGGCAAATGCCTCCCAAGTATCAGGAAAAGTCAAGGTGACATTTTAAAATAACCTTTTTAAAAACAATAATATGACTTTGCTAATACTGCATGTTACTTTAATTATCCATGCTTGGATTTACATCAGGATTTTTTATTTCTTTGTCACAGGATACAGGAGATTGGCTCTCCAAGTTTGAGCTGCCTTCGTGAGTAAGTGATAATCATAATGTTGCTACAACAGTATCAAGTTGTTTCGCCACCATGTATATGTTGTGGTTCAACATTTTTTTTAACCGGTTCAAAATTTTTACACTAGTTCAAAATTTTTACACCAGTTCAAAATTTTAAAACCAGTTTATTTTTTAACATTCTAAAAGGGAAGTTATGTTAACTGATGTTAGGGTTATTTTAAATGCTGGATTTGGGATCCTAAATTAGTGACTACTAGATGTTATTGTTTGCTTCGTTCTATTAATGTTTGTTCTATTGTTTGTCGGTGAAGGTAGTAGCAAATTGGAGCAAATCTTAAGGGGGCTGCGAGGCACCCAAAATTATTAGTGACTAGCTCTAAACACCCTAAATTAGTGAGCATCCGTTGTTGACGGTTAGGGTATTTTTAAATGTAGGGGTAGGGTTTGTATTAGTTCACAGGACCATCGAAGAAGCATTATTATTCTTTGTTGTTCAGTGATCTAGTTCTAAGTGTAGTGACTATAGCTCTAAACACCCTAAATTAGTGAGCATCCGTTGTTGACGGTTAGGGTATTTTTAAATGTAGTGGTAGGGTTTGTATTAGTTCACAGGACCATCGAAGAAGCATTATTATTCTGAGTTGTTCAGTGATCTAGTTCTAAGTGTAGTGACTATAGCTCTAAACACCCTAAATTAGTGAGCATCCGTTGTTGACGGTTAGGGTATTTTTAAATGTAGGGGTAGGGTTTGTATTAGTTCACAGGACCATCGAAGAAGCATTATTATTCTTAGTTGTTCAGTGATCTAGTTCTAAGTGTAGTGACTATAGGTCTAAACACCCAAATTAGTGAGCATCCGTTGTTGACGGTTAGGGTATTTTTAAATGTAGGGGTAGGGTTTGTATTAGTTCACAGGACCATCGAAGAAGCATTATTATTCTTAGTTGTTCAGTGATCTAGTTCTAAGTGTAGTGACTATAGGTCTAAACACCCAAATTAGTGAGCATCCGTTGTTGACGGTTAGGGTATTTTTAAATGTAGGGGTAGGGTTTGTATTAGTTCACGGGACCAATGAAGAAGCATTATTATTCTGAGTTGTTCAGTAATCTAGTTCTAAGTGTAGTGACTATAGCTCTAAACACCCTAAATTAGTGAGCACCCGTTGTTGACGGTTAGGGTGTTTTTTCTTTTTGGATTATAAGTCGTTTATGGCATCATAGAAGGCCTCTTTACTTACGCACGGTTCATCGGCCATCTTTGAAGAATCCGGTGCGCATTCGCGTATAAATTTAAGAGACTGGAAACAAATTAGCATAATGAGAGGGACTGGCTTCAACGACTAGCACTTATAGAATGTACGGTGGTGTTCAAATCAACGATTGCTTCTTTGGCGCATTGCGTTAGGCGAGTGGATCATCGAGTAGCTGAAGTTAAGCCCGATCGGGCAGGGTTAGTGAGTGGATGGGTGACCGCCGAGGAAAGTGGTAAGTAAGTGGTACAGTAAGGTAAGTAGGTAGGGGGGCAAGGGAAAAAAGGGAATGGAATAGGTTGGGGTTTTGTTTGCAGGGGAGGGGTGGGTAGAAAAAGATAAACCAAATTTTTTTTCCAACCACAACATATACCTCGCCACCATTCATCTCGCCACCACAAAGAGTTTAGTCGCCACCATATAAGGTTGCCTCGTTCTATAAAGTGAACTCTATATGGTGGCAAGTTTTCTTGGTGGCGAAACAACTGTAATTCACTACAACCCGTTCCCTGAGAACATAAAGTGGAAAACGCTTTACAACCTTCAGCACAAAACAAACAATATGCATGCAACTACTCAATCTACTGTGGTGCAGATAAATGTTTTTTTAGGCCTAGCAGTTTATTATATAATATTGCAGTTTGTTTCTGCATAATTAAACACAGATACTTAGTTACTCAATTGATTGTGGTGCAAAATTAATTTGTTTTTTTGACCTGGTAACATAAAATATATGGTAGGCATTAGTTTTGAAAGTACCACATGATCTAAATATCAATGTTTTATTAACAGTGAATTGTATTTTAGTTTTCAGTATCTGTCGAGAATGGCCTACAGGATGGTGTGCTATCCCCTAACCAAGCGAATGAACTTGTTAGAGATATCTGTGTACAGATGAACCGCTTTACAAGCAATAACCACAAGTCGTTTAGAGTTCATGTGGCCAAGATGGTAATCTCCAAGTACCCTTGTTTAGAGGATAAATCTCCAACAGGTGCTTCTAAATGGGTATGTAAACACACAACAACATGACTACCAAGTTGCACAATATTTTCTATCTTTGTAGCACCTCAACACGGCTACCCTTCAATGGGGAGTTCCAAAATCGAAGATTGTAGCTGTTACCACCAATAAATTTAACCTACAGTACATGTATAATCAGTTGTGGATACTCATATGCATTATCCTGGGCCGTTATATAGATGCTTGCTCCAAAATGTTTGTTTTGGTACATTTATAATATTACAGTAGTTTCAATACTTTTTTTGGGGCAAGCTATCCATTCTAAAAATCCATGCTCAACTTGTTTACCGGTAGTGGTGTTTTGTTGTATACGCCAATTTAAGTTATTTGAATTTTTATGTCAATTTTTACATGCTATCTGCTTTTGCTGATTGTTTGGGTGACTCACTTTGAAACTCTCAGTAGAAAATATATGCTTGTTGATATTTTGTTTTGTTTCTGTGTCAATTTAGTAACATATAGTTTCACTCTAAATTCACTTTTGGTACATGCCATCTGCTTTCTCTGATTGTTTGGGCGGCGCGCCTTTAAACTCTCAATAGAAAAAAGATGTGTGTAAATATTTTCTTTTTTTGTTTCTGTACGTCAATTTCATTCTAAACTCATCTTTGGTACATGCTATCTGCTTTCTCTGATTGTTTGGGCGGCGCGCCTTTAAACTCTCAATAGAAAAAAGATGTGTGTAAATATTTTCTTTGTTTGTTTCTGTACGTCAATTTTCATTCTAAACTCATCTTTGGTACATGCTATCTGCTTTCTCTGATTGTGTGGGCCTTTAAACCCTCAGTAGAAAGAAGATGCTATGCTTATTGATAATTTAGTTTCATTATTAAAATTAATAGGTTCATTCTAAAGTCACTGTAAGCTGTGCTATCTGCTTTCATTAGTTGTTTGGGCAGCCCACCTTTAAATACTAAAGTTTGCATATGAACAATGGTTTTGCACACAATTTGAGGGCTTGTCATGTCAGCACTAACATTTTGAAAATTGTTTTATCTTTCTAGAGTACCCTTGAACTAAAGATTTTCAACAAGATGAAGACAATCCTGAATCCCAGCCGCCTGAAGTCAGACAGAGCATCTGAGGGCGGTCCATCAAGGAAGAAGCAAAAAAAAGTGACAACTCATGGGCTGAAAGTGCCAGAGCTGCCGGAAGGCTCCACGTTGGAGAGCCTACGAGAAGATGCCAAAACTGCCCGAAGGGAAATCTTGAAGAAGCCATCAAACGTGAAGCTGCACAAAGACTTTATGTTAGATACATATCCGCTAAGAAGATATGAAGTGCTGAAATCCCCTAAGCCTGTCAGCGAGTTTCTAGATGACTATCCACCTCTCAAGAAATATGTCCACGTAAGAGAAATTTTGATTGTTTTTCTTATCAAAATTGTAAGCATGTTTAATATTAATTTGCTGTGGGACCGAGATTTACATTTAATATGTTAATTATATATTTATTTAGAACAGCACTCCTGTTATTATTTTTCATGGTCAGTTGCTTTGATCTTGCTGTGTTGCAGCCAAATGTTTTCTTCTCACCCCAAATCGTTATTTTCCTAACCTTGGCAATTGAAAATCACTAATAAGGGAAAGTTAATGTATCAATGAAATTCATCAACTCTGTCGTCCTTCCTCCATTCAGAGTTTTCATTGTTATTATCATTTTGTTTTATAGCTCAAAGGTGAGATGTGTCGTATCTTCAATGATGACCAACTGCCTGCAGACATCAGAGCAAAGTACAAAATGTGGAGAAACAAAGTTCTCAAGTATGCTGCCACAGCAACAGACAAGGTCAAGTCCTTGATGGATGGAATGGAGGGGCTTAATGACGAAATTGACCTTGAGGGTGAGTCACTTACCACATATTTGTATCCTTAATACCATGTAGCACAGTTTCGCTTGCCTCTCACCACTGTGCACTGGCTTGAACAGGGAGCAATTTTCTTATGTTGCAAGTTTCAATGTTCCCAGTCTTCAGTTAATCATAGTAGGCCCATAACAACAACAACTGAACGAAACATACAAAGACATTATTTGCTTTTTGTCATCACATTGTTATGGGCTTACAACCTTTTTATAATATATTAAATTCTAATGAAGATTTGTTTTGTTTTTAGAAGTCAAAGACCGAACAGCATTCCTGATCATTAACGAAATACTGCAGCAGAAGGGAGGGAAAAAGATAGGGGTTCAAGGAGTCATCACATGTTTGAAGGTAAGAGATTAGCACACATCTTCAAATAAGGACCACCCTTTTAATAAGCCTCACACCTTCCCTCAGACCTTTAAAATCATACCCAAATATGGGAATTACTATATAGATATATGATGGTGATGCTTATTAACACCACCCACATAATATGTTAGTCTAAACTTTGTACTTGGAAAAAATACTTACAAAGTAAGCGTTCAGCTAGAACTCTATAGCCATGTTCACACTCTGACTGTGACCTACAAATATAGCTACATGTATAAATGATGTAAAGGCAAGGTTATATGACCTCTGTTGGACCCCACCACTTCCACACCAGTAAATTTCGGCCTAATCCTACACTAACCCACAACTTAAAACAATACGATGCCAAATGGATAAAATACAGTAAAAACCACAGAGCTCATGATGTAACCTTGCCTTTACATCATTTATAGGGTAGTATCGTCGTGTACCGTTTAACCAACTGCATCATAAAATTCCCTTTGTTACCCACGTTCGCTATGAATAATTTGAGACTCAGAAATTTTATACGAACATCCGAATCGACACTTAGAAATTTTAGAACGATTATACGTTATCCTCACTATAAACAAAATTACCGCCTGAACCGGGATTCAAACCCGGGCCGGTTAAGAATCAATGCAATGGCTTACCCACCACCAACCCAAATCCTAACCATTAGACCACGAGAGAATTCGCTGATTGCAGTCGTTTCTTTTAGCAGATTTATATCAACTTCATTAGCATGTTCATAAAATATTCTATTATAGTATAATATATACTATAAAAGCAGTACGACAACCCTCCGAGCGCGCGAGGTGTGATTCCCCACGGATCTCAACGGTACACGACGATACTACCATTTATAGCTACGTCACAGTCAGAGTGTGAACATGGCTATAGAGCTATAGCTGAACGCTTACTTTGTAAGTAATTATTTTCCAAGTACAAAGTTTAGACTAACATATTATTCAAAGTGGGTGGAGTTAATAAGCATCACCATCATAGATCTAGGCAAACATTTTATAGTTCATTTCCTGTAAAGATGAACATTCAAAGGGGCACTTTTTACTTTAGTTGAAGAGTTATAATTTAAGCACCCTGATTTCTAAATTAAGCATTTCTGTAACATTTTGATATGGCTGAGAGAGTAATATGTCAAATGTGCAGTGTTGATAGTGAGCATCTGCAATTGAATGTTTATACAGTAGAACCCTGATAACTCGAACTCTGAAAGGAGATGAAAATGAGTTCGAGTTAGCGGGGAGTTCGAGTTAGCGGGGAGTTCAAGTAAGCGGGGTATTAATGTACAGTAAATGTAATATAATTCAAATCCAACAGTAATATAGGACTTGGTTCGAGTTAGCGGGGTATTTCGAGTTATCTGAGTTCACGTTATAGGGGTTCTACTGTAGTAATACATGTACAAAACAATCATTGTACGGTTTGCATGTGTATAGTCGATCAAACTGTATTACATGAACATTCAATTGCAGATTCTCACTATCAACACTGCACATTTGAGATATTACTCTCTCAAAACCATATCAAAATGTTACAGAAATGGAAGGGACCATCATGTGTACAATCCAGGAGGAGAAGATGGTGGACTGTATTATTGGTCTGTTAGCCTGCTTCTATACATTTAACATAGTTTACAATGAAAGTAAAGCGATCCTTGCCTTTCTCGAACAGACAAGAGCGTCTGTGACAGCATTTTTCAATGCTTTGGCGTAGGGGTCTTCCTTGCCGAACGAGTGCATTTGAGTCCATTTCACGCTGGAAACTAATCCAAACTTTTCTTTTGTTGTAAAACAGACATGTATTTTGTATTTAGAATGTAATAAAATTGTATATACTTTTAGAAATGTTTTTTTTTTTGTGTACTACTAAAATTATTGTAAGCTCTGAAGTGGCCCTCCTGTAGGAGCCAAATCGGCTATTTTGAGGGGCCGTTTACGATGGAGCCGTTTTTATTTGATAGCCAATTCGGCCCCTCCAAAATTTAAAACGGCCCCATTAAAATTCAAACCGACCCCATGAAAACCCAAAACGACCTAATTCTGCTCCAATTTAGCCCTTCAAGTGATTCCAATTCAGCCCCAAAATTGGGGTCATTTCAGCCCAAAAAGTGGTACCAAAACAGTACCCAGTAAAAGGAGCCAAAACGGCCCTCTCAATGGGTGCCATCCTGTACTCGCCGAAACGGCCCCATTTTTGGGTCCGTATTGGCTCTTTTCATTTTACAGTGTAATATTGCCCCTTTTCGAGATGTCGGTACTGGGAATACCATTGGTAAATACGGATTGCCATTTCAAAACAAGTAAAGAGCCCCATGCCAAGGATACATCAAAAACGTTTCAAGGACTGTCCCACATAAAAGAAGCGTGTTTTAGAAGAAAAGAGAAACGGTTTCTGGATCCTTAAAATATGCGGGGTTAACAGGCATTGTACAATGCCCTACTTGGAACGGCCTGCTATAACCCGCTCTACCATGGGGCCACAGGGACAGCCCGATATTCCTTCATCAGCATGCATGCCTTCTAACTTTCTCACTCGCATGTCAATGAGGGAAAATTAGAACAAGCATGCAAGCTGGGATTTGGAATTCACTGCAGTTCACCACACTTGGGCCTCTCTGAGCTGGACCCAAAAAAAAAATCCTTATAGGGATTTCAGGTTTTTGTGTATTGGGCACCGCAGCTAGTGTACAACATGCTCTTGGTTACATTTGGAATGTTAAGTTGAATATATATCCTATTTCTGTATCCTTCAAATTAAGAAGATACATGGTTTCATGTTATTCACTAATGTATATTTTTAACATGCATTCTTTCGGAAAGTAATGACGAAAATGTTGCATCTACATGTATAAGCCTGTCAGAATCATCATCCAGCACTGGATGTACAAGTAGCTCAAGCTGTGTGCGTGGACCATCCACAAACACGTTGTCATATGTCAATACAAGCCTGTCAGAATCTGCAGAATCGTCATCCAGCACTGGACGTACAAGTAGCCCAAATTGTGTATGTGGAGCATCCACAAGCATGTCATATATTGATAACTATCTTGCAAGTGTGCCAACATGCTCAACTGTGACAACCCATGATGATGAGATGATGAAGGAAAAATTGATTGAAATGTTTTTAGTTGCCAAGATGGAAATAATAGAAGCTATCCAGGACTCCATCAGTCTTGAGGATGCTATTGACCTTTTCCTCAACCAGACAGGGCGAAAAACGTAAGTTTGACTTTTTAATTTCAACACTGTCATTGATAGTACATGTATTTAACTCAAATATCAATACATGTGTATTTTTCTATTCCAGTTTTAAATTATCTTTTTGCTGTCACAAATATCGATTCAACTAGTTCGGAATTGAATGGTAGAATATTTCTTGATTTGAGTGTTGCGTCTATGGGTTATGGAAGTTTATATCTGCAAAATGATAAAGAGTGTGACATATATACAAATCATTAATCTATTATACTAAATCATGCGGGTGGAGATAAATGACATTTTATAGACAACCATGTTATAATAATAGTTTGTATCAGTGATTTTGACTAGATTAGAGAACAGTTGAATTGCCAAGGAGAAAGTATGAAGTAAATTCCATCATTGATGTCACACTCAACATTTTGCAGATATAAACCTCTATAACTCATAGATACAACATTCAAATCAAGAAACATTCTACCATTCTTCTATGAGTTGAAATTCAGTCAAAATGGTACTATAATAAGAAAAAGTAATACAATCACACTGTTCACAATAACTGCACAAAATCATTTTATTTTAGTTAGGTATATATATTCGTATTACATGTAAAATCTGGCCTAGTTTACTACAGATTATGTGCTCGAAATATTTTTTTGAAAATAAGAAACCTGATTTTTTTTTGGCAATTTCTTCTCCCATGAAAATGTTATATTAGTGCTACAACTTCCCACAGATGAGAAATGTAGCTATAATGTATCAGCCATGGAAACGATAAATTTAATGAATGTTTTGATACCAGGTAATGTAGTGTTTCTACATCCGGGAGTTTCCTAGTGCGGGAAACCATGTATCACGTGATAGGTAGATTGAGAGGTCTCGAGTAGCGAGCTGTACTGTGTGTGCACGAGTCCGAGTTTATAGAGTAGTTCAAGCCTTAGTGTATTTCTAGGTACATAACATTGGTGCCGAGGATACTAATAACATGTCGGAGAAGACTTTACCTGCGTTGGTCTTGTCAGGGCCTGCTTCACAAGTTGCTGAGCGGTGGCGTAAATGGAAGCATGCATTCGAGTATTACGCCAAGGGAAAGGGAACCGAAAGCATCAAAAAGAAAACATCTCAGTTACTGCATTTCGCCGGAATGGAGGTGCAGGATATATTCGTAGGTAACATGATTTTCTCTCTTGTTTTCTCTCGGTTTTTCTTGTACAATTTCGATTTGCATGTCAAGACAAATTCCAGGGCTACGATAAAGGAAACAAGGCCGAGCCTTTCTAACTGTTTTACAGACTGTGGTTCTTTATATTCTGTCAATTTTCGGCCTCGATGTTGGTCGCCATCTGTTTGACTCAATTCCTAACGTTGACATTGTTCTGGACATTTTTCTTGAACTTAGATGACCCGGATGCAGCAGTAATCATCTCCTCCGATTCTTCGGAAGAGGAACAGGAGGAAGGCAAGTAGATTTGCTCTTTTCGCTGAATTATGACGATAGGTTTGCTTCGACGAGATTATGATTCACATGCATGCACTGACCACGCTGCTGAGCTTGTCGTGGGAAATTCTTCAACCACACCAGGATGAATTAATTAATTCCAAAAAGCATAAGTTAAATGGGAATTCACCAAAACCCATCTGACAATGATGAAAAAATGAAATTCTTACCATTCATGTAAACCTGCCCTTTGGGTATTGTAAATGTCTCCAATATTGTCAATTATATTCCCCTGTGGCTGTGGTAAAGGCGTTTTATTACTTTCGGCTTTTGCAAGGATCAAATTTCGCGGTTTTTCGTCCGAATATAAACTACAAAGAAAAGGGTAAAACGAAAACATAATAAAAAGTGCTGATTGTTTTAAATAAGTTTTTCCTTGTTGTAAACAAATTGGAATGGGTTAGGGAGGGGTCTTGCTGAAATTAAATTTTAAGGGGTTTCCTAGGCCTAGGGTTACACGAAACAACTTTTTAAAAGAAAATTTAGAGTCTAAGGTTGCATACATTTCTTTGTGTCATTTTTTGTGTCCTTTTATCTGAAATGAAATAATGATAACTTTACTTTACATTAAAATAAAAAAATAAGATGGATCTTTGAATTATTGCTAATTGTCCCAATTAGTTTATAATACTTCAGTATGGTCATATGTACACTAAGCTGTACTGTGGCAATCTAAAGGCCTTGCTCTTTAAACTTAATAAAAGTGAAGCCCACAAAGCAAGTAACCATATGGCACTCTAGGAAGTTAAAGGGTTAAAGAAGTCACCAGAGCGAGTTCATTTGTAGAATAGGCATATAGTTGAGCCAATATTTCTTACGCCTTCCAAACAAATTAAATGCTTTAGATACTCATCAATTGAACTTAAAACGTTGAAGTCATAGGGTTAAAACAATCATGGTATACATCATGTTATTTGGCAGCTTACTCATGATTATCTTATCTTTCAGATCTACTTTTTGCAGCAGCTTGTGGAAATTATTTGTATGCAAGGGTAAGCAACCAGGAAATTATGCAACAAATATATAGAAAGTGGAGAGACATTTTTTTGGAATACCACAAACACAATGTGTAACAAAGGATCCTTGCTCCAGAATATTAATTGAATAAAACGTATCAATCTGGTAAATACTCGCCCTAGTTCTTCATGGGTCAACTTTCCAACTGCCATTTTATTGCATATGTGGGTCATTTTTATTAAGTTCAATTATCTGAATAATCTGGAGCATGGCACTACAGCAAAGTTATAATGGCTGTTACATGTTTAAATCCCTTATGTGTTTCTGGTAATACTTAGCGACCAGTCATTATTGAAATTGGATGGATAGGGTGGAGGAGAAAATGTGGTTGGGGGGGGGGGGGGGGAGGAGAAAACAAATCTTTGAGGAAAGGGGGGGGGACCCAAAATACATATGGGTTGGTGATGTCTTTGGTATGCTGATTACTCTTTAAAAAAAATGAAATAAAGGTTGACATGCTGGCATATGATCTAAGGTTATTGGAAAGTCCAAAGAAGAAGAAAACAAAAATATCAGAGACAAAGTTTGTCAGATAAGTGAAATTTTTTAACGTTTTGATAATAATCTACAAATAATCATAAAATATCCAAAAAATACTTATACATGCAGCATGATCATTAGGAGTATAACCTCTGAAAAGTACAGTCCCTGCTTGAGGATACCAGGCAATAACTTTATACATATATAAGGCTGCTTGGTTAGAGATTTTACATTTTTTTGAATATTTTATTTCACAGTGTCAACAATGAGGATGAAGAGAAATATCAGGACATAAGGTTGGTACATGGTTGATTAAAAAAATATTATTTGTTGATACAACTGGTCTGTCACCAAACTAATCATAGTAGAGCTCCTGTGCAAGGTGATGTCCTGCTCGAGTGGAGCACCATACACATAGCTAGCGATCGAAAAAAAAATGCAACCACTTTCACCTGCCTGCTTTTACTATTTGAACTAATTCCATCAGATAGCTCAGTAGGGAGAGTGCATGCCCCAATATGTGTGCAGGGTTCTATTCCCATTCTGAGCCAATGTGTGTTTTTGTTGGCTATATATTATTATTTTCTGCTTTTCTTTCCTCATTCTGGTATTATAATCGTAATTTTAATCCAACTGCCACCGATCTAGGACGACGAACACGTGCGAATCTGACCCATATTACGTCACAAGTCCGACCCATTCCCCCGATCTCGTCGCGCGCCGTCGGTCTTTGTCCAGGTCGCTTTTCAGCAACTTCAAATGCTCATAAAAAATCGACGCCTCACGCAAAATCACTTTTGTTTTCGGCGAAGTACTGAATATCGCATGAAGAATAAACGTTTTGGGGGTTAGAGGCACTTTAATGACTGGTCCCTCAAGAAACATCGAGGAACTACTCGACCGAGGAATAAGAGTACGATAAAACAATTTCAGGAGTATTGGAACGAACCGTTTATGAAAAGTAGGTCATTAATCTGTCAAGACAACCATGAATGACAAAGTTGAAAGCATTTGTCACTTATACAATACACCAATCAATAGTGCAGTGGAACCCAACATGTTCTTTCCAACTGCAAACATGTATCAGTCGCCTCAGTTTAGCCACCATGTTCCACCATGGCAGAACGCCAAACCATTTGTTGTCATGAACATTAACGGTAGGATTAAGAAGTATGCCGGCTGTCACAGAGAGTTTGCAGACGCTCGTTGGTCTTGTCGTACAACACAGCGAGCGCGATTTTTACAACGACAAGAATGGTTTCCGCCGTATTATAAATGAGCAGGCTCGTTATTATCATCCTGAAAAGGCTTGCATTATGTCAAGGCATCCTCACTTCAGTCCCAGTTTACTACAACTTCATCCCGACGTTCTAATTGATACTCTGCAAGCAAATCACTTGCGTCACCATTTTAACGTCGAAGTTGGTCCTGCAGAAGAACAGTAAATGAAGTAAGAACTAAATCGGAGAAAGCGCGTGACTCCTTCAAAGTTGTGTGACAAACGTTTTTTTTTACGTAATTACAAGAGTACGAGGTAAGAGAACGAAACACCATGACCTATGATAATTACTTTAAATTTATTTTTGGCTCCGCAGCACGTGGTGTAAGTTATTTTTATCTCGTTGTTGACAACTTCAAAACCGTAGCCCTTTGTTGAAAGCACAGTGGCCTCGTTAATCCCTCGAGGGAGCTGACCAATCAGGCGACTTTCTTAAAATAGGGCGTGTTTCTAAAAAATAATTTATATAAATTATTATTGGAACAGACAGACCCATGTATGGGGGATTCGTTCTCTTATCTCATACTCTCTTGATAATTATCACTAAAGCAAGTGGCCTACTGACTTTCACAGCCTCTGTAATCTATAGAATCAGTGAATGTTAATGTAGCACTCTCAAAACCTACTGATGCGTTGCCTCAGTCTTTCCTACATTACTTTTTCGACAGTTGCGGTATCTGCTACATTCGTTCCATCATTTAGTAAACACGTTTTTTTTTTATGACAGTCAACCATTGTCACCAGACAAGGCTCACTTTCGTTTATTCGTGTTGTGCAGTTCCAGAAAATATCCATCCCCCAACGCATTTCTCAAATAATTCGAACAAGAGTAGCCTAAGTAAATTTTACCGATCGTGCACTGTTCCTTGAATAAAATTCGATGTCAGTTTCTCGCCAACATTCTTATCTAAACAACTGCAAGACAAACCATGTTTGTGCCTTTAGGAGCAAGTTTCCTCTGTGCTGAGACATCATTGACATCGATTTTTTTTTTTTCACTCAATCACCTCTTCTTCGCTTTCCAGAGAAAAATTGCTTCCATTTGCTTATCGTCTTCTTTTATAATGGCTCATATGTCTCCTAGTATTATTTAAGCCCACAAATGGTCTTGGAAAAGGGGTGGGGGATATTTTCTGGAAGTGCACATTCACAGTTGCTATTATAAATAGAAATAATGGATGGACCATTATATTTTTGAGGGGGAGGGGTGGGCAAATACCCACATCGTTTTTTATTGTATTTCGACGATAATAAAATTCGTGCAAACAAACGGTGTAATGAGAAAATTCGTGCAGAACTTTCAGCCCCCAAAAAAATCCCAGCCAGAAAAAATCCCCCCCCCCCCCCCCCCCCACTGAAAGAAAAATGTATGATGGTCCATTTTTCTCGGCTCAAACTGGGCGTATTGTGTAACGAGTTGTGTTGTATTGGATCTTTATTAGATTTGAAATTTGCAATGAAATAAATAGAATTGTTCTCAGCTCAGCTGTCGATGTCTTTAATTCCAACTAATTCTAATTATATTTTTCTAGGAAGGGAGAGGATTGGGTGAATTACCACCTTTAACATTGAAATGTAGAACATTGAAATGGGTAATTCATGCTGTAACAATTGCTACAAAAATGATGTCGAACTTCGCCGTTATAGGGTGTCTTTTTAGTCCGCTTTAACCCCCCCACCGGGGGGGGGGATCCCATATAAAAGTGACGGGCATGCTCGTCGAAAATTTGGACAAGAACTCCTAAAAGGTGCCAGACTCTCGTTTTGTGGGCGTGGCGCAGACTTATTTTTACCCCTAAGAGGTACCAATCCTTCACTGAATGTAGACTCTTTCTTAAATGAGAGATGCGTGACTATATTCGGGACTGCCAAAAGTTCCGACAAACTACCAGTAATTAATAACCTATTTTCTAGGTTTTTTTTATCATAAAGTGTACATGGTCCAATGCATTTGGATACTTAGTTACACTTCTGGAATGTTATAAATATAATATTTTGCCATGTATCTTGAGTTGTGGGGTGATCAAGCTCTAGCCTCTTGTACAGCTATTCTTAGTGTCGCTCCGAAACTCCCCACTAATGCCTGTCAACTTAGTGGCACATTCTGTTCTGAGAGCTTGACCAATAACAGATAACCTCCTAAAATCCGGGAGGTTGATCTTCAGTTTGAGGTTGTTTAAAAAAAAAAAATTATTGGAAGTACTTTTAATTACAAAGACAAAGTTGCAAAACTTTACAATACTGATCTACAACTTACAAATACAACTAAAATACATACAGATACAAAGTGCAAACTTTACAATACTAGTCTACAAAAAGAAAAGCTATTAAAGTGAAACTCCTCCAAGTATACAATAGAAACGTTACATACAAACGGTGATAAAGTAATAATAGGTGGCTGTACCATATTTTATAAGTTATCAGTTTGAGGTCACTCTTCTTAATTTTTGTGAATACAATTTGTGATTGGTTGATTGTAGAAATCACTCAAACCTGATTGGCTCTTGAGAAATAGGAAATGGAATGTACCGCTCAGTTGAGCAGGCATTAGCGGGGAGAGAGTTTCAGAGCAACACTAAGAATGGCTGCATACGAGGCTAATCAGGGTCCAGAGGAAAGACTTTACTGTGAAATAATTGACAATGCACCATTTTTCCAAAAGGACATAGTTTTGAACATGCAATGTAGACTGTCAAGTTCTCAATTCCTAGTTCCCTAACTACACTAATATAATTAATTATAAGTTAAAATTTAACGATAAACCTTTATTTAACTTTAACCCTTTATTTTTAGGGTGTAAAAAGTTAAAATATGGTGAGGTGTTTGAAAGGTCTTGGTCGGAAATACGCGTGAGCCTCAACCAAAAGTGCCTTGACAAGTTAAAGGCCTTCAGGAAGCAGTCTGGTGATGACACACTTGTCAGTCAACTAAATTAGTACAACCATCTTTTCAAATTTAGGCTTCAAAAAGAAGTCTGGTTGTCCAGCCTATCCAGGGTCTGAAATATTTTTTTTAAATGTGGTCTAATGGACAACCATTTCTTGAAATATAGTTATCAATGCCACTGACATTTCATTTCAGAC
Source organism: Actinernus sp. WN-2022 (assembly GCA_030867875.1). Lineage (NCBI taxonomy): Eukaryota > Metazoa > Cnidaria > Anthozoa > Actiniaria > Actinernidae > Actinernus > Actinernus sp. WN-2022. The sequence goes on along the minus strand of JAOWCC010001113.1, from coordinate 1,084,997 downwards.
CCTGTCAGTGCAGAAACACATAACGGAGTTGAAACATTTAACAGGGCTTAAAATGTACCAAATTTGGCAATTATTCTTCCTGGCTCACCTTTCAAATCGCCATGTTATCCCATATGTATGGTCATTTCGGCATACATGTAAGTGAGCTGAATACTTCATAGCATTGCACTAGAGAAATGTATGACCGTTACACGTTTGAACCCCCTTGTATGTTTCTGATCAGTGTTAATAGACCACTTCCAATATATATGCTTCACTTGTCACAATAAAGTTTTCAAAATGAGGTTCTAGATAATTTTTTTACTACTTTCATGAATCAATAAACACTACCCAGAGCCTCATACTGAAACTTTTGTACATGACAAAGTGAAGCATATATCGAACGGTTAGACTTCACTGTTCTGTAGGTCGTATCCTATTGGACTTCACTGATCCCATTGTTTTAGGGATAGGCTATTGTTTGGGTAACCAATAACATTTCGGGTTGCACATGGTGAAGTCTGCCCAATATCGAAAGTAAGCTATTGAAACTAGGAAGTATGCGCATGACCGGTGGCGAGTAATGGCGGACATGTTGTTGCTCCGCCGAATTTCAATGTAAATTCTTGTTTATCTGTATTTCTTGTCCTTTCTATCCATCTTAGTACCTCTTTTATGTTTTCCGTCGCTATGGAAGCATGCAAAGGTCACCCCAATTTATAAAGGCAAAGGCAGCAAAGATGAATTAACGAATTACAGACCTATCTCAGTTCTCCCAATCCTGTCAAAGGTCTTCGAAAAACACATAGCCCAGTCCCAACGGTCACACCTAGGTGAAAATGGCCTATTATACAAGCTCCAATCAGGGTTCCGGAAGTCATGATCTACCGAGCCTGCCTTGGTCCGTCTATTAGACAAGCTACTCTTCGACCTTGATGTGAATAAAGTTAGCGGTCTAGTTTTCGTGGATTATAAGAAAGCTTTTGACCTCATTGACCATGAAATCATGTTCAATAAGCTCCATCTTTATGGAATCCAGGGAAATGAACTTGTTCTATTCCGGAGCTATCTCTCCTGTCGCACGCAGTATGTCAACATAAGCGGTGCAACTTCGTCTTCCAGGAAGGTCGAACTAGGAGTACCACAAGGTTCCGTCATAAGTCCCATATTGTTTCTCATATTTATCAATGATCTGCCGTGTCAAATCGAGCATTCCATGGTAGATATTTATGCAGATGATACTACACTTAGCTGTTCAGCTGAAGTTTCTGCTGCTCCTCAACCAATTGTTGATGAGCTGCAGAAAGACATCACTAATATTGTTACCTGGACCAGAAGTAACAAAATGATTCTGAATGAAGCGAAAACAAAAACTATGCTCGTAACAGGTTAAACGCCTACATAAGAAGCTGGATTGTAGTTCTTTGAACCTGCAGATGAATGACCAGAATTCAGAACAGGTTTCGTCCTTCAAACTACTTGGGGTCATTATCGATGGTGAGCTAAGTTTTAAAGACCATGTGGATACTCTATGCAAGAAATTATCTCAGCGTATTGCCGTTCTGCGCAAGATCAGGCGATTCCTTCCTCAGAAAGAGCGTATTCTTTACTATAACGCCATGATAAAGCAGCTGATTATGTATGGCTCTGCCATTTGGTGTTCCACCACAAAAGAGAACCTAAAGAAAATTCAGGCTACAGAAGAGGGCAGCGCGTGTAATCTTGGAATCTGACATAACAGAACGAACAGTTGACCTGTTTAGAAAGCTTGATTGGATACCATATTACGATGAAGCAAAGCTCAATCAAGCGTCACTCGTGTATAAATGTTTAAATAATAATTGTCCTGGATATCTTAGGAACTTGTTAAAAAGGAACGCTGAATTGAATTCAAGAGAAACTCGATACAAGAATTTTAACTTGATTTGTCCTAAGTGTTCAAGGGAATCTGAAGGGGGTCGTTCGTTTGCTGTATGTTCAACGAAACTTTGGAATCAGATTCCATTAGACATAAGAAAAAAGCCAACTGTTAAATCTTTTAACAACAATTTTTTTAAATATTTTAAGAACAGTTACGAAGGCCTGAAACATTTTAATCCGTAATTTTTATACTTGTATTTTGGAGCAATTGCAGTAAATCCGGTTTTAAATCTTTTCTGTACATATTTTAACTTTATAGATTTTAGATAATTGTATATTGATAGTTGTATTGTCGTTCGTAATATTTGTATTTAATTGTTCTATTCTGAATGATAGTTTTGATATAGCTACGATATTTGCATTTGTTTTCTTATTTCGTTGAGGACCACCAATTTATCAGTGTAAACTGTTATGTGTAACCCTCGTTAAATAAAGTTGATTGATTGATTCATTATTAAGTTGTTGTCCCGAGCTATTACCAGAGAAATCCTGGAATCAACGCTGGACACGAAAATTCAACAGTTTAATGTCGAGTTTAATACTCTGAAAGAGTCACTCGATACAGTGGTGAAATTAGTCAGTTTTATGAGTGCACAGTATGATGAACTACTCAAGACCGTTAAAAGCCCAAAAGATCAGAATCGAGAACTACTATATGAGAACGGCAAACTGAAAGTATTTGCTACATCCAACGAGCTCAAGACGCAAAAGATCATCATCAATGACCAAGAACAATATTCTCGTCGCAACTGCCTCGAGATTAGTGGCATACCCTATAATATTCGGGAAAACACAAGGCCTTCCCTTATTATTGCAAAGTTTGTGAGACGGGTAATGAGAGACTAATTTTACAAGGCCAGAAAGGAGTTACATAATAAGTCCACCAAAGATATTGGATATTGGCTATCTACATAGCGGAAAATCTCGCAAAGAAAAACAAAGAGCTCTTTCAAAAATGCCTTCAGAAAACACTCAAGCATAAATTAATTTGTACCAATGCGGGAAAGATCTCGTTGCGGAAAGTAGATGATGCCGGGAGTGAGGATTAAGAGAAATTGTGCCAGGGATCCCAATAGCAAATCAGTACCCCAGCAATCTAGATAAGTACTGAATATTTTATATGCTGCTACAAAAACTATTTATGTATTTAGTCGTAGCAGACGTGTTTGTAATGATTTACATCACAATGGCCCTGAATGTAATAATCTATTGTAATATAGAAGATATAATACACGCCATGCAATAATAAAATACCGAGTTTGGGGCCTGGGAGCGAGTAACATGGAAGCGAGGCATCTTGGTCCGCACTCGACTGAAATCTTCCTTGCAAACTCTCGAAGCTAATATAATTAGTCTCTATCGTAGCGTTATTTCCCTTTATTTCTCGATGCCTCTTAATTGCTGTGTACCCCAGTGCACTAAGAAAGGCTATCGGACTTCGAGTGGAGAGAAAATTTCCTATTTTGGGTTCCCAAAGTGCAGTGATTTGAGGAAGAAATGGATCTTGGCGATTCGAAGGGATCCTGGAAAAGAATTTCGAATTACCTCGTATTGGTTCGAGGCATTTTAAGGCGACAGACTTAAAGAAATCACTGAATGGAAAGAAGGTTTCATTGAAGAAAGGTACTGTGCCATCGAAATTTCCCTTTGACTGATTCTCCACGTAAGAGAAAGACACCGGCAGTACGCATACCTCTACCAGCCAAAGCTAAAGCTGCTAAACACGAGGGATTTGAACTCGATCAGCCATCTACTAGCAAATCGCTCGAGGACGAATTAAGGGAGCAATTGAGAGAGCTTGAGGAACGAAATTCCAATTTACAGGAAAACATAAAGGAACTTGAACGGGAGCGGAACGAAGTTAAAGCGGAGAAAGAATTGCTCGAAAACAAAAACTTCGAACTTACTGCCCAATTAGAAACCGAGAGGCGTGCATCCTTCGAAGGTATTTTTGTCCAGGATCAAGCTGAAGATAAGATTGAAAGAAAGCTTGAAGAGCTTGCAGCCACAAATATTCGTATATTCAACTTGGAGAACCTAAAATCGGATGAGAATATTGTGTTTTACACAGGATTTCCCAACTATGAAACCTTCATGGCCATGTTTACGTTCCTCAACACTGGCACTAATGGTGAGAATATCAGGTATTGTTCCTCGGTGAGAGACGTTGCTGATAATTTTTATGACAGTGATGAAGATGAAATCGAGGAAAGTAGGGGGAAAAAGCGGGGAAGACCTAGAAAATTAAAGCCCTTGGATGAATTTTTCATTGTCATGTGCAGACTTAGGAGAGGTTTTGCTGAACTCCATTTGGCAAACTTGTTTGGTGTATCACAGGCCACAGTCAGCAGAATATTTATAACCTTTATTAACTACATGTTTCTAAAGTTTGCACAAGTTAATATCTGGCAGTAGAGCAGACCATGCCTGAAGCATTCAAAGAGAAGTATCCATCAACTCGTGTCATAATTGACTGTACAGAAATCAGGTGTGAAATGCCAAGTAGTTTGCTCCTAAATTCAGAACTCTTCAGTTCCTATAAGAACCACGTTACATTCAAGGCTCTGGTGGGCATTGCCCCAAGTGGGGCAATAACATTTATAAGTCAGCTCTATACAGGAAGTATCTCGGATCGTGAAATGGTTACTCGAAGTGGTTTTCTTGACCAACAGTTTAATGAGGGAGACTCTGTCATGGCTGATAAAGGATTCACCATCCAGGATCTACTTCCACTGGGTGTTTCGCTTAACATCCCTCCTTTCCTTGGTGCAGATGTCCAAATGTCACAGGAGGATATAATTAAAACACAGCAAATTGCTAGTGTACGTATTCACATTGAACGAGCTATCAACAGGATCAAGAATTACAAAATTTGGAATGGGGTAGTTCCTCTTAGCTTGACTGGGGTTGTGAATCAGATGTGGGGTGTCTGTGCTTTTCTTTGTAATGCCCAAGACCTTCTTATCTCTGCTTAGTGTAGCTTATACTACACGTATAAGCATTTAAGTGTTTACTTATTGGGGTTGCTCTGTCCTATTTCCATGTTTGTGCTACAATTAATAAATCTTTATGATGGCAATGAAACTTTAAAATATTAGACAATAGAGGTTTTGCACCACCACCTGATGGCAGCCATGTTGGTGGCCAGAACAATGAGATTTGTTCAATCATGTGAAAAATTAAATCTCAAAGGAATAACATTCTATTGTTCTGGCCACCAACATGGCTGCCATCAGGTGGTGGTGCAAAACCTCTATAAATGAATATTTGAAAATGTGATTCAATGGAAATGTGTTACTCGTAAAAATAAGAGTAGATATATTCCATGGGTTAGGACAAGTAATTCGTAATTCATATTAGGCCTTATTGCTTTTGTTTTCAGGAAGTTTATTTGCCTCCAGTAGAAATTGGTATAAGATTTACACGAATTAATATACCTCTAGCTTAATGCATCAATGTTGTCCCATTTCAAGTCTTTCACAAATAAGATCCTTTGTTTCAAGTATTTCCATTTCAATGTATCTTCTCAAGTGTTAACAAGAAATAAAAGAAATGATACTCAAGGGAATGGTCACATGTCTGAAATGGGACACTGACATTGAGTTAACCTAAAGAGGTCTATTGTCTTTGTGAAATTCAGCAGCTGCAGTGTTAAGAAATTTATCAAAGAAATATGATTGCAGTGTGTCCCTTTTTTCTCTCCAGAAATGAACATTGGCTTCAATTCGTTCAATACTCATACCCATACTAGTATAGACTACAAAGTCACACCAGTTAGCTCCTGTTACTCCTAGCTGGCCTTGCACTTGGTAATAATATTGATGAGCTTGCTTCAGTTTTGGTTTTCCATCTACTTCTTCGCAGAAGAATGCTGGATCAGAGCATGCATCCAGGGGGGTCACTAAAAACTTAGTTTCAGGACATTTGACTTCAATAAGACCAAAAGAATCCTCACACCCTGCATCTTTTACTTTGCCATCTGGTGAAGCTGCCAGAAAGGGTGTGTCAATACTCACAACAAGACCTGACTTGAATAGCTCAATAGCTTTTCTTGTTGAAAACATATATTTCTGGTATTGCCTCAGAGCAATAGGTTCATATGCATTACCATGTACTGTGTATTTTGAAGTAAATGGCTTGGGATGAAGTAAACTATTAACAAATGTGTTGTGATTTCTCTGTCGACAACATATGGTCTTGAAGTTTGATGCAGTAAGTCTGTACTTTCGTTCATTTTTCCATTCATCTGAATTTGACTGTTCCCGGGTGTTTTCCTCAATAGTGTTTAGCTTAACTGCATCAACAGACAGATGCTCAAGTAAAGCTTTCTGCTGGACTCCCAGGTGCTCTGGTATTTTGTATTGCTCGGTGTTCTGCAGAGGAAATTTAGGATATTCTTTGGGGACACCTGTCATGTTGGGATTAATTCTTGCTATAGAATCAATATCACAAAATACTTTAAAATTTGATTCTGTAAATTGGAGCTGATAACTACCAAAAGATCCATAGGGACTTTTTCCAAACTTTGTTTCCTTGAATCCTGTTTCATTAGTGCTTTGAGTCAGGATCTGTGCTAGAGGCATGTTGGGATTTATTTTCTGTAGATTAGCTTTAAGTTGGATTTCATCAGCAGCCTGTGTTTTGGGATGTTTTCTTGCTTCATAGAGGAGACATCTCAATCCTTCCCCTGCTGATTTCACAGAATCATCCAGTTTGGTTTTTTTCACAACCAATACCATGACTGGCTTGGGTTTTATTTTATCCCCTCTCCCTGTTTTGTGCCATTGCTGAAGCGATGAGGTGCACACCACTGCAGGTTGCATGTCATCTTCTTGATCAAGTTCCTTGGTATCCTTGCACTCGTATAACGAAAATTTGCAAAGTTTTAGCATTAAAGCTAATACGTGGTTACAGAAACCAACTCTACCAGCGACGCACGAGCATGAGGACTGGTGTACTTCTCCAGTAACAAGACGAAGTGCTACTTGCAATTTGTGGGGTGGCTCGTGTTTTTTAAAGCTGTGGTAGCATAATGCCTTAAAGTAAAAAAACGAATCGTCGCTAGAAGAATGAATTTCTTTCAGGTACTCGTCGTTGAGGAATGTCTTCGCTTTTCGTAAACCTGTTGGAACCGAGTGTCCCTGGCTTTGAGGATCAATATTTTTTCCCGACTTAGCAATATGCACATTCATTTCCGCTCGACTAAAAAAAGGCATTCGTTGTAAGCTTGTAGTCCAGCCATTTTGAGGATACTGAACTGCAGTCGAAGTGGAAGAACTAGACTGGTCTAGACGGTCACGGCTCGTGTCTTGTCTCTGCTTCCTTCTCGTGTAGATCTCATTTGGGTCTGGATCAACAATGATTTGGTCGCGTCCTGTTGTGATATATTCTTCTACCCTTGAAGGTACAAAGAAATAATAGCAATATTATTTAAAACAAGTCACCCACAATTACACCAACAGCATTAACTAATGCATTATAAAAAAAAACATGATGTCATTATAAATATAAGTACAGCCGCCTTTCAAAGAATTAATAACAGACGCAGCGCGAATGTGTGAAAATGGATGGAAGCTTTATGGATTTATGATCGATCGTTTGCTTTGAATCATACGCTGATGATTTCCCTTGTTAGGAAACTTTCTAGAGCTTGATTTCAAAGCCACAACCAATAAGGTAATATTCTTCATGACTGTTTTGTTGAAAGTTCTTTGCAATCGCACGCAAGGTTGGCCTTCTTACCTTTTAATGTATTGAGCTTTGGTTTTCAGTCCTTTCGAAGGATCGCCACGACATTTAAGCCAGAAGCGAAGCTCGTCTATCTTTAGATTTGCCGGAGACCTTCCACATAGGGATGCCCCTGGAATATCATCTTCAGAAAGCACCGGTTGAATATTAGATGTAGCAGCCATCGAACCATTCTATTATTTGCAACTTGCTGATGTAAATTTACTAGGAAAATGGCGGAGCTAGAAGAAGCATTCGAACTCGTGGCAGCGAAATTTAACATAGCGACTTTGAATTCTCACCAAAAGCTTGCGATTTGCAAGTTAGTCGAGGGAGGGAACGATGTTTTCGTTAATTTACCGACTGGATTTGGTAAATCTATTATTTACCAGGGTTTGCCGTTGTTCGACCATCTAACGAAACGTGGAGGTCATATCGCTGCCGTCGTATCGCCTTTGCTCAGTTTGATGGAAGATCAAGTTGTGTTTTTTACAATCAATTGGAGTCAAGGCTGCAAGTATAAGCTCCTGTACTGAAGAGGAGGCGACGATGATCGAGAAGGGCCAGTTTTCTGTGATTTTCGGTTCTCCAGAAGCATGGATTAAGAATGATCGTTGGAGAGCAATGTTGAGCAATTCTGTGTACACAAATAACTTGTGCACCATTGCTATCGATGAAGCCCACATATTAAGGCAACGGTATGTTAAAGATGGGAATCTCAAGATGCCTGTTACACATCAGGCCCCAGTTGTTCAAAGAGTGGATAGCGCTATCCACTCTTTGAACAACCGGGCCAGTTTAAATCAGTGGATCTATTTTTATATTACATGTATTAATAATGAAACTGAAACTGACTCGATAAACTGCAAGTCTTGAAAATTGTCTTGCTTCAGTTATATCTTATTCATCCCGAAAATCTTCCATAAGTTGATTAAACCAAAATGTGAGCAAGAATTGTTATCATTTTCCCTTTCTTGAACTAACTGCCCAGATGATTTTTTTTGACATTGTGAATAGAAATTCCATTTCTCTGATACAATAATTGCTGGTTTTTAAATGTTCTGTTATGATTTTATACCCCAGGGGAACATCACAAAGCAATAAACTGACTGCTTTTCGTGATTGCTACAGAAAATTGCATGAACTAAGATCACTTGCACCAAGAGCCCCAATGGTGGCATTAACTGCAACTGCAACTAAACTCAGGACACAATTAAAAACCTTCTCCTGATGCACAACCCAGTTGATATCAAAGAAAGCCCAAACAAGGTAAATATTACTTACGTTGTGGCAGCAATGCAGGACACTGATCTCCAAATATACTTTGGTTGGCTTGCGGATGATATTCAAAGATCAAAGGGAAAAAGTGTAAGGACAATCCTCTACTGCCAAACAATAAAACAGTGTGGAGTCATATATGGCATTCTCTGAAACTTTTGCCACTGAATTACTCCGTCTCTAGAATCATGTCCTTCATTGCCGTCTCCGTGTTCCTGCTCTGCTTCATGCATCTCAAAGTCATCGCCACGTGTTCCACAATACCACCACAATTTCAAGAGATCTGCAATAATGTTCCCAACAAATACAACGCAAGACACATATCATCTCAAGTAATATGTACGCTGTACCACTACCGTCCACTGTTTGCCTCACGCTGCTCACTTAATATAGAACTCTTCGTCTGCTCAGCCTACGTTACATTCTGTTACAAAAATGCACCTTCTCGTGCTGTACTTCCCTGCCGTTCAATATGCCTTTGCGTCAAGAAAGACTGCATTCATTTGTTTGTCACCACCCAAATACCATGGCGCACTGATCTCATCTGCTCTCGCTTTCCGACAATGCTTTGCCTGAGTCTACCAGCACCGCTATCCACCGGAAGCGATTCCACTGCACTTTTGAACTCCACAGCCTATACAACAGCACTCCTCAACTCTACAGCCTATACAACAACACTTCTGAAACCCACAACAGCATTCCTGAACTTCACTTCAACACTAAGTTCGACACACGCACTACACAGTCTCCAAAACAGCACTCCTGGACTACACTTCAACACTTCACGCACATCCAGTACCATGATCGCTGCTACAGCGAATGCTCAATATACAACCTAGCCAATAATTGAGTACATGCCATAAATAATCATTATCGTTGTCACTGTTATTGCTGCTTCTGTTTTAATTGTTAGAGAATTTCGACTTATAATTCGTGCATGAAGCGGTAATACTGTTCCTGGCCCTTCTACCGTAGTTTATAGCGCTTCAGCTCCGGGTCCACACTGTTATTTTCTTTTTTGTAGTTATTTGTACTCCTTTATTTTAACTCCCCTTTGAGGGTAAAATGAACTCCTAAATGGGTGTTATTTGTACTCTCCTTTCGGAGTTTAAATGCATCATTGGGAGTTAATTTGACTCCAACGTCGGAGTAAAAACTAGTCTTATTGAGAGTTAAAAATGCTCTTCAAAGTGGGTGAATACTACTCTTACGGGGGTTAAAACCACTCTCCTCGAGAGTTAACTTAACCCTTTCCATAGAGTATAAACTACTCTCTTAATGTCTAGTAAAAATTGCTATCCCAGGGATCTCATCCAAAGCAATAACAAATCATAGTCAAGTCCAAAACACAAGACTAACTTTTCCATTGAGGCACACCTGCAACTTATTGCTGCACACAATGCAACTCAAGGTGTTAAAGTGGTGGTCATTGGATGGGAGAGATTTGAGAAATGGTATGGGAAGACAGCCCAGGTTGTACTCAAGGACAAACCACCTATATTTGAGCAGAATTTTGACTTTGTCCCCTGTAACTCTGGTCAGCATTGGTTCCTGCTTGTTGTAAATCCTAAAGAGAAGGAACTTCTGGTGCTTGACAGTCTGGCAGGTTGCTTTACCAAGCCACCAGCAGAATCTGCAATGGCCAAGATGTTGAAGCTGCTCTCATTAGTTAATTGTGCTCTTGATGCCAGCCAGTGGAGGTTTTACATAAATACTCCATCAGACCTCCCACAGCAGAGCAATACGTATGACTGTGGAGTGTACCTGTGCCTCTATACCAGGTGCTTGGCCCCTCCAATACTCCATCCCAATCAACATCAACTCACACAGGAAGCAGATGATAATTGAGCTCCATCAGCACAAAATTGGAGGTGCCCAGTTAACTGGCATTGAAGAAGAGAGCTACTATGCAGTGAAATATATCAACAGCTTCTACTTTGGCAGAGTCCTGAGCAAGCATCAAGTTGACCTAATCATTGTCAAGATCCTGCACTCCACTGGGGTGACAAAGTTTGACTGGCCAAGACGGGATGATGTGGACACCCTTTCACAGTGGCTGAACAAGCCGAAGTAGAGAGTTCACAAGTGGCTCAAGAGATCACAGAATAACAACTAGAAGAAACCTGCAGCTTAACCACCCATATTTAGAATCAAGGGAACAGAGCTTCAAGTTAAGAAAATAGGGCAGTTCCTCTTATTGAAAGCCAGACTATTCCCATTTCTTTTTAAAACTTGTAAAAGACAAGATACATTATTAAGACAAGATACATAGTCTATTCAGTATGTAATTGAAGAAACATTTCCTTAATCCAAGAGTATAATAAAAAGTGTTGTGGAAAATCTAGAAGCTCCACACTTAGGACATTTGTTAAGCTTCGCAAATTGTTGCCTTGGGCCGTCTCTGAATACAACACAGTCATTTATACAAACGTGATACACTTCGAACTGGAGCAAGAAGGGTTCAACAAATTTCAAAGCTTCGTCGTAACTCTTAGGAAGGTTATTCCCTTTCAGTAATAACAATGTGCATACATCCCAGCCACTTTTTGGACAAATTTGATAGGAAATATAGGCTGTGCAAGTTCTAAATATAGGAAAATATAGGATATTTTTCCAAAATATAGGCACTTTATAGGAGCTAAAATAGTTTTCAAACAATAAATAGTAAACAATAAACACACAATTGTTAAAACATGTGAACTTTTAATGTGTTTGATCAAACCTGTTGTTTTTTTTGATAGGAAAGAATTTTGCTTTTGTTAATTCACAACAAAAATGCTAAAAAGTGCAAAATATAAATGTATCACTCAGCATACATCCTATTTATAGGAAATATAGGAGGATTTCTTGAAATATAGGCTCTTTATAGGATCGTATACAAATTATAGGATATATAGGAAATATAGGAAATATAGGAGGTCTGGGATGCCTGCAATGTGTGTTGGATTGCAAGCATATTTCCAAACGAAGCTTTGCTGATTAGGGGGTGTGAGAAAAACCAGTGGAATAGTATTGCTAAAGTTTGGAGCACAGTCATTTCATTTCCACTATGAAGTGTAAGACAGGCTTGTGGACCATCATACAATCTTTCAACATAACTCGTGGAATAATATGCTTGCTCACTTGCGTGATCAACAAGATGTTTTTCAGGCTCACATAGGCCTGTACAATCATCTAACTCTAGACCTACATGTAAGTCGTTATCATTTCTAGTTTGGTTTTTCTGCTGGTCAGTCGCTGACCTAAATTCGGCTTCGTTTCCTTTTGATGAAGCATTTGAAGAGCTGTGTGACTGATTATTGGGTTCCAAAAAATCGTTCCCATCAAGGTCATAATCATCCCCGTGCTCCTTTCTGTTATGGCTGACATCATCAACATGTCCTTTGCGAGTGCCACTGTACCCTCATCCTTCAAAGAAGCTGTGCTGGATCCTATTATTAAGAAGGATAGTTTGGACCATGAGGTCTATAAGTACTTTAGACCAATTTCCAACTTGAAGTTTGTTTCCAAGGCAACAGAAAAAGTGGTTGCTGTAAGACTAAATCACCATCTTGAAAACGAGGACATGCAGGAGACCTTTCAATCTGCTTATAAGACAGGCCACAGTACTGAAACTGCTCTGACTCGCATTCATAATGATATCCTCCGAGCTATTGACGGTGGTGGGTGTGTCATTCTTGTGTTACTCGACCTCTCTGCGGCCTTCAACACGGTGGACCATCCACTATTACTTACCAGATTCGAACACCGCTTCAGGATAAATGGCAAGGCTCTATCATGGCTGAGATCGTATCTATCGAACAGATCTCAGTTCGTCAAGATTGCAAATGAGCACTCAATGAGCCGGAATCTTCCATGTGGTGTACCTCAGTTCAGTGCTTGGACCTATTTTATATTCCATGTACACTGCACCGCTTGCAGATGTTATCAGAAAGCATGGCATGCATTTTCTCTTTTACGCTGATGATAGTCAGATCTACATGACATTCAACCCATTGAAAAGGGAGGAGCTGGTCTCTTCTAAGTCCGCTGTTGAGTCATGTATCCACGACATCAACAAATGGATGACTGCTAATAGGTTATTGCTAAATGGAAATAAGACTGAATTTCTTGTATTAAATGCTCGCCATCGATCACCACCTCCTGATCTTGATTCTATCATTGTTGGATCTGACGTTGTATCTGTGTCCAAGTCAGTGAGGAATATTGGCGTGTGGTTTGACGATGTTATGTCTATGAACAAGCAAGTAAATAATGTGTGTAAATCGGCCTTTTACCATCTACATAATATTTCTAAGATTAGAAAATATATTTCCTTCCAACACTGTGAAATCTTGTTACATGCGTTTGTAACAGCGAGACTAGATTACTGTAATGTACTTCTTTCAGGACTTAAACAAGAACAGATTCGCAAACTTCAATATGTTCAAAACTCAGCGGCACGCCTACTTACTGGTACACAAAGAATGGATCACATAACACCTATATTAAGGGAGCTGCATTGGCTACCCATATCTGCTAGAATTAGTTTTAAAATTTTATTATTAACTTTTAGGTCACTTAATGACTTGTTTCGTGCACTGTAATTGGCCACTCTGAAAATTACGTTATAATTAAATTAATTTATGTTCCATTCCATGAAAGTGGCGCCAAATATGTACAGCAACGCAGTCTTAGCTACGGAGTCTTTCATTCAAGTCCTAGCTTACATTTATCCGTGTTACTTATCGATGCAAATATGAGCGCTTCTCTTTTTAAAACTAGTATTCTAAGCGCTCTCAACTCAGAAAGTGGTTTGTCACCAACAAAGTGGCAATCCATTATGGAAATATTGCCATTATTGGCGAGGAAATCGAAGAAGGTTGAAGAGTCAGATTCCCATTTTGCATCCGGAGAGAGTTGTCCCACGTCGCCGTCGGTCTGGACGAATTCAGAATCACATTTGATTACGCCACCTCCGACAATACGTACGAGAGTGTCCTTGGCCTCGGTCGATCCTGAGACAAGTCCATTAGACCAGACCGAACAGGACGAAGATTCAAACCTGAAGTCAATGCCGATCTCTTTCAGTGTTGACCACTTCTTTGACTCACTAGGGCCTTCGGTTGTAGGTAGATTCTGAATTTCTTTGACCTCAGATGATTCGGTTATTTGAGTAGGCTGTTTCGTCTTCTTGTTGTTTCTACTTTGATCAGTCGGTCCCACGGTTCTCCACTGTTCTCTGACACCTCCACGTTCACATTTGAAGTAGACTGTACCGCGGGAACGATATTATTTCTGTAGTCTTTGGCCATTAATTGGAGTGCCAACTTTAAGGAGTCCCTTTCTTCCTCTACTACTTTAAGTCTGGATTTCAGGGCTTCATTTTCTGGCGACAGAGCTTTGTTCTTGATATCAAGTTCATATTCCGCAACATGGTTTCCATCTTGAGAATTGCATATGCAGACCCACATTTTCGCAATCTCCTACTTCACCTAACTAAGCTTGCTGTAAATATATATTTTCTTTTTACCAACGTCTTTTCCCGTATCACTAACGTCGCCATCATAACTGTGGCAACTCGAATCTGAACCAACTTCAAGCGTTGTCACGGATGGCTGATCATGGCGGGAGTTTTGAACTTCAGGCATCTCATTTTCATAGATGTGTTTCGGCAGGTTGTTTATGGTTGATGGATCCAAATATGTCTGGAGTCTACTTTTGAACTCTTTGGCCGAGTATCCTTGTACTTGTAGAGTCTTCGTGCTTTTGTAGAGTGTCAACGAGACTGACTTCGTCTTTATCGTCGCCGACCTCTCGCCGTTAAATGAAACCAACAATGGTTCATGGAATCCGAGTTCTTGTAAACAGAAGCTCTTCAAATCTTCTAGTGTTCCTTTCCAGAGAAGCAAAGACTTCTTTCGATCATAACCAAGGTTTAGACAAGATTTTGTAGATAGATTCAAAGCTTCATTTACGGGAGCGCCCTCAGATACACGTCCAGTCGCCATCAGATTACGGGGCTCTCTTAAAAAGATTACAAAGCCATATAAATATATTTATATATTTATATGTTTATATGTTTATATGTTTATATGTTTATATGTTTATATGTTTATATATTTATATGTTTATATGTTTATATATTTATATATTTATATATTTATATATTTATATATTTATATATTTATATATTTATATATTTATATATTTATATATTTATATATTTATATATTTATATATTTATATATTTATATATTTATATATTTATATATTTATATATTATATTATATATTAATATATTAATATATTATATTATATTATAAATTAATATATAATTCTAAATCCGTCAAATCCGCCAAATCCGCCATATCCGTCCCGGTGTATGGGAAACCTGGTTGAACACAGGTATCTCAAACATATTGAACTGAACTGTAGTAGAAATGTTAAGAGGCCTTTGACTCTTCTCAATCCGCTATATCCGCCAAATCCGCCAAATCCGCCATATCCGTCCTGGTGTATGGGCAACCTGGTTGAGCACAGATATCTCAAAGTAAATGGGGAAGGGTAGTCATTCCATTGCTAATAGTACACGGATATGGCGGATATAACGGATTCGGTGGAATGCTCTTGCAGGGTGGGTGCCACAGTTTGAACACTGAGGTATATCCAATATATTGAACTAAACTGTAGTAGAAATGTTAAGGGGCCTTTGACTCTTCTAAATCCGCTATATCCGCCAAATCCGCCATATCCGTCCTGGTGTATGGGCAACCTGTTGAGCACAGGTATCTCAAAGTAAATGGGGAGGGGTAGTCATTCCATTGCTAATAGTACATGGATATGGCGGATTTGGTGGAATGCTCTTGCAGGGTGGGTGCAACAGTTTGAACACAGGTATCTCCAATATATTTAAATATAAATAGTAGAAATGTTAAGTGGCCTTTGACTCTTCTGAATCGGCTATATCCGTCCTGGGGTATGTGCAACCTGCTTGAGCACAGGTATCCCATACAAAATGGGGAGTGGTGGTCATTCTATTGCTACTAGTTCTTACTCGCCACTCATGGATATGGCGGATATGCCGGATTTGGGAATTGGCCGGAATGCTCTATGGTCTTGTAGGATTTATGAAACCTGTTTGAACACAGGTACCTCAAACACATTAAATGAAAATAGTAGTAATGGTAATATCCGTTCTGGTGTATGGACAACCTGTTTGTGAGCACTGGGATTCCAGAGTAAATGGGGTGGAGTAGTCTTTGGAATGCTAATATTTCTTACTGACCACATTCCCGTGTTGGCATAATAACATGGCTAATCAGGTAGATTTCATTGTTTCCAAGCCAAAATTGTGTTATTTTACTCGAACTCTTTCATACTTCATGTAAACAGGCATTCAATTGGTGACACATCAAACGGAGCACGATTAATATTCTGATTTTAAGATTCAAAACATCAACTGGCCATTGATGATGGTACATAGCTTCCAGCTACAATAGTTTATGAAAAGCTTCCAGTGTTCCCTAATCAAAACAGAGTTACATCATCTTATTTTTTACTTGTGTTATACTGAGCTTAATTTGTGAATACCTTGCATTTTAACAACGTCGCTGTTAAATTGAACGTTAACTGGTATAACAAATCAGCGAACAATTGTCTCCAAGATGCAAATATTTGCGTGAGTGACCAACATATAAATACGAAGGCAACCTACTAACTTTCAGTTGCAACACCGAACCGATCGACTCCAGAAAGGTAAGCTCGTCATTTTGGCTATATTATTCTAGATCTGTATTGCTGGTCGACCTTGGTACTACTTTATAAGTCGTTATCTGAAACGTTATCTGAACTAAGAAGACACGCGTACATGTATATATGCTAACAAATCATGCAGCCACTGAGTTGTTTCGAATTAGTCAAACTTTCTCCAGTACCATAGTTCGCCTCTCATTCACTTATTATTCTGATTATTGATCTGTCATCGAGAAAAAACGCGGGCAGTTCTGTTCTGTAAGATTTGTTTATAGTTCTCTAAACGCACTAAACGAAGAAGCAACCGAACTAGATACCGTAAGCTTAGCTGGAACCGAAGAGAACGCTAGTTAGCTCAGTAGTTTAACTGCCATTTTGAATACGTTAAGTATACCACGTGCTTGAAATTAACGCACTCGTTTACATGCAATGAATAACCTATTTAATGAAATGTTTTCTTAAGAAGGATATGCATAGCGCATAATATACATGTGTAAATATAAACAGCGTTATCATTTCTCACAACAGGACGAGACCATGTCTCAAAAACCATGCCGCCAACTGAACAGCGTGGCCATCAAAGGGGAAGTGTTAGCAAACATAATTCCCCGCGTGCGATCTTCATGTTCAGTAATTGGTGTCAAGTGTGTATGGCGCGTTCAGGGTGGCCAAGACGGCATCCAATCCGCGTGGAGAAACATCGTGTCAAAACGAAACGAGTGCGATGCTGTGATTTGCAAAACTCCTGGTGTTGCGTTTTTCTTCTCCGCCATATCGACTTATAAGGCAGCAAAAACTAAAAGCAGTCGTGAGGAAAAAGAATGTTCAACCGACGTGGAGGAGGAAGAGGTTGAAGACGAAGTGGAAGTGCCATCTGGTGCCCCAATGGCATCATCACAGGTAAAATTTAACTGCCTTTTAATAGTCTGTAACGTTTGCTACGCTTGCAATCATATTTACTCAAATTTTAAATTAGTGTACCTTATTTGTTATGCCATCTACTTAATAATGTGCTTTATTTATTTATTATAATTTTTAGCATATATAATTTTTAGCAATCGGTTTTTAAATAAAAGCAATTTTTTTTAATGTCATTTTTTATATTTTATTCGTAATTAATCTATGTTTTTTTTTACCTTTTGATCTATGCCTGTTATCTTATATAATAATACGCTAAGTGTGTGTGTGTAACGCTCTTTCCCAGGCTCCCTCGATAGACATCCTAATATGGAGTGCGCGCGCGCGTCCGAAAATGGCGCCAAAAAGTGACGGCCACAGGTATCCCAACGAAGACGACGAATCATGCGAAAAGTTGCTCACTGATCTCTCTCTTGGTCTTGGTTGCATTTGAGGAAAGAATGTTAAAAATAAATAGGTTTTCTCAAGTTCTACACTTAGTTGGGCGAGCAAGCCATCGAGTTTACGGGAATGTTTTAGGGAAAACATATCGCCAGGCGAAGCGACCGAAGTCAAACGACTGAACGAGGTCAGACCAGGTATTCAAACACAGTTAGAAATGGAAAAGGTTGTTCATTTTTTTATCTTACAACTCTATGATGTGTCTAAGGGCAAGATATTTTGTCCATGTCTGTTCTCTGTAGTTTCCTGTGTTCTAGATAATAAAATATAAAAATCAACTGTTTCCTCGCCCAACTATCGTAGGCTCTTCAGACCATAAACTCACTACAACCAGACATTCAAATAACTTGGCTTTAGATTGTTGTTTTTATTCCGTTTTCCTTCTTCGATCAATGACTCGAGCTGCCTGTGACCGTCAATTTTGGCACTTTTTCGACAATAGGTATAATTGTGTTTATCGGTTTGAGAAATTAACTGAGATCCCGTAAGATATTATTGCCTTTTTTTATATCAAAATACAACTTTGAAAACATCAACACGCTAAAAACCTGCAGTACACAATCTGGCGCCATTGTATTGTGTCAGGAGTCGGTCAGCCGGCTAGACTATGTCACTATATCGATATCATATTTGTTGATTACATGTAACTTCCGCGGGTCCCTGCTAGTTGTGTAATAACGTTGCTCACTTTTTCGCCACCTTGTACTTTTGCTTCCGCATTGTAACATTGTTGCTCATAAGAGGAATTTTTATAGATATGCTTTAACATTAGTACGTGTTCACCTCTCCTACTTAATATGCATGCGTAGTTTATATCGACGTGTTAATATATTTTGGATTTCTAGCCTGAAACCTTACTGATCTAAACTGATCTCCACTTTATTTTCTACAGATCATCACAAAAGCTTCGAGAAGCCAAATGTACCCGTCAATGACATACTGGGTGGCCATGCAATCAGCAAACGGTGCCCCTGTCGATGCCTTAGTTCTTCACAGTGCTCTTGTGAATTGCGATGTTGAGGTCAATTCTACGCGCGCCTCATCCAAGAAGGGCGGTTCTGAAATTTTAAGTAAGTTGTGCCAGCTTCTCAAAGACCATAAAAACAGCTTTATGTCAGACCTGGTAAAAGAATCCTACCAACATTGCTCAGAGGAACTGCATGAAGAGATAACTGGAGAAGAACCAGTTGAACAACATCCCTTGAGCCTACTGCAATACGATCGTGTGGTTAGGATGGTTGTAATAAGAGAACAGTTTGCCACCAATTTAGCTGGATCTATTCAGCGGCTTAAAGATGTAGGCCTCCAGTTTGACGTTTACAGTGCAAAGGAACCCTTAGAACAAGAACGTTATATTGATCCACCAAAGCAGCTTGGTGAGCCGTTGACGGTGCTATGCAATGACGTTGAGCGTGCCTTGAAAAAGTTGAATTACGCTTATTGTGGGGGAGATGTCTTAAAACGGCACCCAAGATCTATGTTTACATACTCTCGTATGTGTTCAATGGAAAGTTTCCGAAATTCTCTTTTGGGAAACGCTAATTTCAAGGATCGTTTGCTGAAGCACATGCCGAGGCTTAAAGCAATCCTCAACCACCAAGACTGTCAGGCAATATCACAGATCGAGATAGTGCGCGATCTCGTCGAAGTCAACAATGGATGGTGTTGGTCGTTTAGACAAAGAAAATTTCTTGCGCAACCACTCAAGCCATCTGATGTTGGTCTGACGTCGCCAAGGGCTTTCGTAAGTTATGACCACGATCAAGACCCCAATCCAAAGTTTTTCAAGGAAATCATGACAAACAGTCTTAGCCAGACAGATATATCCTCTCTCTGCAAGGACTTTCTCAAACTCTTTGAGTGCCGTTCCAAAGAACACAAGCAGAGAGTGCCTTGCCTGATCGGTCCCTCCAACAGTGGGAAAACGTCGTTGTTTATGGCCACAAACAACATAATAGATGCGTCAAAAGTCGCCAAAGTCACCAAACAACGAGACTTTAACAAGGCAATGATTGGAGAAGATACGGAGCTGATCAATTTGGACGAGGCAAGGGTAGAGCTAATGGATATTGACGACTGGAAAATCATTACGCAAGGTGGATGGACGGCGCACGATCGAAAATGGAAAGGTGCTAAAGGGTTCCACAACAAGGCCCCTATGTTCATCACGTGCCAGAAAGAGTTAGATTTCGGCAGCGTTGAGGATAATACTGCCATGGACAACCGTCTAAACAAATACAGGTTTCGAGCACTACCGAACGTTAGAAAGGACGCCGCCAAGTGGATAAGACAACATCCAATGGACTGCATTGCATGGGCTGCAGGACAGAGTGTTGATCACACCGATGACGAGGATGATGGGGAAGATGACACCTTTGGAAATCCGGGGCTGGCGAAAAAAGACAAAGATGCTATAATGTCGCTCAACCTGGAGATGCCAGATGAAGAAATGGGCATGGCAGACGATTCAGTTTTGAACGCGAGTAGCGAAGAGCGTAGCGAAGGGCGTAGCGAAGAAGAAGAGAGTGGTGCATTCGAATGTTCGCTGGATGAACGCATTTCCACACTAAGAAGGGCAAGAGATGATTGCGGGCTAAACTTGGCAAAATCAAGAATGATCACCCACATGATCGAACAAACGAAGTTAGCAAAAAAGGCCATCCAACAGCGTTTGTCAGATATTAGAAGAGCACACCATCAGCAACGGCGTGAGAATTTACGGACCATTGGTGTTGACGAAGATCTGCTCGAGCTTCTTCCAAGTGAACCGACGGCATCTATACCGCCGCCACTTCGACAAGAGATCCAACACCGAAGATCGCTCGAGAAGGCTGCCGAAGAACGTGCAGAAGATGACCGGCTAAAGGGGTTGTTCAAGAATCCTTGGTTGCGGGACAGGGAGAGAGAGATGGTAGAAGTTCAGATGGAGATCGAGACCTGCACAGATAGTGAGGTGCGACTGGCCAAGCAGTACATCCTTTCAACCATTTCAGACTCCATCAAGTCTTTCCACGTGAAGCATAGCACACCAGTGAGCAAGGGAATTCTGTTGCGGAGAGACATGTGCATCGCACTTGGGCTCCTAGATCGGAATGACGGTCTTTCTGATCTCGTCTGTTCGCTTTACACGCCTTTACCGATTGCTGCAGACGGTCAGCCATCACAAGCTTCAGTGAGCGTACAGGTGCAACCAATGTCTGCAAGACCAAGATCACAGACGTCTCAGGCAAAGCGTGGGGGTACGCAAGGGCGGAAACGGCATCAATCGAGTCAAAGGTTAAGCCAAAACTCTAAGATTACTAAGTATTTTCAGCCCTCTTAATTTCGATCAAGTCTGTTTGTGTGGATTTAATAAAAATAACTTTAATTGGGTGCAAATACCAATCACGGTATAGATACCTTCACTAGCTAAGTTAATAAGATCTACTTGGCTGGAGAGCGTTTGCCAGGCATTCGCGAGTCAAGATGTAGATGTTCACGTCGCCGTTCCACGAAAATCGATGTTACTGGTTGCACGTGCACGGAAGACAAGCCGACATCTGTAGAATCGAGAATACAGGACAGGTGTGCACGGACGAGCCTGTAGAACGATTCCAATTTAATTTAATATTATACAAGACATATTATCCTCTTTGTTTACTTCAATATTTAGTAATTTCTCTTTTTGTCCTGCATTTGTTAGCGCCATAATGTCTTGGCTGCTCTAAACCGTAAAGTAAGTGTCTTTTATAGCTCAATTTTGCGATTGCGATTAACGATTCCATCTAGTCCTGTTCTAGTTCTTCGTAATGCCTCATAGGCCTCCAGTCTATGGATTTTAGAACGTTTAGTTCCTCGCTGCTTATGTCCCATCTGGCCACATCTGGCCCTGAAATGATATCCATGAACTTCCCCGTGCCTGTTTTTATCATTTTCTTCGAGTTTTACAGCAATTGACAGGCAAGCCAGAGCAAGCAGTCTGAAGGTCGTTTAATTCCCTTCTGTTCGAAGTCTTGTTTAAGTGGCGCCAAAGCAAACACTCTGCCAGGGTAGCAGTGCTCGAAGGATAGTTGCATGCATTCGCACGTATTCCTAAAAACCTTTTCGTCCCATGCCATTTCTGCTCTCTTAAGTTCCGGGTGTTTTTATAGAACGTTGTTCATGGCTGTCTAGCTGGGTGGTCTTCAGGAAAGAGGTCGAGTAGTTTGCAGTGATTGCTTTTATAGTTAGAACTGAAAGCATTCCCGGCACTCTGTGCGCAATAGCAACCAATCGGGTGGTCAAACACAGAATGATCTACTGGGGAGTATTTGCACCGAATATTAACATATTTGATTGTATTATGGAACAATATAATTATATCAGTGATATAGTAATTAAATTGGCATACCAATACGACTTATACGTGTGCATGCAATGGGTCGAGACAGAAAATAAACCCAAACAACAGGAGGTTTGTTTTAGATCTTTGATTTGGATCCAAATTTTCTCGTAGCGCGATTCAGTAGAGAGTTTGCAGTCCTGCCCTTTTGAAATTGGAATTCTGGGTCTCTTAGAATGGCCGACCATTGCCCAAACCCATACTGTTTTATGCCCGCTCTCAAAAAAACATCTTCTTGGGAGGTGAACAGTAGCATTTTTTTCCTTGTCGCGGTTTCGTTCAAGTCGCGCGAATCTGCAGGTTTCGCATGCGCCCTCGCATCGTGCAATCTTTGTCTGCTGCTAATTTCGTTAGCGGATGATTCGCCCGTGTCTGGCGAAGACGTCGAACTGCCAGAAAGCCTAGCGCGAACGTCCTTGTCTACTTCTAATCCCTTCTCGCCCTGTAATTTTTCGAGACACTCGTGAGCCCTCGTGGCCACCTCGCGAGACCGTTGTTTCTGATAATGAACTCTTGCCACGACAGAGCTGTGCTTTTGGTCTTCGGAGATCGTGCTTTGTTCGCTACTGTTTAGCTGCTCGGAGCTTGCAGTTTCGACAATTTGTCGATAGCGAGTCGGGTGAACGTACTTTCCCGTTGCATCGTAAACCAACTTGCTCATGAGTTCGCCAAGTTTATTGTGTTGACTCCCATTCCTAGTGACTAGCACATAATCGCAAGCCGGTTTCAAAAGAGGCCGAATGTGGGCGATGTAACCGTCTAGTACTTGCATGCTGGTGTCTGTTAGAAACAGAGAATCAAAGCCATACTTTCCCGCCGTTTTGAACATTTTCTGATCGACGAAGCCACCATTGGTATTAGCCGTTTTAACCATGTCAACAGTCAAGTATTGATAAGTCATAGGACGAGAACCCTTTACTTTGATGAACAAATACACTGCTAGAAACTTGGTTGCAAACGACAAGTCTAAAGGGCTTACCGTACCTGGTTCAGTGTCCTTGCATACTTTCAGCACGCTCTCGTAGCGGGGCAAGTAGCGCGATACGACTTGTAAAAGCTCTTCCAAAGTAGCCCAGGTCCAGATCGCTGTTCCATTGTAATCTCATCATTTTTGAAACCGTCTTGCGAGCCCTTTTCAAATACACGTCGGTCGAAGAAAGGCTCCTTAGAACTGCGTCGGATGCCCCATTGACTTTCCTGAAATCGCCTAATTCTGCAATGGCGTCCAAATATCCTAAGCGTCCCGCATGACCAAGCTTCCATTCGTCTTGCAATGCATCAACAAATTTAAAAAGAAGATTAGGTGAGCATAAGCTAAAGTCGACGATGTCGTTGGTCAGTTCCTCCTCGTCTTCGCAACAAAATTTGAGAAACTTCAGGCTCTTGCTGACAGTTTGTCGAGCTTGGCGTTCCCTTTTGCACCCGCCACCGCTCCCAGTTAGCCAGTTTGTAAAGTCTTTAGCAATTTTACTCGAAATGTCAAAAGAAGGTAACGCTCTGCTTGTCCGAGGAGTTTTCTCTAGTTTCATTTCATCATTGCTTGGAACTGCTACAATATTGTGATTTTCTGGCTTTTCGTCAAAGTAATAGAACCAACGGTGCTTGTTCTTTACGTGTTTTCGGCATCCTCGTTGAGTGGTAAATCCATCGTGATCACATACTTGTACTGGACAGTAAATGAGACCATCGCAATCATCTTCTTCTAAGTGAAGTCTTTTTGGCTTTGGTGAAGCATCAGCTAACTTTGACCAGTCGATTTCATGACCTCGCTTACTCATTTGTAGCACACAGCAGGATCGAGAATGAGCACAAGCTTGTTAGACTTTGCTTTTTAAATACATTTCCTTACATCCCCAGAGATCTAATGTGAGTTTTGACCAATCGAAAACGCTATTCGGGTCCCCTGCCTTAACTTGTACAAACTTGTACAAACTTGTACAAACTTGTACAAACTTGTCCACAAATCGTTTGTTCTCTGTTCCACTGCTAACAATGAAAGATTAAGCATGCCTGGTAAGACCGTTTTAGCCCGTACCTGCCTACTGTTGTTCAGCTATTCCCAAGAGAGTTGATATTCACAGCAGCCAGTAGAGAAAGAGAACCCTCGTTAGCTTGCATGGACTTGTCCTCGACCCTTTGTTTTCGTATCAGATATGCCCTTGCATGCCTCGGTCTGCCCTAAACTGTTTGGACCTGTTTTAAGCTAACTCGTATAAATAATTCCTGCATAGGTCTATGTATTAACTCAGTTCTTGTGCAAAAGTCTTTATTTCAGTGTTCAAGTGCATTAAAATTAAAAATGTTTATTTTCTGAGATATAATTCCAGGAGCAATAATCACCCATCCTCTAGAATGGATCGGTGCCTAAGTGTGATACACTAAATGGGAACATCTGTTCCTTTTAACCATAGAAAGGAACTGTTTGTAGTGCTTAAATGGGAATTCAATTTTGAACGGTGCTTTGCATAACGTCATTTTATTTGCCTTCTTCCGAATCTTCTAATTCTCTGAAGTTTCTCATCGGTCGCCAGTCTAATGCTTTAAAGTGCATACGAAATGAATTTTTTTTTTTAGTTTTTCTATCGTTCATTATCTCCTAAACATCAAAGCAAAAGAAAATTGCGAAGAAAAAAATTATAAAGCTGAGATTTCGCTTCGCAAAGTTGTCATACATGCACTGGAAATATGGTCAGGAGACTGGGGCTAGTCAAGCTCGTGATGACGTAGCAACCTTGACACACTTGATAGCATATTCGCAGACGTAAACAAACTCGATAAACCTGCGAACCGTCCTTGCTCTTCGTTGCAAAACTATAGTATTAAGATGTCAGAAAGCGAGCAAAATTATCTTTATCTTCGAGTTCAGAGAGTGGAAGCCACGATTTTGATGAAGTGGAAGTAAGGGCGAACGGATTTCAACCGTACGAAGATGAGCTGCTGCGGGCTCCAGTGATGGGGAAGACGACGACGAAAATTATGTCTCTGGCGGTGTTGTGCTCTCGATTCGAGTGCCAAGTCCCAATAAATCACAACAGGAAGCCTTTGTATCGGAATCCTCCGCTTGAAATATTTTCTGGAGCAACTACAGAATGCAGGGCCACTTTTAAAGCTCCGTCATATTCATATTGAGCTTGTTTGCTCGTGGCCCTGTATTCTGTAGTTTAGCCTCGTCGTCGTGCAGGTCAGTCTGAAAACGAGTAAGTGAACTTTTTATATTCAAGTTTATAGTTTTGGAAATGACAGTACTCTAAACAATACATGTACGTATTTGTGGCTAGTCTTCCCTTTGTCCCTCCCTGGGGTTGAAAATGGGTAGGATTTTTTTAGGGCTCGATTCAAATACTCGGGGACGGAAGTCGCGTGTCAGGTTGTAATAACGAAAATATTGCAATTATTCAGTACTATTTCACCGTTTACTTTGTGAACCCTAGCTCTAAATACTTGAGAACTCGTTTTGTGATGGTTAGGGTTCGATTTGGAGCCAGGGAGACGCAATGTACATATTCATAGGAAGTCAAACACTATTCACTTCCGGCCCCTAGTACTTGAATTGCATCCTAAAAGTAACTTCATCCTTGCAGAGTAATGAAACATACAGAATAAGTACATGTAAGTTAGATATACAAATGTGGCTCCACCTTTTGCACAAACAAATAAATAATGAAATACAATTAACAACATTACTATTATAGCAACTATTATAAGGGAAAGCCTACGTTAAATTTTATTTTTGTAGCTTCCTACGAGCTGTTGCATATAGATGGCTAATCTGCTGAATTTGTGGCTATATGGGCTGGGACAATAACAGGCCGTTGCCAGCCAGCTGTGTTTATGACATATGGCAGAGGTTTAATACACCCCATCACCAGGCAAGCAGTTACCAGCCAGCAGAAGCAAGGACACAATAGTGTTTGTGTATCCATAATGTACCACAATAGCTAACTTTATGCATTGCTGCATGTTATTCAATGAAACTTCTATCAACATAAATGCATCAGTCAACGTCACTATTAGCATTTCAAGGAGAGGTACTAAGTTAAAATGGAAATTATATACAAGTACTAATATACATGTATATAAAGTGTATATATATATATATAATAGAGAGTTTGCACAATGCCAAGTGGTAATAATGTGCATGATACTGTAGATCCTTACATGTAGCCTCTCTTGGGTGTGGAAAAACAAAATGCTTGTAACTTGTATCCACTGTTACTCACTAAGGATGTGCCATGCATACAATTGTGCCTCCATTAATTCAATTCTAAGCATGCCTGAGACCCCTGGGAATTTCACTATTTATAATATTTCTTGCAAATGCTCCACTGTCGGACTTACAAAGCCTTGCTCAAGTACTGTAAAAAGTGTTAAAATAAACAATCCCCATCTCCAGGACTGGTTGGTTTGTTGACCAATGCCCCACCCTTTGCCAGATAGGGGCGATTGGGCACACTTGGGGAGCCGGGGTGGTGCAGTGGTTAAGTGCTTCGCCTCTCACCTCTGGCCCAGGTTCAAATCCCGGACGCGACACCATATGTGAGTTGAGTTTGTTGGTATCTCACCCTTGCTCTGAGGGTTTTTCGTCGGGTTCTCTGGTTTTCCTCCCTCCTCAAAAACCAACCTAAATTCCAATTCGACCATGGAGTTCGTCGGAATTAAACATAAGCCTCTGGCTTGGGAGACCCAGTAACGACTTCCTGTATCTTCGACATAAAATATACCATTTATTATTATTTACCATTTATTATTATTAATTGATATACATTAGTGGTGGTGTGCTTTACAACTGAGGCTTTCTTTGGTCTGGCTGTTAGACAATATGACTTGCTAAGATTATAGTGATATCACTCTACCAGTTGTAAAAGGCTAATATAACACAATTTATTATTTACAACTTTGCTTTTTGATAGTGGGGATGGTCAGTTATATGGTCAGTAACTATTCACAATAACTTTTAGGGTGTCCCTTTTTTGGGCTGTCCACATTTGCTGCACACAGGAGCCTTTCGTTTTGGGGTAGTTTTGTTTGTGGCTGTTGTCACAGTAGATGGATTTCAGCTAGCTTGTAAAGCATCTTGTTCTTCGGCTGTTAGACATATACAAAACATATGTTGACTTATACATGTATTTAAAACCATCCCTAGATAAAGTGGTGAAATGATTCTTGGTATTTTGAAGGATCATGAAATGTAAGCCTTTTGTAAAAATAAAAAGCTGTATATTAGCAAACTAATATATGTCTTGAAGGACATTGTTTTAGTAGAAATTGGTTTTGGACAACATTTTCGAGACTATATATATATTTATTTCATTTTTGACACATTTCTATTATTATTCGATAACCTTTATTTCACTAAGATGCAAGTGAATTTCAATATATTGCTCATTAGATATTCAAGGGCTTTTATATGGAGGTCTTTATATGATATAAAGGCCCTTGAATACCTAATCAGGTCTTTACATTGACATTCACTGGAATGTTAGGGAAATAAAGGTTATCGAATAACAATGAAATAAGTCGGTTAAATACCTTGGTTCTCTCAGTATTTAACTCTTACATGTATGTGAATCAATTTTTGTTTAACTAATGGTAAGGGAAAAATACCTGGAGAATTTCGAAGTGTACGATCTTAAGGATTGTGCAGCAGAACATAGTGTAAGCCCCGTATTTTGCACTATGCCCCATAGAGTCAAATGTCCCATCCCGCACCACACCACATCCTTCACTTTCTTAATTAAGTTTGTTCACGAGCACTGTTCTATAGCTTTCCCAGTATACTGTAAGATCACCAGGAACAGGAACTTCTTTTGGTGAATAAAGTATGTCCTTATATCATAAGCACATAGCCCCATATCCATGTGTCTGAACACCAGCGACACCTTGCTTATGGAAGCCCCAGCCATGAGAACAGCAAAGCTGGGCAAGATGTTACCAGCTGGGCACTTCCCAAGGACCAATAGTTGAGACTGCCATTTGAATGCATTTTGCCCAGTTTTTTGACAATGCTGGCATACCGTCACCATGGTACCATTACATCTGATGCTTATGGTAGGCTTGGTTTCCTTGCACTTAAAGCAAAACATCGTGAACAATGCCATCAGCAATGAACTTGGGCTCTTCATGGCTGGTTTGTCTGGTTGAACTCTGAAAAAAAAATTAAGAGCATTTTTTTTTAAATCGTATAGTCACATTTTATATATCTACAGCCAAATCTGTTGTCAGTAAAATAAAACATCTTAATTGCCAATCTTAGAATAAATATACAATAAATTATTGTTGTATCTACATACACCTAGGTGCATGTAGATTTTAACTTATGTATTTTCAAATTATATGTACCTAACATTATTTGGATAATTATTTCCTTGGGAATCCTGATCACTTTCTTCATCATCCTCTGCTATCGGCTTAGGCAGGAGAGTACCCTGGTTCCAGAGGTTTTCTAGTAAAAACAGCCGCAGAGAAAGAGCCGTTCTCTCTCTAGCTCTGGAAAACCTCTGGCTCTGGAGAGCTAGAGTGCAATGTTTACATTTTGTCTCATCATAAATAAAAAAACTTCAAGAATCAAATTAAACTAAAGATACAAACAAACATACTCCACAAATCGAAAGAGAATGCCACACTTAATAATCACTGAAACTTTGAAAGTAATATATTTAACCTTAAATTATAAATTAGCTTTTCAAAACAGTAATGAGTATTAAAATTTACAAAGATTAAATTGTAAAAGGAGTATGTACAATACTCTTTTTATTACATAATTTCGCACATCTAATAACCTTAACTTCGGTACTGCGTACGTTAGTTTACAATCTATTTCAAACAAAAATAAAGATGCTTTGGGCGATGTGCACGGTTTTACAATTGAGAGAGGGACATTAGAAATGGACTTACTTGTCTTCGCTGCGAGCACTCGGCGGCGGAGAGGACACATCGTGACTAGAACAGCATCCTTGGTCGGAACTGCTCGCCTGATCAATTTTTTTTTCAACTGCGGAAGCTGTTTCGTAGTATCTGACGGACCAGAGAAAATGATCGACCTGTGCTCGTAGCAGCTCTGCTCAAAGTCAAAGTGAGCCGAACATGGGGCAAACCCTTCCTGTGTTTATGAACAAAACGCGTCCACTTCTGTTTCACAGCTTCTTCCTTTGGGAAGTAGTACATAGATATGCCTTCCGTATAGCTGTTGTTCTTACAACCGACCTTGTTAGGGCCACCAGCCACACAATAATCGCCGCCGTTCTTAACTTTCTCTTACTCTTTAACTGGTAGCCATGTTTCGCTTACCGCTGTGTCAAGGTTACTACGTCATCCTACGTCACGGGCCCTGTAATTGGATCGTATGGCCGCGCGGGAAATGAACCATTTTTGAAGCGTTCTGACCGAACTTCTAGGCGAAAAAAAATTGCCATGAAATCGCTTCAGGTAAACGAGACCCAAATATTCGGACTTTTGAAGACTTAATTTAGGATATTAGGAGTTAATATTTTTCATTTCGTATGCACTTTAAGCACCCGGAACTCCTCTTCTACGATTTCTTCTCTAGTCGCGCGGTTGAACGATGCGTGAGACAAAATTTCGTTGTGTTTTTCCGGATTGTTTTCCTCGCACTTGAACGCAATTGAGAGGCACGCAAGCACCAGCAATGGATATTTCTCTCTTGGGCGGTCCTGCGTCTTGTTTAGGTATCTCCATATTAGGCTCTCGGCGTGTGTAGTGACGCTCTGGGGGTAATTGTCTTCACAGAGCATGAAAATAAATTTCTCCGTCCGGGCCATAAGATCTCTTGATAACTCTGGATGCCTTTGAAGTACCTGGTTCATCTTTCTCTGTCTGGAGATTCTTCAAGACTGATACCAAAACGTTTGCATGCAGTGAATACTTTTATAGCTGAGCCTGAAATGCTTCCCGGCAATCCATGCGAACTACGAACCAATGACTTAGAAAGGAACTGTTTGTATTGCTTAAATGGGAACACGGGTTCCTTTTTACCATAGAAAGGAACTGTTTGTAGTGCTTAAATGGGAACATGGGTTCCTTTTTACCATAGATCTAGAAAGGAACTGTTCGTAGTGCTTCAATGGGAACAATTGTTCCTTTCAACCATACAAAGGAACTGTTTGTAGTGCTTAAATGGGAACACGGGTTCCTTTTTACCATAGAAAGGAACTGTTTGTAGTGCTTAAATGGGAACATGGGTTCCTTTCAACCATAAAAAGGAACTGTTTGTAGTGCTTAAATGGGAACACGGGTTCCTTTTTACCATAGAAAGGAACTGTTTGTAGTGCTTAAATGGGAACACGAGTTCCTTTTTACCATAGAAAGGAACTGTTTGTAGTGCTTAAATGGGAACATGGGTTCCTTTTAACCATAGAAAGGAACTGTTTGTAGTGCTTAAATGGGAACACGGGTTCCTTTTTACCATAGAAAGGAACTGTTTGTAGTGCTTAAATGGGAACACGGGTTCCTTTTTACCATAGAAAGGAACTGTTTGTAGTGCTTAAATGGGAACACGGGTTCGTTTTTACCATAGAAAGGAACTGTTTGTAGTGCTTAAATGGGAACACGGGTTCGTTTTTACCATAGAAAGGAACTGTTTGTAGTGCTTAAATGGGAACATGGGTTCCTTTCAACCATACAAAGTAACTGTTTGTAGTGCTTAAATGGGAACATGGGTTCCTTTTTACCATACATTTGTTCCTGTTCAAGGAAAGCGGGAACGATTTGCAGCGCATTAAAGGAACGAAGTGTACCTAATTTTGTTAAAAGGGGAACACAAATTAGGAACAAAACTGTTCCTTTAAGGCATACTGTTCCCATTAGACGTAGAGGGGAACGCTGAGTAGCGATCATTAGGAACGAACTGTTCCTTGTTGTATTAAAGAGAACATTTAATAGGAACTGTTGTTCCTATCAAAGGTTGCGAGGAACGCTATGCAGCATTGAATAGGAACAAACTGTTCCTTGTTGTGCTTATGGGAACATTTAATAGGAACTGTTGTTCCTATCAAAGGTTGCGAGGAACGCTATGCAGCATTGAATAGGAACAAACTGTTCCTTGTTGTGTTAAAAGGGAACATTTAATAGGAACTGTTGTTCCTATTAAAGGTTGCGAGGAACGCTATGCAGCATTGAATAGGAACAAACTGTTCCTTGTTGTGCTTATGGGAACATTTAATAGGAACTGTTGTTCCTATCAAAGGTTGCGAGGAACGCTATGCAGCATTGAATAGGAATAAACTGTTCCTTGTTGTGTTAATGGGAACATTTCATAGGAACTGTTGTTCCTATTAAAGGTTGCGAGGAACGCTATGCAGCATTGAATAGGAACAAACTGTTCCTTGTTGTGTTAATGGGAACATTTCATAGGAACTGTTGTTCCTATTAAAGGTTGCGAGGAACGCTATGCAGCATTGAATAGGAACAAACTGTTCCTTGTTGTGTTAAGGGGAACATTTAATAGGAACAACAGTTCCTATTAAAGGTTGAGAGGAATAAAATGTTCCTTGTTGTGCATAATAGGAATTCCAGATAGGAACAGTTGTTCTCTTTCAATATAAAAGAGAACACACAGCCTACATAGGAACATTGCAGTTAGGACTATTTGTTCCTAAAACACCTAGATCGGAACAACTTGTTCTTTTAACTATCAGTGATTAGGACCAATTTGTTCTCCTTTTTTACAAAAGGAACCCTTTGTTCCGAATAGACTTCTACTTTTGTTCCGATTTGCACTTTGTCGTTCCTGAATACGCCAAGTCAATCAGTTCCTAAATTGCTAAAGGAACGCATGTAGAAAACTCGCGGAACATTTGCATTTGAATAAAAGTGCTCTGCGACGCGTGAAACTTGTTTTGAGCATCTTTCAATGAAACCACAGTCTTAAGAACTTCGTTACTAACTTGTACACACAATATGAAGCGGTATTATGTTTTTGATGGAAAGTTATGCACTCTCACCACTTTTGGGGAACGTTGATGAGGATGTCCAAATGAACAACACCGATGAGGATGTCCAAATGAACAACACCGATGAGGATGTCCAAATGAACAACACCGATGAGGATGTCCAAATGAACAACACCGATGAGGATGTCCAAATGAATAATACTGACGAGGATGTCCAAACGAATAATACTGACGAGGATGTCCAAACGGACAACACCAACGAGGATGTCCAAACGAACAACACTGATGAGGATGTCCAAAGGAACAACACTGATGAGGATGTCCAAATGAACAACACCGACGAGGATGTCCAAATGAACAACACCGATGAGGATGTCCAAATGAACAATACCGACGAGGATGTCCAAATGAACAACACTGATGAGGATGTCCAAACGGACATGCATACATGTATCACCAGAGACGACCACAAGAACGATACTGGACCACAACTGAATGTTATGTTTGACGATGTGAATGTGAGTAGTGATTGTGATGTGAATGTTAATGAATGTGTCAGTAATTGTTTTGGATGATTCACTCAAATCCCCTAGGTGCCAGAGGTCTCATACCAAATACTTAATCAATTATGTGTTATTAGTAATCATTTATTTTTTACTAACTCTTTTCTTTTTCAAGTTTGTAATAAATTAGACAATTTAAACAGCAAGCTTAATTCCATCCGTCTACGAACAAAGGAACACAAACTGAACAAACATCACGAAAAGACGCCTGCAACGAACGGACATTAACGAATGTACACACTTTTGCAACTAACATGACTACAGTAACAGACCCTTGCAACTGACATGGTCGCATTGACGGACAAGCACACATTTGCAAATGACACGGTCACATCGACAGACGAACACTCCCTGGAAACAGTCACAGTAACAGACATGTACGACTTTGGCACTGGAACGGACACAACAGACCATTAACTGCTTTGCGCTGGGAACTGCAACAGACACAGCAACAGATTTGCATGCGGCTTTTGATACGACAGCAACGGAATTAGAAACAGACAACTTTACGACTATAGCGGACAGAACAGTAGCCCTATATGCTTTCAAACTTTAACGAACACAATAGACATGGACAGCTTTCAAACTGCAATGGACACGCCAATAGAGCCGGTAAGCACATGGACAATGATTAACTCAAACCCACAAGAAACAAACGAAATGAATCCACGAACCGAAACAGTCACTAGTGCAACTACAATGAATAGACAAACAGATGTACACTACGTTGACATGACTGCACTAACAGATACACATGAAACAAGAGAATCGAACAAACAAACGTACACACTCGACTTTGAGATGACCAAAGGCACTGTAACTGAACCAGGGACAATAAACGCAATTGATTTTGAAACACTATCAGCGCTACGGAACAAACATAATAGCCCTGGGTTGTTCAGGGTGGCTTTACTCAAGGCACTTTTTTCAAGTAACGAGCTAGTGAACAGAAATGTGTTCGAGGGGAAGGGAAAGGCTGCCCTAGATATTAATGGCATTTCATCAATTAAAAGCTATTTGGCGTTATTTGTTTAGTAAGGATGAGGTCCAGAAGGGCATAAATGGCATAAACTCTCATCTGAGAAAGTATGTCAACAAAACGATGCTGTGAAGTCACTTGAATATGTCAAGGCCTGCTTTAGGATACACGGTAAAATGCTTGTTTGTGACACCGAACCAGCCATTATCAAAATGTTACATGTATATATATACAGCTATTCTGTTTTCATAATTTATTAATATGAAAGGCCATATTGTTTAAAGATCTTTACTGAACCAGGCTTTAGCATACAATGGTTTTCATCCTATTTTTCAAATAGAAGCCATCAGAAGTGTTTTGTAAAATAATGGTGCATTATCCTCTGAGTGTGGTAAATTGTGGCATGCCACAAAATCTATTCTGGTTCTGTTACTTACATTGTTCTGTTACTTACATTGAAAACCCCAACCACTCAGCCTTGCATTTGGCTGAAGGAAGAAGAGGATGAAAATGACAAGCAATAATTTCTTGTGACTGACAAAAAATGTCCTTGAAATGCAAACTAAGTCTTGCGTGACAGCAATCCTTGCATGTATTGGGTCAGTTCCCATTGTATCAGGTTCTGGAAGAGCATGTGCTTGGTGTAGCTCCAACTCGTAAAAGTGTTCTTTACAGGAGACTATGTAGCAAGTTTTGCCTACAGTAAGTTATGGGACTGGCAAAAACTGTGTATTAAATTATACACAACTAGGAGTACCATTGGACACCAAGCCTGTACTGTAAATAATGGTTACTCGTCAAGCATTTGGTTTCCCAATTGTTCAAGGTCATTGCAAACCAAGCATTTATTTAACTTGTAAGATGAAAAATATGCATCCCAAACAATGTCTTGATTTTCTGTTCAAAACAAGACTTCAAGGGCTTAAATCAAGTGTTATGGTATCTTGTTTCACAATGTATTTGAAGTTTTTTATTCTTAAAACAAGTGAACCAAGTCTCGATGTACTGTTCAAAACAAGACTTCAAGGATTTAAATCAAGTATTATGATGTCTTGTTTCACAGTGTAAATAAAAAAAACAGTCTTACTTGAGGACCGTAAAACAAGATAAAATAATCTTGAATCACAGAAGTAGCTTTTATAGCGAACGTTGAAACTTCATAAAGAACATCATGTTCGCCATCTTTGTTTTCGTTGGAGGTTCAGCCGAGGAGAACGTTTTTGCCGTAGATTCCCTTGTAACTGCATCCTCGTATTCTGAACTACAAACAGTTGTCTCATCCCAAACCATGAATTCGGTGTTTTCATTGCATGAATATAAAGTATCTGAAATGCTATACTCCAATCCAAAATCATTAGAAATAACACAGCGTTGAATATCACCTCTGCCATCGTTTTCGGAAGTTGCTGTGTGATTGTCATCATCCTCTATTTCAAAACTGCTATCTTGTGACTCTTAATCCCATTCAGAAGACGGGCAGTGACGCTTAAAAAGGCCAATTCGCAAACCAGTCCACTTTGGAATGGAGGATTTGATGTCATTGTCATCGCGGCGAAATTGGTTGTACATCCTTGATCGTCGTTTCGATGTTGTCTCCTCATTTGGCGCCTCTAAACTTTGAAAAATGCCCGTGTCGACTGCACTGAGTCATTTGCATTCATCCAAATCAGTGCTCTGCACACTTCGAAATTGTTTTTGAGAGGAAAAATAACCTGACAGTGATATACTGTACCGTATTTACCGATTTACAAAGTTCACGATTACATGCATTCACTTCGCTGTTAGTTTGTATGACACAAACCAACCTCGTCACGCTATCTTGGATTAGGCGCGTAAAGACCCCTGGGAACGAGGTTGGGCACAATGAGAGCACGTGCAACGAATGATAAACACTAAAAAACAACGCGCGAAAACGCACACATTCGACACTATATATCATATGACAACTATTTGTTCAGATCAGAATGTGTTATAAATCCTGTCCCAAAATCCAAGTGCATTTTGAAACAATACATTTATAATCCAAGGCCATGACTTCTGTCCAGGGCAGTCTCTCGCGAAGGATAATGTTTGGCCAACTCCAATTCAACTTCACTTTGCAGCCTCCAAAGGCGCCCAAACGGCAGTCAGTAAAACAAACCGGGGGAAATTGTAAGATAACTTTCCCTCCATTCATGTTGTATCAATTTCCAAAGTTTTTAAAGGTTTTTTGATTGTTTTGGACCAAAAAATTGTGGGTTCCCAGCCTTTGTATATTTGTCGCTTGTGACCACTGCAGCCAATGAGATTTCCACCTGATTTAAGGAAAAAAATAGATTTTGACAAAGAATGAAACACGCAGTTTGTTCGCCATGTTTTACCGATTACGTACTTTTATTGCTTATAATTATTTTATAAAAGAAAAAGAAAACTTGCCTCATGTTATGTTGAGTGATACAAGCACTTGGGAATTGTACGAAGGCGAGAGAAGATCGTAGAAGCACTCCGCTCCGCATCGTATTTCTCCCAACACCCATCTTCTAACAATTTCCGGGTGCGTTGGAGTGAACCAGGAAAGATTTGGCTGTCTTTGCAGGTTAAGCAAGCGGATGGGTTTTCTTTACAAATTCTTAACCGTTTACAGTCATCACTACTTGGATTCCTGATATTGTAATGGACAAGTTCATTGTGGTTCAGTTCGATGTTGACTCAAAAACAAGGGTTGTAGATGAGAACAAAGTTTTATCGAGAAGGTGCGATAGGTTCAAAGTTCGTTGGTCTAAAAAATTACCCACAACGGCAGAATCGTAGGACAAGCAGGTAAGACATCAGTCAGTGAAACAGTGACATTGTGCATTTATTTTTATAGTAAGGTTTGAGTTTGAACTAAATTCTTAATATTTTTCATGCGGGAAGCTACTTTTCGATATGGTTTAGTCACAAGAAACTGGGGAAGAAACCCTGAAGATCGAGATTCAGTTTTGGCGGAATAAGAACCTCAAACGGTCCAAATCACAGACAAGTCCTACCAGGCTCGCGATCTCCAAAAATGGAAAAAGTAGATCAGGAGGTGAAAAAGGTAAAGGACTTGGAAAGAGATCGGAAAAGAGAGGCGCGTAATGAGAAACAATGCGAGAAAAACGCTCAAATTGCTGTCGGAAAGGAACTGGCCAACAAACTGTTAAAAAGAAATGGTGCTACTGAATTTGTAGAACTTGAGTCTTCTGCTTCTGAAGAAAGTGATGATGGTCAAGAAGAGCCAGAAGAAACCAAAACAGATAAACTTGAAGACCAGATAGCGAAACTAAAATCCATGCCTGTCACTCAACAAAAGAAACAGAACATGTCAACGCACGTACGTATATATTTATGAAACAAGTACATGAAACGATTTAATTGCGATTGTAACTGGAATGAATGAATGAGATAGATTTCAGCTCTTTTTGGACACTTCATTTTTAGCAATAACGACTCAGTCAAAGAGCTTTTGTACCCTCTGTAATAAGAGAGCCGCGGTGGCACAAGCTGGCGGTGTTATCACTGCACCCGAGCCAGGGTGCGAATCCGCATTAATACCTAATGGGGGAAAAACTAATACAACTGCGGCTAAATAGCAGTCCCAAAAAGACCCCCACATATACCAGTCTGGATAAGCTGGCTAAATTATGAATCAACGCAGTCATGCGAAATTGGTGTAATATAAAAATGATACAATATAAGAATTAGAACACACATACGTAAAGAAATAATTTTGGTACGCACTTAGCCGTACATCTTTGTATGATATTAGTTAAATATAACTATTTGAAAGGAGGCGAAGACCTTTCTTCAACAGGACAGTATTACACTTTATCAACGCAATTATTATAGGTAGCCCGCCCTGCCCCTCCCAAGCCATCTGCTCTGGAAACGTTTCATATCAATGGCAAAACAGTGACTCACCTAAAACGAACTTATGAAGTTATGTGCACTTGTCAGGTCTTAAAAAATCTTTAATAATACATTTACCCATATTTATATCGATATAATCTCAGGAAGATGAGATGGACTCACTAAGCCCATATGAAATCAAAAGAGATGAAAGAATAAGGGGAAATAATGACTTGTTAAGGAAACTTGGCTTCGGCAGGAGTCCTGATTTGCCGGGCAAGGTGAGAATTCGCCTTTTCGGTGTCAGATTTCAGGTGTAGTTGCAGGTGCAGAAAACCGGAGTGTGTTTGGGAAGGTGATAACTGTCAGGCTACCTAGGCAGCCAAAGGCTAGCGTCATCTTCTTAAAAAAAAGTCCAGGAGAGGTACATGTAGTTTGGCATAAGACGGATGTTTTCATCTCACGAGACAGTTACAGCTCGAGACTCGCGTTGCCCGTCCACAGCGCCATTGGGGAAAATTGGAAACATGCACTTGTCAACGACAAGCACTTGGGCGTATATATTTTTTCTTAGTTTTCTTAGTTTTTTTCTTAAATACTTTAGATGATTGCCGAGTGTAATATGAATCATTGTATGCACAAACCAAGAAATAATTTCAGCTACAAGTAGAATGAGTAAAATTGTAATTCAGACCCCAATTGTTCGAAAGTTGGTTAGCGCTATGCACCGGATAAACCATTATTCATTGGATAAAACGATGCAGTTATCCAAGAAATTTTATCGGTTGGATAGGAGTAATCCAGTGAATAGCGCTAACAGGCTTTCGTGCAACTGGGGCCAGGTAGTACAGTGTAACTTTCAACTGATTAGTGTGGTATCAAATGAGTTGGAATAATTTATATATAAGTCCAATAAAAAATTGACATTCTTAATAAATTAAGTCCTTTAGTTCCATTAATTGAAAATGCGAGGAGCTCAGATGCCAAATGGTAGTGGCATTGACATGTCCCATGGTAGACTGACTGAAACCATGCGTTAACGCGTTAACACGTCTCAAAGTATTTATAAAGCGAGAAATACTTGAAGACTGACTGAAATAACACGTTGACTTTGGGGTAGCTTGCCAAAAGCAGCCGCTTTTAGGTTCCTAGGGGACGAAGTCACAATGAGGTGCGATGGGGTTATTTTAAGATGTTTATTCATTCTTATAACAGGGCTTCTGACAGGGTGCGCGGGTGCGGAAACGCACAATCCGACTAAACCCGCACAATCGCGCACAATTCCTTAGTTTCCGCTTAATCCCGCACAATTACTTCGATTTTGACCAAAATATTTGTTAACACAGGCATTATTGTGTTATTTTGACGTACCTGAATCATTTTAACGCCAAATATTTACGATTTTCATCGATAAACATGTTGAATTACGATGCAGCGACGTTTTCACGAATGAAATCAACTAGACGTTCCATACTTTTCCGCGAAGGACTGGGGCCAGGTTCAAATCAACTAGGCGTTCCATTCTTTGTTCGCAATGGACTGGGACTATATTTTAGCTCTTTCTTTTTTTATCGAACGTCTTTTCTATTGAACGCTAAAAATATCTCTCGAATGGATAAGTTCGTTACGAAGGACCCGGGAAAAGACAATCACACTTCTGTGAATATTACAGCAGCCGACAGGGCAAGAAAATATTCCAAAGGCGTTCTACACGCAGACAATGGCCGCCTGTTTTGTTCCTCATGTAACGTTGTTGTGGACCACACGCGAAAGTGCAAGATAGATAAACACCTGGAATCAGCAACTCATATCCAAAAGGCCCAGCTTCCAACTGCAAAACAACAAACCCTCAAGACCTCCCTGGAATGCAAATCAGTTTCTCAATTAGAGAAAATAAAAGTCTGCCACGAGTGGATTAGGGCTTGTTGTGCAGCAAATATACCGCTGCATAAGTCTGACAATGTAGAGTTGAGAAAGTTTTTCCAGACAAGAGTTTACAACGGTGGCGCAATTCCTAAGTGCTCACAACTGCGCGATTATTATTTGTTTGACGTATACGAAATCGAGAGGGCAGAGCTTAAAGAACTCGTCAAGGGAAAGAATGTGGCTTTAATGGTCGATGAACTGAGTGACGATGAGGGCCGATACGCTCTAGATGTCATGGCCGTTATGTTGGACTTTTATGAACTTTCTCCAACAGGCCGGTGTGTAGCATATTTACTGGATACTCACTTTTTGAATGAAACAAACAACCAAACGGTTTCCCAGGCAGTTGTGAGAACTGTTCACGAATTTGGCATAGAGTTTGATCGTGTGCGTGTCTTTAGCTCAGATAACGTTGGATATATGAAGAAAGCATTCCGCGAAACACTGTCGAATCTGTTTACCCAGGCTGTCCATATAACGTGTAATAGCCATATCGTTAATCTCGTAGCCTCCGACTTTAAGAAATCTTTCCGTGAGCTAACGGAATACATGAAATGTTTCAGGAATCTATTTTTTATTCCCAGCGGTAGGAAGAGCCGTTTCCTGAACTTTTTGCATACTCGCACTGGCGAGAAAGCAAAAATGCCGCCAAACCCAACCACCAAGAGTTGGAGCGCCTGGTTAGACTCGGCCATCTATTACGCAGAGTACTACATGGTCCTCGCAGATTTTATTCCTGAGGAAAGCAAGAGATCTGGGAAATCTGCTTCTAATTCCCTTCTCCGCCTCGAGGAAATGTACGCTGACGAAGTGTTCATGAGACGGCTTCACGCACAGATTACCTTGGTTAAAGTCAAGGCCCCTACCTTATTAAGTTGCTTGAACTTTTTCCAAGAGCAGATACCGCACGTAACCGAGGTTCACGGAGTAATGGAGAGTCTTATGCGATTTTTGAATGTGAATGCTGAAGGCGGAGAAGAAGACTTTGAATTTTGTTTTGAAGGTGGCCCGACTAAGTTCTCCACTGAGGAAAGGAAGGACATGATTGCTTTCGCGAAGTCCGCCTTCAAAGCTGTTCTCACGAAACTGGAAAAGTACTTCGTGGATGGAGCCCAGCCAGCATCTTCCTTCCTCGAGCAGGTTCGAGTTTTAGATCCCATGAACCTGATCGACTGTGATATCTCCTATGGATGCTGTGACAGCATTCCAGGGATGGATTCCGTTCCCAAGGAGGAATGGGATCTTTATGTCTACACACTAGGCCCGCAAGCTGTCAAGAATGTTACTGCGGGGGACGCTATTGATATTAAGCAATTTTGGAAGGCAAAGGCCGCTAGCCTTCCACAATTGTATGATATTGCCTCATGTTATTGTACATCAACGATCGGATCCTATGACGTCGAGAGATCGTTTTCGGCCTATAATGCCATTCTCGGCGAAAAACGAAGATCACTGGCGCCTAACACAATCAAGGCATTCCACTTCCTAAACTGGAATTTGCGAATTAAGTCAGCTGTAGAGGATCAAAAGAGACGAAGTTTAGAGAACATCATTAGCGAGCCTAAAAAGGCAACCAACCGACCTGCTATCTATGAGAATGATAAGAAAGAAACCACTCCCGCAGCACAGAAAGAGAAAGGAACCATTCCTGCAGCACAGAAAGAGAAAGGAACCATTCCTGCAAAGAAACGTAAAGTTGAGGTAAAGGCCGATGTAACAACCAAAAAGGGCAAAGAGGTAGCCGGCAAAACCTTTCGCTCATCTCTCAAGAGCTTCTTCAGCAAACCACATACCGACAATAAAACAGATTGTCATGTCCCTGCTGTCTCCCAGCCTCCTCCTAAGCCCAATGTACACTTTGGGCTCGATGAAACAACAGCACCAAAGATCCGACAACATCAAGCCACCTGTAACTTCCCAGCCCACAAGGGACCCATATTAAGTTGTTTAATTGATGGAACAGTTGAGTGCAACAGCAGCATGATAGACAAGCAAGACCTTGAGGCGCTTCTTGGCGGCAAGCCCATCGATGAAGAAAACTACCTAAACAACTTTGTGATACACGAGTATTTAAATCTCCTGAAGGAAACATCGACAGAAACTAAAGCTGAAGTCATCGAGTGGGAGAAGTTTGAGACTGGAATTGGGAAGAGGGCGACTAAAGATGTCTTGAAGGGCAAAGCTGCGATTCTTGAGCAAGATGTCGTTTTGATTCTATGCAACCCTAGCAGCTCCAAGCATTGGTTTCTCCTTGTGGTTCTACCTGTAGAAAAGAAAGTCGTTGCTTTGGACAGCAGGGCCGGTGATTTTGTTAAGCCAACTGTCCAAAGTGCGATCACAAAACTGTGGGGCATGTTAAAGGAACTGGATAGTGATCTTGACATGAAAGAGTGGCACTTCTCCTGTAATTCACCTGATGACCTTTCACAGCAGGAGAATGCATTTGACTGTGGAGTATTCGTATGTATGTATGCGAGGTGTTTGCTGCTGGAAACTGCATCTGTGTCTATCGAGAGCATTTGTAGCTTCAGAAAACACATGATCCTCGAACTGCATGATCACGAAATCCGCCGTATCGACGCTCCTGAAATTGTAATCGGGGAGTACTATGCCGTAGAGTATACAGGCAAGCGATCGATCTACTTTGGAAGAGCACTAGAGCACGGAGACGAAGCCCGAATCAAGTTCAAGTTCCTCCATTCTGTAGGAGCACGAGTGTATGACTGGCCAACACGTGATGACATTGACACTTGCTATCAGCTCTGCGTAGTCTATGGACCGGTTGCCATCGTCGGCGTCGGACCCTTCTCCTTTCCTAAGCATGAAGAAGTGGAGAATGTTTACAAGCATCTGAGAAAAAGCAGGAAGACATCCTGAAATAGTACATTACTCGGGTATTTGTCGTTAAACTTAGTGATGTGTTCATCTATCTACTAGAACTAATTATACTGTAGGAGATGAATTTCAATATTTTTCAAGGTGTTCCTGAGGGAAGTAATTATTATCAATCAATCATTCAGAAAACTCTCCCCCAGAATTTTGCAACTGCTGTTTATTTGCTCATTGTTGACATTGACGCCTCTTTTTCTGTAGAGGCTGTAAAAGTTCCTACGTCTGTTTGTGACATTACGAGACAATAAAACGGAAATGGAAAGATACATTGCATCTATTATTTTGAGCAATCGCATATGTGTATTTTGTTAATATGCCTCCATCAAGGATCGTGTTTTGTCCGCGACAAATGGACGCACTAATCCCACTCACTCTCCTTCCACCGTCACATGGTTACATTTACAGTAGCGTGCAAAGTACCCCGGATCACCAACAGACACAGTGCTTAAACATGTTACTTCCTTTAAATTACGGAAATCACGCCGAAAAAATCCCGCAAAATCGGCGTTTTTTACCGCGCAATATGCCCCCAATGATCCCGCGCGAAAAAATCCCGCACAATCGGCGTTTTTTTCCCGAAAAAAATCCCGCACAATTCCCGCACAATCGGCGTTTTTCCCCGCACAATATGCCCCCAAAATCCCGCACAATTTGACTTTTTTTCCCGCACCCTGTCAGAAGCCCTGCTTATGTGTTATGTAATATGTAAGCTATGTAAGATAGCCCGAATTCCTATCTCTATTCTTGTTTCGTTTTGTCAACTTTTATTTTCTTCTTTCCTTAGTAGATGTGTAAAACTAATTATTTTTAGGTGATATTGTTGTTTATTTTTCCTGCTTTCTTGTTTGTATCACAGCGTGTAATGTTAACTCGTAATTTAACTCAAATGCGCATAAAAAAACAGTAAAAAAACTTGTCTTTAATACTAGTATTTAGCATATCATGCAATCTGTATATCATCCTGTTTACGTTCATAGTGTGCATATTTTAGGTATATCGATTCAGTGGACAATTGATTGACAGGACCATGAACTCTGAGTTATAAACCTACCTATATGTCGTTTGGTATTTATTCATAGATTTTAGATTGATTCGGGAATCTCACGCGAAGGAACGGAGTCAGTAAGGATGTGAAATCAGTGAATTTGTAATCGCAAGTCAAAAGCTAACGATTTTATTGATTACGATATTGTGTATATGCGGGTTAGTGAATTTCAAGTAATAAATTACAGTAGATTGATCAAGAGGCAAGACTTAATTTCAGTCAAATCTCAACATAGAGGTCCTTCGAGCCGGATTATAGAGATGTTGGTCGATCCTGCAAAACAAGTAAGGATAACGGTTGGTCACGGAGGTTATGTCAAGACGATTATTGGAAGAGCAGAGGCACTAATTCAACAGACATATGGATCTGACTTGAACGAAGTAGAACGCACCAAGGTTACACTCACGGAGAGGTTATCCACCTTACAGGAGTTGGATAATGCAGTTCAGCAGTCAGTTGAGGATGACAAAATCG
The DNA here is from genome assembly GCA_030867875.1 of Actinernus sp. WN-2022. Classification (NCBI taxonomy): domain Eukaryota; kingdom Metazoa; phylum Cnidaria; class Anthozoa; order Actiniaria; family Actinernidae; genus Actinernus; species Actinernus sp. WN-2022. Next base: position 1,041,004 of record JAOWCC010001113.1, on the reverse strand, counting down.
AAGAGGAAATCGAGGAAGCAAGTAGCTTCAGGGATGTCATACATGGCACATTACTGAAGCTAAATTTATTGGCAAAAAGGTTGATTACGCCCTACGTTTCAAAACAAGGAGCTAAACTTTGAAAACTTACGTTGAGTAAGTTCTCTGGAGGCCCAAAAGTGTGGAATGAATGGTGGGATTCTTACAGAGTGGCTGTGCATGAAAATGCGCAGATATCTGAAATTGAAAAGTTGACGTATCCTCGGAGCTTGCTGGTTGGGGCGGCGGCAGCGACGATTGCTGGCCTACAATTGACCAATGCTAATAATGGCATCGCATCGCAAAAGCAAACTATCGTTAATGCGCAAATGGATACCCTGCTGAAATTACAGGGCATTACATCGATGGCTGATGTTTAAAAAAATAGGCAAATCTATGACAAGGTGGAAACTCGTATTCGTGGCCTTCAAGCTATGAGAGTGCATTCGGAGCAGTATGGTACGCTGTTGATTCCCATTATGATGTCTAAGTTACCGGAGGAATTACAATTAATTCTAAGTCGAGAATTCGACAGTGAAAAATGGGAGCTAAACCGTCTTTTAAGAGCCTTAAAGACGGAGTTAGTAGCCAGGGAAAGGTGCAGTAATGCAGGAGTGGCATCGCCGTTTAATTTGTGACTCGGAATTCGTTCACCAAGCACGCCGCGAACGTATCATCAACACAGGCTCTAGTTTCGTCAGATACTAAGATAAGCTGCACGTATTGCAGAGAATTACACCCATCAGTAAAATGCAATGTGGTATCTGACGTGAGAGCGCGGAAGGCAATGCTAAGGAAGCAAGGGCGCTGTTTTGTGTGTTTGAGGAGGTCTCACCTAGCCAGAGTGAGAGTTCTAGGCGTTGTTTTAAATGCAATGATCGACATCATGCTAGTATCTGCGATACTCGTGAAGGTGCGCCAACGTTATAAAGTGCATCCAATTCTGGGAATTCCGATGCGTCAAGTGCAGGAAAGGAAGCACCACATGCAAACAAACCTAACCCTAACCCATGGACTGTCCGAGTTCTAGGCATTGTTTTAAATACAATGATTGACATGTCAAGAGCATCCAATTCTGGCAATAGAGTACCAAAGTGTGACGTCACGTTGCCATGGAAGCAATTTTCAATGGTTCCAAACAAATGCGAGTAGAACCAATATGGCGGCTATTACGATAAGTGCTCTTGCTTCTTTCTTCTCTGATGAACCTAAATCTATTCAGCGCGGTGAAAATCATTACAAATCTAACCACATAGAATCATGTAAATATTCTGACGGAATTATTAGAGGATCGGTTCAAGCTAGCATGAAGAAAAAGTCATATAATGTCACGGTAAGCGAAACGATGTGTTGTCATTCACGAACCGTCATTCACGTGTGAACTGTAAACATTGTAAAGATCTGCTTTTTTCATGTTATTATATTCAATTTTATTTGACTTTAAACTGAGTTTTAACTCATTTGAATTCAGATATATCTTCGTGGTAGTGAAATTGCGTCTTCTCAGTGTGAATGTCCTCGTGGAGAATACAAATGTACTCATGCAGCAGCCCTGGCGATTCACTGCATCCACAACATAAGCCGCACTGACGTGCAGTGCGAGTGGAAGAAGCAAAAGGCTCCCGAGGAAATTAAGCCTATAGAGGAGCTTTACCCATGCCCTAAAGAATACAATTGTCTCAAAAGAGATGTAAACGACGATGATCGTGCATGGTTTTACGAAGAGCTCAAGAAATACGGAAACTTCACCGGTACATTGTGGATCCTTTCTCCCGAACCAGAACCCAACACTCGACTGCCTATATCTACCGTCGAAGACATCGTGCTGTCTGAGGAGTTTGTTAACCATGATGACAAGCAAGATTATTTAATTGAAAAACTGGTCATTACTGAGGAACAACGCAAATCGGTACATGAAGCCACAATTGGTCAACGGGATAATCCTTCGTGGCATTTGCTACGCAAAGGAAGGTTAACAGCTAGCAATTTTGGCCCTGTACTCAACTGCAAAAGAGTAACACCTTCTCTGATTAAAAGAGTACTTGGTCAGTACGATATTTCAAGGGTTCAAGCGGTAAACTGGGGAGTGATAAATGAAAACGAAGCAAAGACAGTGTTCGAACAAAAAACCGCCCTTTCAGTTCAAGAATCTGGACTCTGGCTACAATTAGAAGGGGTGTTGGGTGCATCTCCTGATGGCTTGATAGGAGCTAATGGTGTTTTGGAAATAAAGTGCCCATTTACACAAAAGGACTGCACTATTGAGGAGGCTGTTTCATCTGGCAAATTTTATATCACTAAGAATGAAAAAGGAGACTATGAACTTGACCAGAAGCACAACTATTGGCACCAAGTGCAAGGTCAGCTGTACCTTACTGAAAGAAATCTATGTTTTTTTGTTGTCTGGACAACTAAAGACATTCTTGTTATTTATATAAAGAAAGACCCTCAATGGGCCAACAATCTTCTCCTGTTACAAGACTTTTATATTCATCACATTATTCCTTCAATTGTCAATGATCTTTTATAAACCATCAAGTACCATTTGATTCACTATATATATTATATATAGTATTTATTGTATTGTATCAATGTTATAAGGAGCATGTGAATTACAATAGTATTCTACACTTCATTATTATGTAAAAAAGCACTAAAGTTTAATAAGTTATAACTACTATAGTTATTATGTTATTAATTGAAAATTATAAATAGACTTTAAAGTTAAAATGAACATTGAATTCAATTCAGACATACAAGTAGTGTGCTGTTTGAATTGTACTTATAATATTCATGAATAATTAATGAGGGTTCTGTCCAATCCAAATGCACCATTCAGGTCAGGTGGATGTCTTGTAAACCCCATACAGAACACAACTAGATCTTATTAGTATTCTGTATCAGATTTATAGAATACTAACAAGGCCTTATTAGTATTCTGTATTATTTTTCACTCTTAGCTTGATATCTTGAAGAGGTAGCACTTAGAAATATTATGGCTTTAAAAACTTAGTTGAATTTGAAATTTTGAAGGTTTATAAAAACCACATTTATAATATTTAGAAAATCTATCCGGTATCGAACTCCGTACCCCTGAATTACCGGTCTGTTCACTTACCACTGTGCTATCATGCAGACCGGTAAGGAATTCAAAAAAGCTTTATATTAAATTTCTTATTGGTATGTGTATTTGATATAAAAAAAATTGTTTAGTAAACAAATCAGTGATAAAATTCAACAAAATTATACATGTAGTAAAAAATATCAAACAACAATAAAAAAATATCATAAGTACTTTACAATATTCGTGTCTATGTTGTATCGGATCTACAATCTCTCGCCTGCAGCTCGAGATTGTATATCCGATACAACATCGCCACTCATATTGTAAATAGTACATATAAATATTTACAGTTCTGTTTTTAATTGAAATTTGTTACAGCTGATGATTTTAATTAGGAATTAAAACCAATTCTATTCCAAGTCCACAGTGTCTCTTATTTCTTTGATGAGGGAGTTTTGTAAATTTACCAGTCCAGCACATAACTTAAGAATTATGTCTGCATAACATCTGAGGTATGGTGGAATGAAGCTCAGGATCTTGAAATCTTTTAGGCGCGCATTTACTCTTTCCACATGAATTCGGCATCGTGCAATTGTTTTTGTTATCTTAATTTCAGTTTCATTGAATTTCCCATTATATAAAAAGGGGGGAATGTTGACAGACACACCCTTAGGAACAACATCACTGATTAAAAACCCTTTGTCAGCGAGTATCAAATCTCCAGCTGTAAAATGGTGCAATACCCCTGAATTTACAACAATAGCTTTGTCTGATGTAGAACCAGGAAACAATTTGCTAACATAAGTTATCACAGCATTCGGTGCAACTCCAATAAGGGTCTTGAAAGAGTTCATTCCCCTGTACGTCGAATAGGTCATTCTTTGCTCACTCATTAAACCAGGGGCAGCTATTTCAAGGTCAGTGCAATCGATGATCATCTTGCAATGTCCAAATACTGAAAAGGACTCTGGCATGGATGTTCTGTTCTTCTCTCTTGATGGCACAGTTTTCAAACAGTCCTCAAAGAGTAGTTTTTGTAAGACATGGCTGAATGTCAAAACAATATTGCTAATAGTAGCAGTGCTGCAATGGAAGAGCTGAGCCAGATGCAAGTTTGTGTAGTTTTGTCTTACTTTCATCAATGTTATAAAAATTTGATCCTCTAACAAAATCTTGTCTACTTTCCATTTATAAAAATAATTTATGTCATTTGAAACTCGCCTGACATAGTTGACAACAATCATAAATATTTGTTTGTTAGAGAGTCCAGTTTCCATACATATAACTTCGTCCTTTAATCCCATGACTGAGTATTTTTCCCTTTGATATTGTTCCTTTTGCTTCAGATTCTTTAGCTCTTCTTTCGAATTGTCTAATTCCGCTTGTAAGATAACATTTTCAGTGGTTGTCGGAAGTTGTTTGGTTGTGCTTGATGTCGAAGCATTTGAGTTGTTATACTGTTCGACTGCATCAGATACCAACACTAAACCGTCATTATCTTCAGATCTTCGCTTCTTTTTACAGCTAGATGTTTTAGGGACACGTTTCTCTGAATTAGGAAAAAGCTTGTCTGCATTTCTTTTGAAAATTTCAGGACCATTCACTTTAGCGCCATCACGAAAGTGACAACTGCAAACTCGCGAGTTTGTACCAGGATCTCGGTCTTCTCTCCTATAATAAAAACGTTAAGAATAATTCTTTAAGTACTGAAACGTATAATTAACTCTTGTTTTATAGATAAACTAAACTGTATGGAAGATTAAGAAGACAATAACGAGGTCTTAGAAGTCAAAGATTATCGTTATTGTTTACATTCGTCACGCCATTTTGTATTAGACTACGCTAAAAGAACCACTAATTACGCTTACCTTAAAAGTTTTTTCCACCAATTAAACTCACTAGGATCCTTCGGAAACCTAAAAAATTTGCACGATTCTCTTTCGGACTGATGATTGCAATCAGGAGCGAAACACTGGACCATTTTACTTAGTATGCGTTACATTAACCGAGGTCAGACGCCATATTGTCACTTTGTTTGGAACCAGCAAAACGCGGTTCCATGGTAACGTGACGTCATCACTTCGGTACTCTATTCCGATTTGTCAAGTGCAGGAAAGGAAGCACCACATGCAAACAAACCTGCGATGAATGAAAATAAATCCACGGCGACAATGTTTGTCGACGGAGCAAGATAAGTGTTATTGCAAACAGCTAGGGCACATCAAGGTGTCCAAGCGAGGAAAATATTTGACACGGGAAGCCAACGGTCTAGTGTCAACGAAATTGAGAGATGTTCTCAATGTCCCAACAATGAAGAAAGAAACCCTCATGATAAAAACATTTGGTTCAGATGTCGGTCAACTTCAATCACACGACTTAGTGCAACTCTGTGTACAGGGGTTGAATAACGATAATCAGTCAAGTGTTTATCTAAATGCCTTATTGCCTACACGGTACCAACTTCACAACCAGGTCATCGATTTCGCCATTGAAAATTACCCACACCTCAATGGATTGTCTTTAGCGGATTTCAACTCAAATGAGGATCAGCATTGTCAAGTGGATATCCTCTTAGGTGCTGACTATTACTGGCACTTTCTTACCAGTGGTATAAAACGGGGGGAGAAAGGACCAGTGGCCGTGGAAACCAGGCTGGGCTAGGTACTGTCTGGGCCGGTCAACAATACAGCTAAATTGTGATACACGCACGTAAATTGTACAGATACGCACGCGCGTTGCGTATCCAAACTAGTACAGCCACAGGCCGCTCAAGTTCTGACTATGTACATCGAAGCAGTGAATTACAAGGTTTGTATGGGAGTTCTTCCGATAACTCGGAATAATAACGTAAATTTAGTTACAGATCCTCTGTAATACAAGGTAAATGAAGGAAGAAGGTTTACTTGAAGTTGTTTTGTCGTCCCGTTTGTGTTCAGGTCGCTAGAACGGTGTTTTGTGGAAGTCTTGAGTCATAAGCGCTCCACCCCTCTAACCAGAGGGGAAGGCTGCACACTCGATCCAACGACGGCCTTCGCTTGAGGCCGAATTTTCCACAAAATATTCATGCCATCGGCGTTTACTCGGCCGCAGTAGAATCCACGGACATCTATTTTCCCTCAGAAGTGCCCAGGCTTGATAACTCCTTTCCAAACTCGTTAAATTTGAATGAATTTTGAAGCAATTGGTATAGCTTCCAAATTCGTTTGACACTTTCAAACCCTTCCCTCCCTCCCAACGAGACCACTTGGCGGCCTGCTTACCCAAACGCCTGGTTAACAAAACGCATTGTCAAGAGAGGTGGTGGTTATGGACTGTCGGTCGTTGGAAGCTATTATCCCTCTGGGCACTACTGAGGGATAATAATGTCCGTGGATTCTACTGCGGCCAAGTAAGCGCTGATGGAATGAATATTTTGTGGAAAATTCGGCCTCAAGCGAAGGCCGTCGTTGGATCGCGTGTGCAGCCTTCCCCTCTGGTTAGAGGGGTGAAGCACTTATGACTCAAGACTTCCATAAAACGCCGTTCTAGCGACCTGAACACAAATAGGACGACAAAACAACTTCAAGTAAGCCTTCTTCATTTATTTACCGTGTATTACAGAACATCTGTAACTAAATTTACGTTATTATTCCGAGTTATCGGAAGAACTCCAATACAAACCTCAGAAACCTTGTAACTCACTGCTTCGATACACATAGTCAGAACTTGGGCGACCTGTGGTACACCAGAGGTGGAGAGGTCTGGAAAGGCAACTTTCTCGGTTCTGGGAATTGGAATTAATCGGGATTTCAGCAAACAAGGAATCTGTGTATGAGCGTGTGGTTAATGATTTAGAGTTCAAGGAGGGTCGGTACAGAGTAAAACTTCCATGGAAGGAATTGCACGCCGTTTTACTGAACACTTATCAGTTAAGCCAAGGGAAGCTGAAATCACTAGTGCATCGGTTGAAAACGGAGGGAATTACGAAGGAATACGACACTGTGATACGGGATCAGCTTGGAGAAGGGAATCGTCGAAAGGGTTGACATGAATGGACTGTTTGTACACTGGACCATGTATTCTACCAAGCATAGTGGACATTCTACTGAGATTTCGTTACAACAACATGACTTCAATTGCTGACATAGAAAAGGCATTTCTTATGATTTCTATCAACCCAGACGACAGAGATGCGTTACGTTTGATTTGGCTGGACGACGCTGCGAAGGACAGTCCAAATGAAATTGTTTAACAGATTTTGTCGAGTTGTGTTTGGAGTAACATCGAGTCCTTTCTTATTGAACGCCACCATCGAACAGCATATTCAGAGATATGCCAAGGAAGATCTTGAATTCGTGAGAAAGTTATTAACGAGTCTATACGTAGATGACCTAAGCTCAGGGGGTTCAACTGTTGAAGAAGCATTTGAAATGTTTGTCAACTCAAAAGAAAACCGTGAAGAAAGGAGGATGCAATTTGCGAAAATGGTGATCTAATTGTACAGAACTAAGAGCATCGATTCAAGAGTGTGAACAGCCAAGCGTCACAGCGGAGACAGAGTTGAATCCAGATACAAATGTCACAGAAGAGGACGCGATTTATACCGAGTCAACACTGGGAAGTGATTCATCAACAGGAGTCGAGGAACAGAATGTCCTGGGCCTGAACTGGGATTTTAATCATGATTCATTGGTATTTCGCTTGGATAATTTAGCGGAATATGCAAGTAATCTATCTCCCACGAAGTGAAGCGTGATAGGAGTTATTGCAAAGGGCTTTCATCTTTGATTTAACCATACATTTGAGATATAATTAAGGTTGAAGATCGAAAAAAGAGATTTTTTTTTACAATTGTATTAATATTTTGGGTTATCTCCATATATATTAGGGTGAAAAACGTTAGACATAGCGTTCTTCACGAAGGATGCAAATCCAACCATTTATCTTACAAATAACTATCATTTGTTTACAATTGTTGCTTTGTAAGCCTCATTTAGTGACCATGAACAAACAGAGATGTTTTGCTGAAATGGATATCAAGCTTGTTTAATTTTTATATTATAGATGACAAAAAGAAATAAAATGGGGGCATCCACGCTAATTTATTTACCAAGCCCTCCCTAATGAGTGAAAATTGCTTTCTTCTATTGCATTCTGGGAGATTTTCAAGATGGCGGTGGGGAAAAGAGCGAGGTACGTTTTTCGATTTACAGTCATTTAACATCAAACCTGTTGCTGATTCCTTTATGCTCAAACCCCATACAGTTCTTCCTTCTTCATTGGATTTCTCATTTTCACAAAGCTTATTTGATCGTATTCACACATTATTTATACTGCTGAGTCCATGTTTGGATGCTGACAAAACCATCGAAAGGCCTAAGGCAAATGCGCCTGGTGAAACGATATCAGCGATTAATGTAAGTTAATCATCATTCCGTTGGTCGGGAAAATCTCCTGAATCTACGATTCTTCGACCATCTCCCCACGATAAATCATCATTTTATAGATGGTCGGCTCTACAATTTCAGCTGAAAAAGCCCACTTTGACGATGTTGCGCACCATTAGAGAACAATAGATATGGCCCCCAAATAGTCTGTATGGTCCGCCAGTCTCTTGTTATTCAGATTTTATGTGCATTGTTCTAGCTGCGTGCGAAACATTGTCAAAGTGGGTTACTGTCTTTCGTGGCCGTGTAGTTGAATTCAAAGATTTCCCAAATCGTCCATTTCTCAAGCGTATCGTCCGACCTCGTATTTTAAAATCCAAAGTATCCATATTAGTTTATATAATTATAAATGAGCTCCCCTACCACAAAAAATGGCCAGGGAAAACATGTTGTCTGGCCTGTAGTTGGGAGAAAGAAAAACCGGCAATGTGAACTTTTCTAAAAGCTCAATGTGAAAGCTTTCGAGAACTTAAAAGATAAATAAAATTGAAGGCTGTGAGACGAGGTAAATTTACATGCAAGGAAGTGGTACTGGACTGCGATCTTCCTGCACGCTGTTTAGTCTGCAATAGTATGCCATTCAATGGTGAGTACGATTGTTGGAAGTGCCTTCAGCAGGGCAAAACGGCGAAGGCTGGAGGGGGACATGTAAGAGCATTTCCCTACCAGGAAGACAACCCTAAAGGGCCTCCAAGAACTAAAGAGAATAATGTCGAAACACGTAGCTGACATAACAAGAAAATAACTGCAGGAGAAAAAAATTCAAATGTTAACGGCGTCAAGGGGCCAAAGCTGGTTGTCTTTTCTGGCTGGAGAATTACGATATTGTTCGCGGTATCGCAATAGACTACATGCATGGTGTTCTCTTCAGTTCAAAAGCTTTTACTGAAACTACGGTTCAATCCAGCGTTTCACGGAAAATCGTACAGTATCAGTTCTTTATCGGATGCTTTGGACGAACGCCTTAAGCACATTACTCCAGCCCTTGATTTATACAGACTTCTCCGTCCCGTTACAGAACATCTGAAATACTAGGAAGCGAATGAGCTCAGGTTATTTCTCCTAGACTATGGAATTCCTGGTATGTACGGTCTTCTACCGGTTGTCTACTTTAATGACCATGTCCTTTCATTTATCTGCAATCACTGAAAGAAGTCTGCATGGAAAATATTCCTAGAGCACCACAATCTTCTGTCACAACTAGGGGAAGGAGAGATAACAGAAGGGAAGATTAAAGAAGCCGAGAAGTTCATTTGTAAAATGTACAAATGCGAAAGCCTCCAATCTGTCGATCAGGCCCGAGTCCTTCTATTTTCTAAGTCAGGGAAGCCCGAAGCATTGCCACCAACAAGTGAGGCATTGTCACTCCACGTAAAGTGCGCACACTACCAGGCACTTGTGTGGAAAAACGCATGCTGTCAAGAGCCTCGTCTTCCAGATCCTGATGGAATGGGATGGACGAAAAACGCCGACAACAAACTAGATCCTCTCTTAATGACACGAGTACCAATCCCCAACGCCTGTAAGGAGATCATATCGTGCTCGTACCGGACTGGATGTACGACACTTCGCTGCAAACTATTTTGTACCAGTGTTTGTGCTTGCAACACAACTTCTAAGAACGAGAACTCCTGCATGAACACGAACAGAAAATAAAGACTCCTGAACTGAGCGGATTATAAATAACTGTCAAAAAGCAATCACATCTAGCCAATCAAAGAAGCAAGTAATCGCAAATAACAGTTGAATGGTTTCTGTGACGAGCCAATCATTCCCCAAAGTAAAACCAAATTGGTGATTGCGTACTAGTTAATGGCAATTACTTTGAAATCTGATTGGTCAGTTGATTTTTGTAGCCAATAGGAAAGCAAAGTAATCACAATCACTTTCGATAGTCATCTGAAATCTTTGAACCGAAAGTACAGAAATGAGATATATATAGGGAATTTCATCAACCTACAGAAAGTCGGTAATTTGGATAAGCAAGGTACGAAACAGTAAAATGCAAGGGCAATGGCAAATAATACATAGAGCTATGACGTCATAATATCAGGTGTCAGACTACTGCAACTGCCTCTTTCAATAGCAGACAAATTCCACATATTGATAATACATATGCAACAGGACAATGTAACCTCGCTTCCTGTACAGTTTTGAAGTGCAATGAAGGCTCTACGACCACATTTTATTTCAGTTTTGTGACGTCATTTTTACCTATGATGTCAAAATGTCTTATGTATGTCCATTGCGTATCCATAGAAAACTTTAGTGTTTCTCTTAAAGGCTTAGAATGTGTTGAAGTAGCTTGTAAGGTAATTCATGTCAGTTACGTGGAAAGTATAGCACAACGAAGGGTTTGTGTTGTGCCAATTCTGATCGAAGACGAAGCAGTTAATGAAATATTCCATGGTATCGCAAGTCCTGCCCTTGTCCGTGTAACATCAAGGTGCAATATCACGGTAAGTATACTGGTAAAACATTTAAAACTTATTGAACAAGTAAAGAAGTCATTTATTGGAATCAACTCGAATGTGTAAAATTCAGGAGCCAACTCGAATGTGTAAAATTCAGGAGCCAACTCGAAAGCTTATGTGAACAGATACAAAAATGTAGTAACTGATCTCTGATATTATTTTAAATTATGCTATGTCCTTCAATTTCTTTTATATATAATTTCATCCAATACTTTAAATAGTGCAAAAAATAAACTTGAACTTGGAGCTGAAATTCAGTGTAATTGACCGGCGATATTTCCGGAACAAGACTGGTTCAGGCACATTTTGCTCTGTATAAAGGCTGGTTCACAATTGTGACATAAGCATAACAATGTTGACACTTGTGACACAAGCATAAGAAAAGCAACATACGCAGCCGAACTACGTCCTAAATTAATCATCACAGCTGTCTGGGAATGCTTATGCTTGTGTTGACGTCATCCGGTTCACACACAATATCTTCTTTATGCTTATGTTGTCCGGTTCACACTTGTGACATAACAACAAACATAACAAGTTCCTTTTTCTTATGCTTATTCTATGCCGGTTCACACTTCTTTTTCTTATGCTTATGTCGCAAGTGTGAACCAGCCTTAAGATACAAATGCTTGCTGGCATAATTATATTCAGGATACATTTAGTATTACAGTGGCTAAAAATTCACGATTACAAGTGACTGATTGTTCTGTGATACTTAATGTTCTAAAATTGCATCTTTTTTAGTATGTAAATCCTGAAGGTCGATCAGAAGAATTGAAGACTACACTGGTGTGGAGTTTAGAAGTTGTGTGACAGGCTGAAGCTGTAGCAGCAAGCCCAGCATCTTCAGGAACACCGCCTTCAAGTGATATCGATGATTTGTTTCCTCCGTTGGACATTGAAACCAGGATAATTTCTGGGTGAAAGGTTCTTACTGGGAGGAAAGATACCAAGATGCCCTTGCTAGAGTTTCAGAATTAAGAGCCAAAAAGGAAACAATCCCAATTCGAGCAGAATTTGAACCAGACAATATAAGGGACAGAAATGCTACCAAGTTTGAGGTACTTCTTGGTAACGTTTGGTGTATCATTGGGTACTGTGGGGTAAACAAAGTTCCCACACTAACCAAGGCAATAAAGAAGGGAGATTTCAGAACCCTTACTTTATTATTTGTCAAGCGACAAAGGATTCCAATGAATACAACTTTTAAATTTTACGCTTGTGTCAGTATTGTTAAGAGTGGACAGTGGAAAAAAAATTACCCCAAAAATGAGTTTAATAGTAGTTTATGTCTAGATTAATTTATTGTTCTCACAAATTATATACTATATTTTGGTGAAAACTAGTTATGGGACCAACCAGTAACGTCTTAGTAGTGGTTTTTTTCATGAAAAAAATATCCTGCATGCTGCCTTTTTAGAAAAAAATCTTACAAAGGAATATGAGAAAAAATAAATATCAATCATGCACGTGGCTTTGAAGGAAAAACATAGTGCATACACTACCTCTGGGGAAAAATGCACACCATTTGAGGGGTGATAAAATAAATTACATGCACACTTGATCACTCACCCCTCCCCTAAGAAGTTAGATGGTTGGCCCCTAAAGCCCTGAAATGTATAGAGTATCTTCAAATGTATAGTGTCTGCTCTTCTTTAATTATATGTAGCAATATAATTATTAGTCTGTAAACTTGGAGAGCTACAGTTGTATTTGATGCTAATATGCCACCAGGTTATAACCCCTACATTTTGAATTTTTGGCACCCACGTACTCAGATATTATAGGAAAATCACATGCCTGACTCGGTAATTCCACGTTGAATTGCACGAGAAAACCGATATCACCCGAGTCGCTTCGACGAGGGCGATATCAGTTTTTCGAGTGCAATTGAACATGGAATTACCGAGTCAGGCATGTGATTTTCCTAGAATCGCATAATCCGGTGAATTACTTGAAGATTTAGTACTTTTGTTGATATTTTGCTAAGTTATAAATAGTGCGCGTAGTCGACATTGGTGATTCCACTCTGAATCACCACTCCGTCTCAGCCAATTAGCGTCTGATTTCGTAAATGCACCGTGCGATTCAGCTTTCGCTATGCGATTCTAAGTGAAATCCCAGATAACACCCTTAACTTTTGTTGGGACCTGTCTGCACGAAAGGAGGTTGACAGTAGCACCAGGGTTATCTCAATTGTATTGTAGTTCCTACAGACTGTTTTGCATGTTGAAAACAATGATGCTGGTCCTAACACTAGGGTCAACATACCTTCATGTGTCACTATACTTTCTCCGATACAAATGTCTGGCAATTTCCTATTTCATCAATCAATAATGTACAGTTGCTGTTGTATGGATGATTCCAGAGAACTTGATGAAATACGTTAAAAAAGGTGAACCACACAAGGAAAGATTACAAACCAGCATGAGGCAGCAGTATTGTGCTTCACAACAATTGATGCAAAATTTGGGTACAGCAAATCATTTGTCGAAAGGTGTAACAGGTGTAACAGCTGAAGAGACCTCTTAGAAGAGGCTATGTTAAAAAAAGAAGAGAGAAAAATGTTTGTCTTAATCATTTAAAATCTAGTGAAATGCCGCAAACAACAGTATACCTACAAACTGTTGCAGCCATTGCAGTAACTGCACTGACTCACAAGCAGTCTGTGATGTGTGCAGGGAGAAAGGGTATACAGTTATTGAACCATATTTGCGACCTTGTTTTTATTGTCTATAAAAGGGGATGCAGTCTTTAAAAGCAGCAGTTATCTATTTCCGAGGATTCCGTATCGAGAAATGCTGATGCACAGAAGAAGCTCTTGAGAGAAAAAGAGCAGTCAGACCCTTTCTTGTCAACAGCGTCTCAAGTTCCAGATGCAGTGTACGTAGCAAAGAGAAAAAGGCAGAGTTTCTCAAACTGGTTCCTCTTGGTTAACAAGAATCGCACAAACTTGGTCCAGCTTAGGGAGTTAAGAAATAACAATGACATACATTCAAGGCTAGTACCTTTGTTGCCATTAAGTGCGGGGAGAAATCGTGATCGTCAAGATGTTGAATAATCATGCAGATTACGAGCCCTTCAATAAGAAACATTATTCAACAGCTAAGGGATGATAATAAGAGATGCTAATAAACAAGCTTCGAAAGGAGATACAGCCATCCCCGTACAGTGAACACACGGATTTTGAGCGGTCCAAATATTTTTTTCAAATTTCTCGAAATATGGCGACCAAAAGCAAAACGACGATTTATGCTATTGCCAAAGGGCCAAAAACCGGGATTTTTCAATCATGGGATGAAGTAAAAGAGCTTTTGGACGGATCACCCGACCAAATTTACAAGAGCTTCTTTAGCCGAACGAAGGCCACTGACTTCTTGCGAAATCATGGCATTGTGGTTGAATTGGAGGCGATACAGGACGTAGTAACCAGTCAAGACCTCAGCGATGCCGAAAGTGATGAAGATGATCAGTTTCTGCATGCTGTAGAGAGCATTTCAACAGCGGAAACCGACATGGAAACCGACATGAAAACGGTCAAGAGTGAGTTGGCAGACATGACCAAACCTCCCGCCAACCTGTTGAAACAACAATAACACCTAGCAATCGCTACTCTGCTTTAAGCAGTCGTGGAACCGATGACGAAGAGCCTGTAACAACTGGGTCTCAATCTTCCAGAGGGGACGAGGCTCCTGAAACAACTGGTCATCGATCTACTAGAAGAGCAAACCAAACATCGAGACGCGTACCGCCGAATCAAAAAGACGGCTCCCGCGATCAACCGGAACCAGAACAAACACAAAGGGCTGCTATTATGGTTATCGGAGACTCCATAATCAAGCACATAGACCCTAAAAAACTCTCCAAGAAAACCGTTTACAAGCGCTCGTTTCCAGGAAAAACCCGCTACCAAATCAGCGACGAGATCGAGGGTATCCACACCGATGTTGAGCCTTCGCATGTAATTCTATCACATGACCGGAGGCAAGGAGATTCCATGATATAGCACAGCGCATGCGTCAAACCATTGCACCACGTGCGTCAACCGTGGAAGATAGTCTTCATAGAGAAGCGAGGAAAAGTCTTCAAATTAACGAAGAAACTACTGGAAAGCTAACGCAGTTAGCTAACAAACACCAGTAATAGCGAGGACAGGTCGAGGCCAACGTAGTTGGCGTTCTTATACCGGCAAAAGACTCCCCCAACGCAGTTGGAGCGTGTCGAAGGGTTCCCACAATTTGCATAACAATGGCGGCGAACAAGAACACAAGCTCGGAAATAACTACCGAGAAAGAGCAAACGCCGCCTCTGGCAGATATGTTTGCTGCTGTATTATCCGAAATGAGAGAAATGAATCAGAAATTCGCCTCATTTACGGAGCCGCTCGACCACGAGGTGGAAAGCGAGCATGATGCCGAAGTCGAAGAGTTAGAAAGCCACGAGGATGACAGTGAGTCAATCGACACTCGTGTAAAGAAACTCACTTCGGGCGAGGAGACAAAGGAAAACAGCAGCAGTCTGTTAGAGGTTATAGCACAAGACCTAGATATCAGTGAGCAAACTGGAAGCTCGATAAACGAAGGACTGGCAAACATCATAAAAAGTCTGCTAAAAGACAAACTCCCAGAAGACAAAGCTCAATAGAGGATTGAGAAATATCCACGACCCGCTAATGTCGAAGGGCTGCAAACGCCCCGGGTAAACCCACTAATCTGGAACCAGCTTCCAGCGCCTGTACGTACGCATGACTCTAAGTCGCAAAAAACACAGAATGCTCTAGTAGCATCATTGGTTGCTATAATCTAAGCGACAGACCGGGCGCTTCAACAAGGTCAAACACAAGACAAAGAGCTTATCATCTTTCTCACGGACGCCATTGCTTTGTCAATGCAATGTTTTCACGACATAAACGGCAACCGCCGACAAGCTATGAAGAAAGACCTACATAGGGATTACGCTGCATTATGTAGTACATCGACGGTGGCAACATCGTCTGAAGGCTTGTTTGGAGACCTCTCCAAACTGAGAAAGGATATATCTGAAGCAAACAAACTCACGAAGAGAGTGCGTCCACCACAAAACAATATGCGTGGAAGGAGATACGGCCATGGGTCAAACACCAACCGCTATTACTTAAACAATCAGAGTAATCAGGGGAACCGCAGGTTCAACCCATACCAACGACCAAGGAGTGATTTTTTTATCCAAAGGCCGCCCTCCGAGATCAGAATTAAAGAAGGAGGGGGAAACAAAACAGCACTAACCCTGTCGGGTAGTTCAACCACAATTGCAAAGGTATGCAAACAATGTGATGACAATGTAAATGAAGTGAATGCTTTATTTACTAGCCAGGCTGCTTTTAAAGCAGGTCAAATCTCGTCAGCCTTAGATCAGTGGCACAAAATCACCTCTGATCCTACAATAATACAATATGTTAAGGGAGTGAAAATATAATTCTCCAATATTCCTTTGCCCTAAACCAGATGGGTCTTACCGTGTGATACTTAACCTTAAGACTTTTAATGAGTTTGTACAGTATCACCACTTTAAAATGAATACCCTTGAGTCTGCAATAAAAATGATGAAGCCTGGGTGTTTTATGGCATCAATAGATCTTAGAGATGCCTACTACATTGTTCCAGGTTGTTCTGACCATCAAAAATATCTGAAGTTTGTATTTGATGGCACACTTTACCAGTATACATGGCTACGTAATGGCCTGTCAAGTGCCCCACGTATTTTCACTAAACTGCTAAAACCAGTCTAGGTATCCTTACATAACCTAGGCCATCTCAGCCTAGGTTATATTGATGACTCGTTCTTACAGGGAGATAGATACCTTTGAGGAATGTAGCAGTAATGTCAAGGCCACAGCCTCTATGTTCAATAAGTTAGGTTTCCACCTACATCCCATAAAATCAGTATTTAAACCAACTCAGGGCCTATTTTTTTTAGGTTTTAAGCTTGACTCAAATAGCATGACAGTAGCACCCACAGAGGGGAAAGTTGACAAAACAGTAGAGGCCTGCAAGAGATTAAAAGGCAAGACGTGGCCTTTAATCTCAGAGGTAGCAGAAGTCATTGGTCTCATAGTCACTAACTTCCCAGGAGCCCAATTTGGGCCACTACACTACCGTTCTTTAGAGATGGACAAATCTAAAGCACTGGTGGTAAACAAGGGAAACTACAAATCATACATGCAGCTAACACCCAGCTCAATAGGAGAGCTGACATGGTGGATTGGAAATATGCCACAGGCTAAACGTGATATCTCCCACCCTAACCCAAGCATGGTCATCCAGACTGATGCTTCAAAACTGGGTTGGGGGGCAGTGTATGGCAATCAGAAGATTGGTGGAAGGTGGACCAATACTGAGGCCACCAACCATACTAACATTTTAGAGACCCAGGCAGCATTCTTTGCTCTAAAATCCTTCTGTAGTCAGACTGAGAATGCTCATATCCAGCTGCAGATCGACAATACAACAGCAGTAGCCTATATAAACAACATGGGAGGTTCTAAATCCCTCCATTTCAATTATCTAGCTCAAGAAATTTGGGAATGGTGCACTGAGCACAATATCTGGGTGTCAGCAGTCCACATTGCTGGAAAACTGAACACAGGTGCAGATGAAAAATCCCGAAATGTCTCAGACAAGCATGAGTGGGTACTAAATAGGGAATGCTTTGAGGATATATTGTCAATATATCCAAAACGTAACATTGACCTATTTGCAACCAACTTAAATTGTATTGCTCTTGGAAACCAGACCCAGGATGCACATATGTTGATGCATTCTCTGTAAGCTGGAGCTATTTTAACTTTTATGCCTTTCCACCTTTTAGCCTTATCTCAAGATCTGTACAAAAGATCATCCAAGACAAAGCCAAGGGCATATTGATAATACCAGTATGGCCAACACAGACCTGGTTTCCCCTTGTACTTCAACTCCTTTACAGCCAACTATGGATCCTCAGGCCAGCCCACGACCTGCTGAATCATTCCTATCACAGAGAACCACATCCATTACACCAGAAACTACACCTGATGGTCTGTCCACTATCAGGGACTCCTTCCGACAATATGATGTTTCTCCAGAAATTACCGAAATCCTGATGGCCTCATGGAGATCAGATACACAGAAACAGTATAAGACACACATCGAGAAATGGCTGGCATTTTGTGGTGAGAGGAAAATCCATTATAGTGCAGCAAAACTAAATGAGGCCATGGAATTTCTGTTGATATTACATAATCAGGGCTTAAGCTATTCGACTATTAACACAGCCAGGTCAGCACTTTCATCAAAACTAAGCATCAAGGATTGCAGCAATTTTGGTTCTCAGCAATTGGTGACACGGTTCCTGAAAGGAATTTATGAAATACGTAAACCACAACCTAAGTATAACTATATTTGGGACATATCTAAGGTCCTAAATTACCTTAGAACATTACAACCACTAGAAGATGTGTCGTTAAAGAACTTAACATTGAAATTACTTATGTTAGTATTACTGGTAACACGACAGCGAGGACAATCTATATACCTGCTTTCTTTGGATGGTATGAAAAGTAATACAAACAATTGGACAGAAACTCGCTAGTGAGATACCATTGTGAGATAATAATAGCACTAATTACCTTGATTATATCACAAGCACTGGCAAAAGGTTATGTTTCAGTCCAACCAATAGTAATATAGTCCTTTCTCACATAACCAAGTTGTCTAAATCCAAAGCAACAGGTCTCGATAAAATATCTGCTAGACCTATTCGCGAATGTGGCGATCTTATTTCTAACTCTATTTGCAATATCTTTAATAAGTCTTTACATTCAGGTGTATTTCCAAATGAATGGAAATGTGCTAAAGTCATTCCGCTATTTAAACTGGGCAAGCGGATTGACTTGAATAACTACCGCCAAATTTCGGTAATTTCTGTAGTGGCCAAAGTATTTGAAAGAATAGTTGTATGACTATTTAATAAGAGAGAATATGATTTCAAAACAACAATCCAGTTTTCGTGCTATTCATTCAACCGTTGCGACCCAATTGGAGGCTACCGACAGCTGGGCTTATAATATTGACCGTGGGTATATAAACCCTGTTGTGTTTTTGGATTTGAAGAAAGCTTTCGACACGGTGAATCAGGAGATCCTGTTGTCAAAAATGAGTGTCTATGGAATACAAGGCGTGGCTCACAATTGGTTTAAGTCATATTTAGACAACCGAAAGCAAAAATGTTTGGTTAATAGCTCTATTTCTAAAAGTTGCTCGCTTACTTGCAGGGACAATCCTAGGACCGCTGTTGTTTATTTTATATATTAATGATTTGCCAAATTGCCCTATATCATTATGACGTCAAATCAAAACAATCTATTGTTTAAACGCTAAGGATCACGGTCGTGGGAGGGGGACAAAACAGCAACAACAAAAAGGAAATCGCTATAAAATGCATTTTGTAGAACGTAGAATAGCGGTAACAGCCACCAAATACGGTAAATATTGTGGGATAAACATTGATACAGCTGATATCTGGAAACCAGACAATTCGAAGTTAAATTTTCCTCAGCAGAGCAGATTTAGTTCAAAATTCTATTGTTCAAGTCGATTCTGTCCCCCTCACAAACAAGCCGTGACGTCATAATGATATAGGGTAATTGTTTATTATCCTGCCAGCCCAGAATGTACGCCGATGATACACATATAACCTATGCTTATAGTGACTTAAACTCCATCCAGTCTTGTTTAAACCAAGAATTGGATAATATCAGCAAATGGCGTATTGTTAATAAACTTACCCTGAATATGACTAAAACCGAATTTATGTTAATTGGTTCAAGGCAAAAAACTAAATACCTGGGCTGCGCCACCTGAATTGTTAATCCATGATACTCCAGTTAAACAAGTATCCACAACCAGATCGCTTGGAGTAACAATTGACGAAAACTTCATGTGGCACAGTCAAATCAATAATTTATCGAAAAAGATCGCCTCTAGTATTGGAGCCATCAAAACAATATGAACCTTTGTCCCTTCAGCAGCATTACATCTTGTCTATAGTGCTCTTGTACAAACTCATTTCGATTATTGTAATGTTGTCTGGGAGAACTGTGGCAAAACACTATCAGATAAATTACAAAAGCTCCAAAACCGTGCAGCATGTGTGTTGACCTTTTCCACCTATGATGCCGACGACAAGCAATTATTTCAACAATTAAGCTGGAAAAACCTCGGTACACAGCGTCAAATTGCGAAAGCTGTGATGGTTCACAAATCCCTGCATGGCCTCACTCCCGAATATCTATGCTCCAAATTTGTATATCGCGATGACGTACCTTATTCTTTAAGAGACTCTGCTAATAAACTTGCTCTTCTTTTGCCTAGAACCAATTACCTAAAAAACAGCTTTAGCTATTGTGGTGCCGTTCTCTGGAACAGACTACCCCCTAATCTAAGGGAAGCAGAATCTCTGAAAAACTTTCGACGATTGCTCAATTTACATTTTAATCATTAATTAGAAACACGGCATTCATGGAAGGCAGGTTTAATTAGTTGATTCTTAATGATTATAGTTTAGGTTTAGTTTTATGTTTATAGTTTATTTATGTAGGTTATATATTGTAGTTTGGACCCCCTTTTTAATAGTACTTTATTATCCTATTGTAGAGACCTGCATTTGTACCGTGTATAAATAAACATGATGATGATGATGAATAAGAGTGGAACTCTTAGACACCCATTGGTACATGTATGGGCCCCTTGGGACATGTATTTCTCAGTGATGTTGTAAGTGATAAGGTGTACAAAATACGAGCCAATCACTACTCTGCAGATGTTACGGTAGAAATGGATTGTTTGGAACGGCTTGGTATATAAAGTGTTACAAGATACAATGATACGCTGATACCAAGATACGCTGATACAGAAATACGGTGATACAGTGATACGAAGATTGTCTTTCCCATTTTCTAAGTCATAAGAAAACTAAACCCGGCTGTAAAATTTCCTCGATGCGGCGCCAAGCTTTCATCGGAAATCAACAATGGCGGGAAATCTTGTCAGTGTATCATTGTATCTATACTTTATACATCAAGCCACTTCCTTGGTTTCTTTTTCATCTTCATTCCATACACCGACAACTTTCAGATTTTCTTTGAGCTTCTCAACAGTTAATTTGGCCACATCAACAATTGTCTCACCGGTCAGGTCTTTGAATGTAATTGCGCCTTTCTTAGACTCAGCACAATAAATTCCAATAGGATGTTTCAAACAACCTACAAGTCCAACTCAAGGAATCTTTAAAGAACATTGAAACTCGGTGCAAAATAAAGCAAATGCAGTCTGCTCAGAATGTCAAGCTAGATAAAGAAATCAGGCAACCAGTGGCGATGTGTTTTGATGTCGATGGACACATGTATGTTTCAACCTTCTAAGGTCAGGTATTTGTTGTGCAGCTCCATTCGAACCTTGTGAGTCTGAAAGGTACAGTCACTGCTTCTATTCAGCTTGATTATAAACTCCTCTATGGGTTAGTTTCTGTCAATAATACGATTTGTGTCAGCACATGATGAAAATGGAGGAATCTATAAGGTCGAAATTCAAGATCGCAATGGTGGTTCATTCTGTAACATGGTACATAGTTTAACCAACTACAGTGACTAATTCTTAGCATTCAGTGATACTGGAGATTACTGTGTCAAGGTTATTTATCCTGTAACAAAGGAATGTTCTGTGCTGGTTGGTAAAGTAAAGTTGGTTGGTAAAGAGATGGAAGGAAAGCACAGTTTTATCAGCCAACAAGCATCTGCTTTGACATGAGAACATTGTTTACTGTGGACACGTCAACAGGTGCGCTTCGGATGACAAGCAGTTCAGCAGTTTAGTGGATTATTTGAAGTACCTACATTTGTTTGGAGAAACATTTGGGCTTCATATTAAGAATGACACTCCTCTCACTGTCGAGCTACAACAAGCAATTGAGAGACTACAGTTAGCATATGGGCCGCGTCAAGCAAAAAGGTCCCGGACGACATAATATGTAAATGTTTTTTGAAATTGTACCATGCTTTTTATTACTTTACATGCGATTACAATATGCATCTCGAGCGCCACATTCTGCTACTAACAAGTAGTGTTGATTTCAAGGGTGTGATCACAATTTTAGCAGCCGCAAATGATTGCCTATCATCATACGATTGTTTTAAGGTGTAACTTGTACTATTGCTAAAATCATATTATGAGCTACGGGGAGCAGAATGACTGCAGAAAAGACATTTTTGGGCCAAAAAGTGATCATCTTGTTCATCTTATTTATTTTTTACTCTTTAATGCCAGCAGGTATAAATGAATGCCATACATCAAAATCATCCCCTTTGACAGGATTCCTAATTTTTGTGGTCATATTTGTAATCGGGCCCTTTCATCAAAATCACGTAAATTTCACCCCTGATTTTTGTTGTCAATTTCTTGAAACCGACATTTATTGTTAGGAATGAAATGTAGCGCTACTCGTCAATAATACAGTACGATCTTCAACCTGTTATTAGGAACACCATTGCAGGAATTATTTAACTTGAATGTCGTCCGGCCCCTTTTTGCCTGACGCGGCCCATATAACTTTGACAAAGAGTGTGTTGAAGATGTTAAGAGTTCAACTGGCACATCTTCTGTAACACAGGGTCCTCAAGCAACTGTTTTATCAGTTGTTACGGAGGATGAAAGACGATTACTCACGTCGCTACGCGATATGAAGGATCTTTTGGATCGGTTTAGTTCTCTTTTGAGTGTCAAATTTAGTATTAAGAGTATTTTGACACTTGTTGTGGTAACACATTTTCTGAGATGAAAGCTGGTGCGAGTGCCATTATAACTAGAGTTTGACTACAGGTTTAGTATCAAAAAACGCTTGAAGAGGAAATGTTTCAAACCATATGCATACTTTACTAGTTCCAATTCCTCAGAGACCTTTGCCCCTGCAAAGTACTCTGACCTGCCAAAGTTGCATCCTCCGAAGACAAGCAAGCTTAATAAGCAACAAGTTCGTGAGATGAGGAACTGGAGAGTGATTCATGGACAGAGTGTACCCCAGAAAACTGTGCGTAATATGAGTACCAAGGATAATTTCAGCTGATGAACACGGCAGTCATGTCGGTCATCGAAAAGGAGAAAGAGATGATTATCAACTACGACTAGTAAGGTAACATGGCAATACGTATACAGTGAACTGATGCTTGACAAAAAGTTTGAGGAACATTTTTGGGGATCAAGGAAACAGAAAATAATTTCTGGGAACAATGGAAAATGCCGAAATAAATTATGTGGAACATTTCAATTTATAACTGGGGAACAAGGGATAAATTGTATTTTTTATAAGGAATAAGGGAACATGTACTCCCCCTGGGAGGCCCCCTCTCATTAATGCTGCAATGAGACAGAACTATTTTGATAAGGGCCTCAGGGAGATTGTTGTTGATGATTACTATTATACGTATTCTATAGAAGTAATAATTGCAGTTGCCCTTCTGCAGAATATGCAATTGCCAACTTTTCTTCCAATTGATGTAATTGACAAATTGGTTGTAATGCCCTCTGAAAATAGATGCATTGCCAATTTACAGAGGGCTAAATGTGTTAGGATTTTACTAGGATTTTACGAGAATCTTCCAAAGGAAGCAAGTGTTGCTTCATTTGCTAAGACCAAGCAATGTCAGTTTGTCTGCAGGATGCTGCTCAAGCATTTGAATCTCGTGTTTGCTCCAGAAGGGTCCACTGCTCACACGAAGGAAAGAGGTTTAATGTTCTCTTTGTCAAGTATGTACGACAAGTTGCAAGTGGAAGGTGAGAACCCTTGAACTTGAGTTCAAAACCTTTTGTTGTAACTGAAGCATCAGAGGAGCCAGTTCTTGGATTTGTAATACATCGTATTTGTACATGGACAAACAACAAGCTAGGTAATTTGATATTATATTTGATTTGATTTGCTTTTATATTATGAATATCTGTATTTGAAGGGCTTTACAACCAAGGAAAGGGGGTACTCATATATAAGCTATATTGGTATGTGCTGCCCCAAAGGATGAGATTTTTAGCTGGAGTGGAGGGAAGGGAAAGTACAGATGGTTTACTATGATTATCAGTTGAGTATGGCGCACAGGATGTTTTAAAATTTCATAGTTTCCAGACAGGGCTTGGCATGTTAGTGACCATTATAGATCGTTTTCAGTCACGTGATCGTATTATAATTAGGCCTCCATTTTGGTGTACCTCGCGCGTAAACAGCAAGAGAGCTTGACTGGCGGAAGATGGTGTTGTGTGCGATTTTAGGCTGTAGAACCAAAAGCGGCCGCGATAAAGGAGTATATTTCGCTCGAGTACCCGAAGTAGTCGATAAACAAGGTGAAGAATATAAGAAAATAACGGAATTAAGGCGAACAGGGTGGATTTCAGCGATCAGCAGAAGTGACTTGACGGAATCCATGTTTGATCGAGGGGACGTTCGTCTTTGTGGGAAGAACTTCCACTCTGGCAGAGCTGCGAAATCCTGGGACAGGTTAAACATAGACTGGATCCCAACTCTGAATCTAGGACATGGTAAGGGAACTGGTCTGCATAATGCAGAACATTTAGAAGCGGCAGCTGAACGATCAGATAGGACAAAAGTGCGAGATGGGAAGCGAGCTCGATATCTCCAAAAGCAACAGGAAGAGCGTGAGCGGAAACTGGCTGAAATCGCGGCTAAAGGAGCGAGGCTAGATGAACCAGGAGAGGCTAGATGAACAGAGCCGTGAAAGATGCCTCGTACAAACGGAAGAGTTCGAGTACTTGTTTGGCTCACTCACTCTTGACGAAAAGCCGTTCGACGAGCGCGAGTTTGCACAAAACGAAGACAAAGTGCAATTCTATACTGGGCTGCCTTCATTTGGGGTTCTAAAATCTGTTTTCAATTTTGTGGCCTCCTATGTTAATCATAATTCCCAAGTGCTGACCAAGTTTCAAGAATTTGCTCTGACACTAATGAAACTGAAACTCAACATGCCAATGCAGGACCTGGCATATCGTTTTAAAGTGTCTGTGTCCACCATTTCTCGAGCCTTCTTTGCCTGGATGGTTGTTATGGATACCAGACTAGAAGCACACATATTGTGGCCTGAACGTGAGTCTCTTTGGCGCACTATGCCTGAGTGTTTCAGGTATTCTTTTGGAAAAAAGACTGCTGTGATAATAGACTGTTTTGAGGTGTTTATTGCAAGGCCTAGCAACCTGTTGGCTAGAGCCCAAACTTTTTCTTCTTACAAGCACCATAACACAGTAAAGGTTTTGATTGGAATAACACCTCAAGGAACTATTTCGTTTGTATCCAGTGCATGGGGTGGCAGGACCTCTGACAAATATCTTACTGAGAACTGCAATATTCTTAAAAACTTGTTGCCAGGGGATTAAGTTTTAGCTGACCGTGGGTTTACTATCGAGGACATGGTTATCTTCCATAGGTCTGAACTGGCAATACCTGCTTTTACCAAAGGTAAAGACCAGCTCGACTCTGTAGATGTGGAACGCACACGAGGGATTGCTAATGTGCGGATTCACGTTGAAAGAGTTATTGGCCTACTTCGTCGAAAATACACCATCTTATCAGGAATATTACCCATTGACTTTCTTAAGTGCAATCCCAAGGGATCCCAGGAAGCCAGGACTCCTATGATTGATAGAATCATTCATGTTTGTGCTGCACTTACCAATTTCTGCCCTGGAATTGTACCATGTTATTAAAATCAATATTTAATATCCCTGGGAATCATAAAATAAGTGAACAATGAAATGACAGAAACATGATGACATTGAATTTTCTTTCAGGTCATAGGCTTGAGTGCTGTTTCCTTCAATGTTTTTTTATTAGGAAATTGTTTAGTTCAATTAATCATATATATTATTTATTTAATGTAATACCAAAACATGACATACAGTACAGCTCAAAACTAACCTACACAAGTGTTTACTTAAGTTTACTCATGTAAACATGAGACAAACATGTTCAGTCATGCTCATGCATTTATGTTTACTTTGGGTTAACTTCAAGTAAACATGAGTAAACATTTTGTGTAGGTTAGTTTTGAGCTGTACTATAAATGTGGTAATGACTTCATTCAATAATGAAGTGTAGGTTAGTTTGAGCTGTACTATAAATGTGGTAATGACTTCATTCAATAATTTTGCATCAGATGTACATACAAAAATGTGTAAATTATTGGTGAAATATAAAGGTAATCACAGGCCCCCTAGCTTTTTTATGCCACAAAACTGCAAGTGGCTACTAAGTTACAAAGTACCAGTCATCAGTACTCTCTCACATAGATCAAA
Source organism: Actinernus sp. WN-2022 (assembly GCA_030867875.1). Lineage (NCBI taxonomy): Eukaryota > Metazoa > Cnidaria > Anthozoa > Actiniaria > Actinernidae > Actinernus > Actinernus sp. WN-2022. The sequence goes on along the minus strand of JAOWCC010001113.1, from coordinate 1,014,663 downwards.
GGGCCTTATATTATTATGTCAACTAATTTGCCTGCAATTTATTAGTTGTCATTTTTTTTTTCTCTTAGGACCTCTTGTTTTTTTATTTGGGTTTGGCCCTTTTGAGCTTTGTGGGTGAATGCTGACCATCAACAGCTTATAACTGGATTCAACTGAGAATCCTTAAAGAAGTTCAAGTGGTAGGAAAAGGAGTTAACCTGCCAGTTACTAAGCATCTCAATAAGTGAGGCCTCATTTTGGATGTATCAAAAGTAACCCTAAGTGGATTTTGCCCATAAACCAGGCAGGTGGAAAAAGCAATTGCAAATACACCACAATCATAACAGTTTTTCTGTCTTTGAACTAAGGGCTTTGTGATTCCCCTGAAATTGGGTCCAACTAGGGTGATGGCAAGTTCTTGCAGTTCTTGTGTTGCTGGTGACACCATACTGTCCAGGATGACACCCAATAGAGGTCATACACACCCAGTGATTTCCATTGATATCCAAAATTTGAATAAAATTACCAGTCATTATATTAAACTGTCTAAGTATTCCTTTAATATGATTATGAATTGTTCTTAAACGCAAATGGGCCTCATGAATTACTATACAGTCCAGCCATCCATCTTTTGAGGCCACCAGATTCAACTCATACTTTCCTAGTCGGCCTTCTGGGGCATATTTATCAAGCGTACCTGCAGGCTTGGCCTGGAGTATCTGTGGCTTGTTTCCTTTACGTGCAGTGTTGCCTTTACATATTGAACATATCCAAGCTTTGGAATTGTTTGGCATACGCTTAAATCCAATACAAGCCAAATGAAAAAATCTTCCATTTTTGCAATCCACACTGTGGCATTCAAGTAGTCAGTCTTTATCAGACGGTTTTACTTTACAAACACAAATAGAGCTCAACTTTAAAGCTTCAGTTGGTGCAATATGCTTAGTGGACTTGGTTGACCGTCTGAATTCTGGTAAAGACCTGCAGTGTGGGCAGTACCATGTCTTAGTTATGCTCTCAACTCCAAGGCAGTCTAAATGAAAAAGACTAATAGGACACTTTGGGTTGCTACATTTGACAGTGTTGTCATTATCAACACCCCTGCAGTAGCAAATGCCAGTGCTTAGGGATTGTGCAGCTTCATTGATTTTGTGTTTCCTGGTATACCACCTGCCCAAGACCTCTGGCAGAACACCAATCCTCCAGAACTTTTCAAGTTTAGGAAGGACAGTCTTCCAGTGCTGTGGGTCTGGCAAAATTCGTAGTTGTACTACTTCTGCTTTCTTGTTGCTGTCAACTGCACAAATAACAAAGTCACAGTATAGCCGCTTGGTGGTCAAAAGGTGCTGATGAACTTGGTAGTAGTACTGATGATCGTTTGGAAGGATGTAGTTATCAGAACTATCTTTTCTCAGACAGGAAGATTTATGTTTAGTATAGGCCTCAAAATCACTGTTCTCTAGACAAAGGGGGCACTTAACTTCGCCGCAACCTTCTCCACAACAGTCACAGGGACAAAGAAAATCTGGTGTAGCATGTATCCATGGATACTCTTCATTTATAATAAGTCTACACCTTTCTAGTTTAAAATTCGTGTGGCTCTCTTTCATTTTCATTTCATATTCCTTAATAGCAATGCCCTCGTGCTTGCAACCATGTTCAACTGCTTTATTTGTGAATTTATTTAGTTCTGGGTAGCATATATTCTGGATCAATGACTGCGATGGAAGGGGGGGTCTGAGTGACTGGCAGCCTTACTCTGGGATGCCCCGATTCTTCCCGCCCTATGTTTAAAAAAGTGTTCCCCTTTGCTTGAGTAACAGAATCTCTCTCAACCTGGGCGATTTCTTCACTAGATATTTCAATGCTTGTTTTCTTACATAAGTTAATCAAATCCGGATAGGATAAATCAAGATATCTGGTTTGATATAAAATCCATTACAGTGGATATATCGCGGCTTGGTAAGACATACGCCTCAGCATAGGGTGGGATTAAACTCAAAATGACTGGCTTAGTTCCCGTCTCACTTAGTTCTTTGTAGAAAGCTGCCATTTCATCTTTCGTAGGGGCTGGGATTTCTTCTTTTGATTGCTCCTGAAGATTGAACTGTTCATCGCCAAACACATCAGGTAAATTATCTATGCTTCTGTCTAATTCCTCCTTCATTTTCCTAGCCGACTTGAAGTTAATGTCACGGATCCTGGAGTACTCAATGTTGTTTAAAAATGATGGGGGCTGAATCCACGAACATTTCATCTGTGTGCACGTCAGTTCTCCGTTAACTTTATTCTACCATTCTAAGTAGAACAGAATGCATGGTATGTGGGAGCATGATTCCGCCAAACCTGCCTTGAATCCTAGGCAATGAGCAGAAGTAATCGGCCCTTCTTTCTCTGTTATTATCCAGATGGGGATAAGCTTTTCGTTCATGCGCTGCGAATGTCGCACCGTCGCAAGAACAACAAACTTGTCTGCGATAATATGCCCTTGCACGCTTTCAATCCAACCTGAAACCATCTGATTGTAGGCCTCCATACTTCTGAAATTCCTGAACTGCTTGCTAGTATAGGACGAGTGGGAGAGTAGAAACATGAGCCTGAAGGGTGAGTGCAGGTGCTTCCAAACTTTATCCAGTGTTATAATAACTCTATGGAAACACTGAAAATTTCATTTTAAAATAAGTGCAGAAACTGGCAATGATGATTAGACTATTTGGAACATGAATAGGTAGCTATTATAGTAAGAGAATCAGATACCAGGATAAATTTCTATGTTTCTGTCACTCATGTTATGGAAAAATGGTTTTCAGCAAATCAGAATGCTCGTTACATAGGCGTTATTTTATAGTTCACGTTATTCTTACACAAGTTACATTTTAAGATTCAGGGCCTGAACACTAAGTGCTCACTTGAGTGGGACACTTAAGATTATTACTCACGCGAGGCCTTTGGCCGCCCGAGTCAAGGTTTAGTATTATTCTTGTTGTCGCGAGTTGGCTCAACATGTGACAGGGTCACCCAACACCACTCAGGATATACGCGGGTCATCAGTTTTCTACTGTACGGTCTCCTAATAAGATAAATTAAGTATTCAAAAGTCCGAATTTATGGGTTTCGTTTACCTGAAGAGAGTTTGTGGTATATTTTTCGCCGATAAGTTCGGGTCAGAACGCTTCAAAAATGGTTACATTTCCCGCGCGGCCTTAATGTCAAATTACACGGGAAGTGACGTCACAACCGTGACAGTCGGTGCGGTGATAGCAATTATGGACGAACGGAGTATCAAGAAGAGAAAGAGAGGAGGCGATTATTGTGTGGCTGGTGGCCCAAACAAAGTTAGCTGTAAGAACAGCTCAGTTACAACAGGAACATCTATCCACTATTTCCCAAGGTATGAAGTTTTGAGGCAAAAGTGGACTCGTTTCATTCGCAAACACAGAAAAGATTTTGTTCCCTCCAAGAGATCGGCTCTCTGCTCGGCCCATTTCGAACAGAGCTGTTACGAACACAAACCGATCCTTTTCTCGGGAAAAGATCTTAAACAACCTCCTCAATTCAAAAGGGTTCTAACCAAGGGATCAATTCCTACGAGGGACTCCGTGTCGGTAGTAAATATTTCTTCCCCACCAAGTGCACGCAAGCGAAGACAAGTAAGTCCATTTCTCTGTTCTTTTACTGTTCTTTGACTTTGTCATTTCCAATCATAAACTGATAAAGTGCAAAATTAAGGTTCTCAACTGATACGATTTTCACGTATAAACAGTGCACTTTCAATATAAAGCAAGTAAACGAAGTAGACCCTCCGAAAGTTTTTCTTTATAATTTTTTTTCTTCTGACAATTTTTGTACCCGTGATACAGCACATTACAGGCTCATTCCAGTTTCAGAATGCCCGATATCGTAGCCGGAGAAATAATAAAATTATATTGAAAACCATGAAATTGCTTCATACACAAAGTTTTGTTAATGACAGATTTTAAAGCATTCATTAAAAGAAGCCAGTGGAGTGGAGGGAAAGCGGCGAAAACTGGCTTCATGCACTAGTACATGTACAACCAGTACAGGCACTAGGGAATCACCTGACGTTGCAACATGTCCATCAGCTTCCACCAGCTTTGCCACCTATGGTAGCCCTACTTGCACTATCAGCACTATGGCTGACACCAGCACCTACATGTACGATAGCCCTACCTGCACTACAGCTGACACGTATGATAGCCCTACCTGCACCATGGCTGGAACCACTGCCTTGTCCAGCTGTAGTCCCATTCAAGTTGAAGAGAACAATGTACTAATTACTACTCCAGTTCCACCTGTTCCTGTACCCACACCAAAGTCAAGATGCTCAAAGTGCATTGGCCACTCCAAGAAAAGAAGGTCCTTGATGCGACAGCACAACAGGCTTAAGAAGCGATTTGAAACCTTGAAACTTGAAGTCAAGCAGCTACGACAGATACAGGTACGTGTATTTATCACCATATTTTATTTCTTTTAAAGTCCAGTAAAATGTGTTAAAAGTATGAAGGATACAGGCTTGTTACATTGTAATTTGCAAAAATTATGATATCCAACACTATTCACCGACACTGAGGTGAATAATTGTTTTAGTATATACCACACAGGTGAATTATAGCCAGCACCAAATAGTTATTTTATTTTCTGTCAAATGGACAAAAACTCGCGAAGTGATCGCTGCTTCCTTTGGAGGTGAATATGAAATCATATTCACTGTTTGAGTAGCCAATCAGAGTGTGCGAAAAGTGATATTCACTGGCATGGTATATACTAAATATATATATTTCCAGTGCAGTGTTTTTGCAAACGGGCTACTCAAACAGCACAAGTTTGCCTGTTAAACCATTTACAGGCAAAGTAGATTATTTTGATGTATTACAGAACTTCATTGCAAGAAATGTATAATACCGGTAGTTTGATAATAAAAAATTTGATAATAAAAATAATGAAATAAATATTAAAGTAAAAAGGTTTTACTTTAATAAAAATAGAGAAAAGAACCTGATACAGAGTCTGAAACACAGTCTGAGTTTGAAGAACAAGCCAGTGATACTGATGAGGACACAAGTACTGTTGAAGATATAGCTGCAGATGATAGCCAGGAAATAAACTTTGTGTCAATTGACGATGCAGATTGGGCTACAATGGGAGAGAGTGCTGGAACTTCACAGCATGATAGTGATGATGACGAAGAAGGTGTCCAGAATCCCTCCGAGAATGATTCAAGAAATGTTAGGCACATATAATTATAATAATAATAATAATAATAATAATAATAATAATAATAATAATAATGGCCATATTTATATAGCGCCATATCAACCACAGTTTCATGGCGCTTTACATATGACTGACATATCCCGTCAGTGAATTATTTCGGACTGCTTCATGGCGCTAATAGCTGCCACGCAGTTTACAATGAAAGTTGCAAAATAAGATCAACCTTTACAGTATAGCCTTGACATGATCCTGTCATGAACCTTTGTCTGTTCGACCAATCGGAATTTCCTGTGGCTGAAGCAATGGGAAATTCAACACAAGATTTAACAGACAACTACACGTACAGTCACTTTATTTTTCTTTAGTCCTCCTTCCATCTCCCCAGGCATATTTTTGGCTCACCTCCAGCTTTCACTTGGCCACTAGTAGAATGATAAAAGACGAATAAAAAATAAAGGGACTGTTCACAGAAAAGGCATTGATATTATATTATACAAATATAATTTTTCAGAGTTGAACCAGGACAACCTTCCTATGAAGAGCCAAAATTTATTGTGTTCCTCAGTATGCTAGTGGCACTGTTCACAATGTTTTGCTTCAAGAAGCCAACTGCAAGCATGAGACGTAATGGCACAATGGTTACAGTATGTCAGCACTGCCCCAAATGTGGAGAAAATGCATTCCAATGGCAGTCTCAGCCACTGATCCTTGGGAAATACCCAGCTGGGAATATTTTGCTAAGCTTTGCTGTTCTTATGGCTGGGGCTTCCATAGCCAAAGTATTACTGATTTTCAAGCACATGGGGCTATCAGCTTATAGTGTATGGACATACTTCATTCACCAGAAGATTTTCTTGTTCCCAGTGATCTTGCATTATTGGGAAAAGTACAGAGCTGCACTTGTAGAAAAACTCAAGAGCATGAAGGACGTAGTGTGGAGAGGGGATGGGAGGTTTGACCCCATGGGACATAGTGCTAAGTATGGTGCTTACACTATGTTCTGCTGCACAATACTTAAAGTGGTACATTTCGAACTTCTCCAGATATGTTTTTGTTTTGCATAGGGAAAAAGGTGATATGCATGATGATTAGGATACTGGTAGTTTACCACCAGTAACCTTTTTGGGAGATACTGACAGTACTATTCAAAAATAGTTCAACAGGGGAAGTGAAATTTACCCTAAATGACAATAATTATTCAATTTTCACTTTTTTAGGTTTGGAACAGTACTGTACATGTACATTGTATGATGCGACATACCCAACCCCCAAGCTACATGTAACATGTATAGCGAGTGAATTTACTGAACAATTAATACTGGTAGTCAGTATTAAACAGTCAAATTGAAACAAAACAATGGAGTTAGGATCTATATATTAATAGTGTCTAATTTCTATTTCACAGGTTAAGTAAAATCAATCTACAATACAACAAAAATAACTATTTTTAATGATAATAATGATGGATATCAAGTGTGCCAGCATATGTACTTGTTCTCTCCATTGAATAGGCAAACGAGACGGGAGGTAGTTCACCGATGGAGTTAGAGGGAGCAAAGAGGGCTTTCTCCTATTTAGCATTGGTTGGCCTTACCATCAGTGTTTTTATCTCAGACCGCCATAAGGGTATCGCCAAATGGATTCGAGAATGCCATACCAGTACTGCCCACTTCTTCGACATCTGGCATGTTGCCCGGTCCATAGGGAAGGTTATGCTTAAGTTAAGCAGAGAGAAAGGATGCGAAGTCATCAAAGAATGGATGAAGGGGGTACGAAATCACCTCTACTGGTGCGCAACATCAACGAAGCAGGGATTTTGATTCTTGCCAAATGGAAGTCATTCATTGGTCATATAGCAAACACGCATGGCAACCATCCACACCCCCTTTTAAAGAAATGTTTACATGAGGAGATTGAACGCCGCAGGTGGATAAAAAATTGTATGTTTCTGTTATTCACAATAGAGTACAAAGTGATGTCATAAATAATTAATTTTAGCTTTTAGAACACAAGTGAGGTGCATTGGATTAATACTGGCCGAGATATGGGCATTGGAAGCCAGTTTTTTTTAAACAAAACACAATTGTTGTCTTGGTACCTACATAGAAAAATAGTGATTTGTTACAGAATAGTTGGCATTCCGATGCCCATATCTCAGTCACCATTCATCATTTCCAAATCAACATTTTGCAAATTTATGACATCACACTTTAATTTACCACTCTTGAGTATAGTGTTTTGGCCAGTACATTGTATCGTCGTGAACCAAAAGGCAATGGAGACAAGCGGAGGGGAGCCCCCTTATAGGCAGTCACACCACAGCAACACCAATTATGCTGGAGATCAGGAGGCAGTGATAGTGACGAGAGTAGTGCTTTTGCATTCACTATGACAGATCAAATGGGAGAGATGTAATGCAACCCTCTCTGAGGAACCTGTGATAAAAGTGAGAATCAATGGCATCCCTAATGAAGTACTTATTGACTGGCTCGGTCAGCAACCTAATTGGGATGAAAGAGTTAAAAGAACTGAAGACACAAGGATTACAAGTCGACATAAAAGACTGTCACAAGAAGTTGTACGCGTATGGGGGAAAGGTATTAGAGGTGGTAGGTCAATTTGAAGATGAACTGGCAGTATGTGACAGTAGGGAAATAAACTCGTGGTTTGTAGTTATCAGAAGTGGGAGGTGTTTACTGGGTCATACAACTTTAACAGCCCTAGGTTACTGCATATCGGACCCGAGGCCGGCAATAAAACTGACTGCAATATTGTGGCTGATTTATCATCAGTTCTTCAAGCTAAACATCCAAAAGTTTTCAACGGCATCGGCAAGCTTCAAGATTATAAATTAAAACTACATATTAACCCAGAGGTAACACCAGTGGCTCAAAAGCCTAGATGCTCCTCCTTCGCATTACGAGAGAAGGTAACAGCTAAAGTGAAGGACCTGATTGATACAAATACCGTGGAGCGAGTAGATGGACCTACATCATGGGTTAGCCCTGTGCTGGTCGCACCGAAGGCATCAGGAGATATATGGCTATGCGTAGACATGCGGAGGCCGAATGAAGCCATTGTTCGTGAAAGGATACCAATGCCAACTGTTGATGAAGTACTTGAGAACCTCAATGGCAGCACTGTGTTTTCCAAGTTAGATCTGCGCCTGGGATTCCATCAGATTGAATTACAAGAGGACTCAAGAGATATTACCACATTTGCCACGCATGATAGACTGTTCAGACACGAGAGGTTGATATTCGGTGTCAACTCAGCAACAGAGAAGTATCAGCAGATAATAAGACAAATGGTCTCCGACACCAACGGGGTTCAGAACATCGCAGATGATTTGATAATACATGGGAAGGACAACGAAGAACATGACAGGAACCTCTACAAGGTGATACAGAGACTAGAAGAGAAGAACCTGACCCTCAATGCAGAAAAAAATGCGTTTCGGATGGACAAAGTGGTATTTATGGGACTTCTGTTGTCAAAATATGGCATTGATCCAATAGAGGAAAAGGTTCATGCTATACTAGTTTCCTGTTACTAAGGAAGCTCAGATACCTATTTATTACATACTGGTTCAGTGGTAGGAGTTTTAGTTTGGCAGAAAGTAAATCATGCTTGACGGAAAAAGGGAGACTATCGATTTAAAGAAGAGTATTCAAGCCTGGAGGTGCGTGACAGCAAATGGATGTACCAGATGCCTAAAAAGCAGAAAACGAAACACGTTAAAAAGGTAATGGAGACGCCAGGCGTGGGAAAGAAAGAAAGTACCATTGGACATCATCTGTCCATCAGCTATACTTCAGCACAGTTGGGAAAACCACCCACGATGTTAGCTGCTGTCTGGGATAAAGCTGAGGAGCACCTCCTTACTACTGGAAGCATTTCCGAGCTTCCTTCAGACGATGGCAAAGGAGCACAGTCCAGACCTGCACAAAAACGGTTTGCAGTAGACAGCAAGTCAAATCCAGATTGCCCAAATGTTGTAAAGCTGTGCGATGATGGCTTTGTACATTGTCTCTGTCTTATGTTCAAATCAAGCTCAAACATATGTTCCCATTCTGTAGCCGTTGCTGATAGAGAAGGTGTACTGTCCATTTACCTTGAATGGGTACGTGAATCTCAAAGTGACTGTAACCTTTACAACTTGTTGTCAAAGAACATCAATGTCAGAGCTTCAGGGCAGAAAAGCGGCAAAGAAAGAAGAACCAGGAAGCGCCAACAGAAGGACAAACCAACTTTCACAATAACAAATCAGGAGCAATTGGCATTTTCTGCTAGGAGCAGTCACACCACAGCGCAAATACAGCCAACTGGTGGCGGACGGGTAATATTTCCATCAGGACCAACATCAATATCAAGTCAGCCTCAGTCATCAAATGTGATGTCGCCACCCAACAGCTTGGTCTTGCCAGCAAGCACATCGACGACGCAACAAGCATTTAACATAGAGCCACCCAACATGTTCTTTCCAACTGCAAACATGTATCAGTCGCCTCAATTTAGCCACCATGTTCCACCATGGCAGAACGCCAAATCATTTGTTGTCATGAACATTAACGGTAGGATTAAGAAGTATGCCGGCTGTCGCAGAGAGTTTGCAGACGCTCTTGGGCGGCTTGCATTATGTCAAGGCATCCTCACTTCAGGAGAGAAGGCGCCACAACTCAGGATACTCCACAGTCATATACATTACACAGTCATATTAATTAAGGCATTATAAATTCTTGCATTACACAGTCATATTAATTAAGGCATCATAAATTATTGCATTACTTTAGAATGATCGTACTCTTATCTTACTTGTCGCAGAAAAATGACATGCAGACTAGGTTTACTCTTTTTCGCCTCGGTTTAGAGTTGCTATGGCAAAACAGAGAAATAAGTAGTACTTTAGTTCAGTAGTTCAGTGCACTTAGATTGCACATGTTCTCCATTTTTTTTTATAACATTTAACCATTGTCACCAGACAAGGTTCACTGTCGTTAATTTCTTTTCGTCAGTGCCAGTGAGTACTTTATTTCAGTAGTTCACTGCAGTTAGATCAGTTAGATTTGCAGTTAGATTGCACATTTTCTCCGGTTTTTTTTATGACAGTCAACCATTGTCACCAGACAAGGCTCACTTTCGTTTATTCGTGTTGTGCAGTTCCAGAAAATATCCATCCCCCAACGCATTTCTCAAATAATTCGAACAAGAGTAGCCTAAGTAAATGTTACCGATCGTGCACTGTTCCTTGAATAAAATTCGATGTCAGTTTCTCGCCAACATTCTTATCTAAACAACTGCAAGACAAACCATGTTTGTGCCTATAGGAGCAAGTTTCCTCTGTGCTGAGACATCATTGATATCGATTTTTTTTTCACTCAATCACCTCTTCTTCGCTTTCCAGAGAAAAATTGCTTCCATTTGCTTATCGTCTTCTTTTATAATGGCTCATATGTCTCCTAGTATTATTTAAGCCCACAAATGGTCTTGGAAAAGTGGGGGGGGGGGGGGGGGGGTATATTTTCTGGAAGTGCACATTCACAGTTGCTATTATAAATATAAATAATGGATGGACCATTATATTTTTGAGGGGGAGGGGTGGGCAAATACCCCAAAAAAATTCGAACACAATATTTTAAAAGGAAAAAAAACAACATGCACAAACAAAATGAAAAATATATATACAAACATCGTTTTTTATTGTATTTCGACAACAATAAAATTCGTGCAAACAAACGGTGTAATGAGAAAATTCGTGCAGAACTTTCAGCCCCCAAAAAAATTCGAGCCAGAAATCCCCCCCCCCCTCCCCCCAACTAAAAGAAAAATATATGATGGTCCATTTTTCTAGGCTCAAACTGGGCGTATTGTGTAACGAGTTGTGTTGTATTGGATCTTTATTAGATTTGAAATTTGCAATGAAATAAATATAATTGTTCTCAGCTCAGCTGTCGATGTCTTTAATTCCAACTAATTCTAATTATATTTTTCTAGGAAGGGAGAGGATTGGGTGAATTACCACCTTTAACATTGAAATGTAGAACATTGAAATGGGTAATTCATGCTGTAACAATTGCTACAAAAATGATGTCGAACTTCGCCGTTTATAATTATAGGGTGTATTTTTAGTCCGCTTTAACCCCCCCGGGGGACTCCCATATAAAAGTGACGGGCATGCTCGTCGAAAATTTGGACAAGAACTCCTAAAAGGTGCCAGACTCTCGTTTTGTGGGCGTGGCGCAGACTTATTTTTACCCCTAAGAGGTACCAAACCTGCACTGAATGTAGACTCTTTCTTAAATGAGAGATGCGTGACTATATTCGGGACTGCCAAAAGTTCCGACAAAGTTACTGAACGGTTATCAAACGACAATTGTATTTTCCGAAGTGATTCCAGCCTTTCCAACTTTCCCTACGTTCCAGGCTTATTTTGAATACCCTAAAAGGTACCACGATGATCAAAACTGTGGGTTTTAAATTGAACACCCTAAAAGGTACCAAAATTCGCATTTTTGACCCCTAAAAGGTACGACGAGCATCCCCGTCAGTACCATATAGGGAGTCCCCTCCCCGGGGGTTTACCTTGCATCATAATCTACATGTATCATAATTCAGCGAAAAGAGCAAATCTACTTGCCTTCCTCCTGTTCCTCTTCCGAAGAATCGGAGATGATTACTGCTGCATCGGGGTCATCTAAGTTCAAGAAAAATGTCTAGAACAATGACAACGTTAGGAATTGAGTCAAACAAATGGCGACCAACATCGAGGCCGAAAATTGACAGAATATAAAGAACCACAGTTTGTAAAACAGTTAGAAAGGCTCGGTCTTGTTTCCTTTATCGTAGCCCTGGAATTTGTCTTGACATGCAAATCGAAATTGTGCGAGAAAAACCGAGAGAAAACAAGAGAGAAAATCATGTTACCTACCTCTAAAGGACGCCATGACTAAAGTCCAGTCTGCATTCTTTGTCACGTGACATTTATGGCGCGAAAATGGAAGGCCGGTGCATTGTTGACTTTTTCGTAAATTTTCTGTAAATATTTTCTGTAAAGAATTCTTATTATTTTTTACCCCTTGCAATTTGTGTTCGTTACTCGTTTTCTAATTGTTTTACCTCTTGCAATTTTTGGTCGTTACTCGTTTTCCCGTTACTCCGTTATTGCGTTACTCGTTTTAGTAACACCTTCACACCTTCAATTATTTCACTTCTTTTTTATTTACTCAAACGTCAATGAAATCAAATGGAAGCAGAAACTACATGTTCATTGCAAACTTTGCGCCTCCTAATACTTGAATTGCGCACGTTACGTAGCGCCACATTTACATAGGCATGTACCTCGTTACATTGTTCGAGCTAGCTGAGATACCGAATTCATTTTACCGAAGGTGGTTGAGTCACCGCTTTCGTTTTATTGAAAGTGGTAGAGCCACCACTTTCGCTTTACCGAAAGTGGTAGAGCCACCGATTTCGCTTCGCCGCATTTCGCCACATTCATTTTACCGAAAGTGGTAAACACATGTGGCACATGTGCCACATTCTACCGCATGCGGTTCGTATGGTGTGAAAAACTTTTGACAGGGACTGTAGGAATCCATTGCAGCTTGTTAAAAAGTTCTACTGATCTATCATTAAAGCTTGCATCTAGAATCAGTCTACCGCGACGTTTTTGTACTCTTAGTATTCTTAATAATTGTTCATTAAGAGGTGTTGCCCCAAACTGTACAACAATAGTCAAATATGGGCTTAACAATTGCATTGAATAGTAATCAGTCAGTCATCAATCAGTCGTCCTGTCTTCGTCGACGACGGAATTTCTAGTGCGAAGCCGTTCACCTGAAAACGTAAGTTGTTTTACTTCTGTAAAGTCGAAACAAACAATTTCTTGCAGGAATTTTCTCTATATTTACGAATATAAATTCCTTACAGGTCGACAGCAGTTGTTTTTATTGTATTTTAATTCCTATCCTTCACAATTAATGCTTAATGGTAGTCGTATGTTTTCTAGGAAATTCAACATGGCAGGCGAACAAGATGTGCCTATTATGAATAAAATGTAAGGAAAACTGTCTTGGAGGTGCCATTCCTTTATTATTTGCTCTCTTATTTTACTTCGCTATTAGTCTTACGGATTTGTGCTTCGAGTTTATTATGAATTTTGTTTTAAAATTATTTTTCTATTAAAAAAAAACAGAAACAAGTATTTTCAGTGGAGTGCCGACCACGACGTCATTATGTGTCGCGAAGTGCTTGTATCAGAACCTTTCAATTTAAAACCGAGAAGCCCAGAAAGGGGTAAAATTTACAAAATTAACAAAAGAATACTTACATGAACAAAGATCTTTATTCTACAGCTTTCGTCGCCTGATTCAACACTACCCCCCTGAGTTAAATTGTCACTTATCGGTTGATGCCGGGACAAACATGCACAGTCCCAACTTCAGTACTACATAAGGCTACATTGTACATGCACAATGGCGCCTAATAATACCAAGCGAGACACGTGAAAACTAAGAGATGTTTACTCGATACGGTATTCCACCAATTTACTTCTCAACAATTTTCGAAGTACACGAAACTGGACGGAGTTAAACATGTACTTGTAGCGCCTTATCACCCTAGGTCACCCGGACAAGCAGAACGATTCATCCAAACGTTCAAGCAGTGTTTCAAAGCGGAAGGAAGTAGTTCAATCAAACAGAGTTGGACTCGATTTTTGTTTAGTTTTCGGACAATTCCTAACACCACAACTGGCCAAACTCCAGCTGAATTGTTTCTGAACCGTCGTCCTAGAACGAGACTAGACTCACTGCGTCCTAACCTCGGTCGTGAGACACTAAGTAAGCAGACTGACCAGCAATCGAAGTACGATCAGCATTCGAAGAAACGAGAATTCTCAATCGCAAAGTCAGTCCTAGTCCTGAATTTTAGAGGAGAACCGAAAATGGCTAGAAACCATCGTAATATAGCGTACCGGAACAGTTTCGTACAAAACTCAGGTCGGAGATGAAATTTGAAAACGTCATACCGAACAAATAAACGAACGATGCGACGATAACTTTGATCCACAAGTAAATGTCACGCCGATACATAGAGATTAAATTCCAAGCACAACAGATCAACCGCTGTGCAAAAATGCATACGAAAAGCGCATGCAATAACTACCGGCGGAGGCGATGCCAAGTGGCCAAGACTCGACAGCAAACACCTAAGTTCGAGACAATACTGTAGTCACGACAGATACTGAATCTCAACCTCGCTACCCAGGTCATGAGCGCAAACCTCCAAAACGTTTAGGTTTTGATGGAGAGTAGTTTCAAACTATGTGAGTTCAATGAACGTTTGAGTAAGACAACATCTCTACGCATCACTCTGATACTATATAGTAGAATCCTGACTGGCAAACAGCTATTAGTTTTGATGCAGTACGAAATATAGGGTAAATTCAGACATTCTTGGACAAAACAGTTTGGACACTTTTGGCCAATTTTTATGTGCCCCTCACCTCCCTCGCCACAAAGTGATGCCAAAATAATTTCCTGTGGTACCACAGATAAAGCTATTGCCATTTTAAATTCTCCAAGGTTTTTGTTGCGTCGAAGCGTAATTATTAACACTGGTGTAAATGATGTTGACCATTCTACAGTAGAAGAAATAACCCGAAAGCAAGTGCAGACGGTCAATGCGGCAGTGGATACATTTCCAGGCAAGAATATTATTATTTCTAGCATTACGCCAAGGTGTGATGATTTGGACAGATCGGTTTTTGTGAACAATGCCGCTGTGCATGAACAGATAAAGAATTTACCGACTGTCACACATATTGACAACAGCAATCTACGTGATACACAGTTTTTTTTTTTTTATTCGAAGCATTTCAATAGACGTACTGGTGTTCCTGATTTCGCAGGACATTTAAACCGGGGCATCAGCTTGTCTTTTGGTTTGCGGGTAAACAGAGTAAATCACCGATCGCATGAAGCATGTTCGCAAGGTTCCAACGGGGGTTCCAGACGCAGTGTGACCCCAATGCGTGATTACCAAGATGATGACCAGGTAGTTCACCAAGTTGCGGATGAGACTGACACGAAGAACGACATCACGGCTATAACTCTCAGTTAAGGGGATTAGCGGAAATGATTAAACACATTTTACAAGCAAACGTTAATAACCAAATGCAGCATCAGAGGGTAGTGTTTCCTCCTCCGCCATCAGGGCTAGCTTTTTGGATTCCACAGATTGGTTTCCCACCTATAAATAATCAAGTAAGATCAGCTATTTAGAAGGGTTTCCTTTCAGTGGTTTGCGGTCTTATTATAATTTCTTGCGTTTTCTTTCTTTTCTCTTTCCTTTTGGTTTTGTTTTAGTTTCGTTTGCTTGTCCTTTTGTTGACTGACATGGGACAGTCTGTAGTTCTGATTGTGTAGTTATGCTAAGCAATACGTTATTGAGATTTTGTTCTTTCTTTAGCTGAGATGCGTTGTGGTAATGGTTTGATTACTCTAAATGGTAGAACGAAAGGGGATTTTCTCGGTCAGTTTACGTGCCAGACTTACAATGGTTCAAGTGTGGTTGATTATGCTATGATTTCTAAGAATTTATTTCCGTTTATAAGACATTTTTCTGTATCATTGTTTTTTATCTTTCGCTGGAGTTCCTAGTGTGTTGGAAAATCAAATGGAATTAACGCCGCATCCGATGGCGTTTTTGTGGAGTGATGAATTGAAAGGTGCGTTTGGAAACAGCACTGATTCTGAAGAGGTTCATAACGAGTTGGGTAGTTTGTTTGACTCTTCACATGAAGGACGTTCGGACGTTGAATCTTTAGTTAATAAATTCACAAACATTATACTTAGTGCTTCTAAAAAAGTGATGTTTATTAGAAATAGAAGCGGTCCTAGGAGGACTCGAAGGAAAACAGTGCAAAAGCAGAAATGATTTGACAAGAGCTTCCTTAAAAAGGAAATACGAAATTTGGGGTATTATATAGTTTCGAAATACCAAAATTATCCTTTTTTGAGGAAGGTTTCAGAGTGAGATTCGTGCTTTGGAAGACACTAATCCAAAAGAATTTTGGAAACTAGTAAACCTTATTAAAACGCATAAGTCCGCAGGTGTTTCTAACGACGTATCCCCGGCAGAATGGTATAGCTATTTCAAAGATTCGAACAAAGTCAGTTTTATAACGGAGGGTTGCAGTGATGAAACTCAAATTGTCAAAGATTTGCAAATCTGGGCTGCTAGCAATAGTGAGATTCTTGACGAGCCTATTTCTATTGAAGAAGTTTGTAATTTATCTAAAAGGCTTAAAAGTAAAAAGGCGAGTGCGAGTGACTCAGTGAATAACGAAATCATCAAAGTATCTATAATAATAATAATAATAATAATAATAATAATAGTGTACTTATATAGCGCCATATCCATTAAATGCTCTATGGCGCTTTACAATGTTGAAAAATTAAAAACTAAATACAAAGATCATTAAAATACATCTATGGATATTTTAGCACCTTATTTTGTCAAACTTTTTAATGTGGTTTTGACTCGTGGTGTTTTTCCGTGCATTTGGTCAGAAGGTTTTATTGTACCTCTCCATAAATCAGGAAGTAGGTTAGATTCTGGTAATTACACATCGCCCAGAATGGTCATTGTTCGAGGGACACTCATTAGATCTTCGAATACATTAAGTTAATTTCATTAAAATTCATTACGTTGTAGACTGGCTTTATGATTGGATAAACTCTTGACTGCTCAGGGATTTCCAAATCCCTTTGCTCAAGCGGTGCGAAAGTCGGTTCAATCGAAGTTTCGCAATGTCATTATTATTTAAAACTCAGGGGTATTAAGGCATGGGTCCATGGTCAAAAAAGCTCAAAATTGATTGAAAAATATATAAAAAATTGTGAAAGCTTCTAATTTCTTCCAAATTTCGACCATCGACAGGTTCAGGTCATATCAATCTGATGTGAAAGTTACTTGACCTTTGACCCATTAAGTGACTGTTACAGACTTCAAAATGGCGCGAAAATATCCTGTTTGTTTCAGGAGGTTGGGAGAATCACGAAACTATTTTCAATGTAGCATGGTTTCCTCTCAACATGCCTATTGTATAATGGTTATAGCTGATCCAATTTGAAAAATAGATTTTTTAAACGTAAACATTGATTAAGGCACATTATGCGAGTTATGTTCGATAAAATTGTCTATTCGTCAAGTACAAGGCCTTCGATTTACATGAAACTAGCATATTTATCAAGATTAGTACGATATAATATGGAACCTATACTAGAACCCTAGTAAGGTTAATTTTGCGAGGTTATGAAAAAAGTGAACCTCCCGAGCTCAAATACAAGTTAGTATGTGATCGACATGAAATCATCCGCCATGTTGGATCGTAAGCCTGCTGTGGTTTCTCCTATTAGCCAATCCAACCAATGAGACACGCTGAATGCGAAAAAGAAAGATGGCGGACGAAGTGAGCAGTTGTGGCTTTCTCTGTCCCTTTTTGATACAGGGTTATTTTTTATGAGTTTACGACCTCAGAGAAATATTCATAGGTTCGATTCAATGATTTCCTCGTGAATACGAGCTGTATTGAAAACTTTATAAGATGTGGAGTTAAATAAATGAAGCGAACGAAGGTAAGGTAACACTTTCATTGTATTTGTAGTTTGCTTCCGAAATGCTATTCTATTTTTACAAAATATGCTTCTACTACTAATCTCTACTTATCTGATTTAGCAGAGGGATGCAGTTACTATTATTTAAGACGCATGCGTTGCATTTTGGCGCAAAATTCGAAAGTTAGAGAGAAAAATAATTTACACGAGTGTTTCATGAGCTAGCAGTACATTTATTATTGAATATTGTCATGAACGAAACATTTCTCAATCCAAAAACCTGCGGCTTTGGTAAAGTTGCCACTATATATGCAGCACGAAAGTCACGGCAGCTTAAACGAGAGGAGAATGAAGGAAAGGCTAAATTTGGCGCGCGATGTTTACATGAGCAGTACCGAATATTCAACGACATATTCTGTGACAGAGCTGACTGCTTCCAAATCGAGTTGAGGAAATTCAGTTTAAAGTTTAATTCCCTTCAGGCAGCATTCAACAAGTGGACTCCGCGAAAACAACGAGAGAAAGCAATATATTTTCAGGAATTTTCGGTGGACAATTGGAAGAGCTTTTCAAATGCCAAGAAGCGGGAACACACACTCTTCGACTGTAAAGGATGCTATCACAACTACAGTAGAGTGCAAGCTTTATTTCCTGTCAAATCTCCTCGATTGCAGAAGCAAGCAAGCGAAAATCCTTTTGTGGTTTCACAAAGTCTTACAAGAGAAGTGGCCAAAAACATCTTAGTTAGCAACACAGTTGTTAAAGAAACTGCTAAAACCTTGTATGACACCATTAATACTGTCTTCCAAAGTGTCTCGGGGGGAGTGACATTTGCAGAAGCCCTGACCAAGGTTCCTGAAACCAACCTGGAGTTTAAAAAAAACAAGCTTGAGAAAAAGACAGCAAGGAGAAATATGTTAAGAGAGGCAAAGGAGAACACAGAAGGCAAATGGAAGGAAACATCTCTAATCAGGTAATTACAATTGGCCTTAAAATGAAAATACGCCATAGAATCCAATGTTTACATGTATGTATTTAGTCCCCAGAGACACCATGAAGGGCCTTTAGGGGGTGTTCATATACTTGGGGATAGAAGCAATTAATTAACATAGTACTTTAAAGTAACAAACCATGAAACAAAACTAGCATTGACATGCACTGTTATTTTAAATATTATAGCCATTTTGTAAACTACAAAAGGACTGGGCCGAGTGTGCAAATTTTAATGATTTCAAAACTAATTTAAACAATGAACCCCACCACAAGAAAGACCACATAGAAATTATTATGCTTACCGAGTTTGAAGGTATTTGAGTAAATAAGAACTGAATAAGAATTTTTTGAAAATACTGGTAATATTATTCTTTTTAAGTTCAATTCAATTTACACACTCGGTCCCAGTCCTTTTGTAGTTTACGAAAGGGCTAATACCAATGAGAATAACTGGGCAAATTTATAATTTCTAACATGTTTACTGACAAAATCTGTTTTTGGTGGGGGATGCAGACTTATGCATGAGGGGGAGTTATAATAATATTTACAGGGAGATGTTTAATACATGAAGGTCATGGGATTGAAGTGGAAGGGGATGTGATACATGGCATTCTGTGGTAGTACATGAATTACAAAAGAACACCTGTACAGTACTGTAGCAAAAGTGTATTATCTAAAGTTAACTTTGTGGGAAAGAGTTCCATGAGAAAGCACAAATACAGTCATGCAGTATATATTTTTTAAAAACAGAGTGCAACAAAAGTTTATAACAAACACAAAATATTATGATTACTGACCTAGCCTTTTAATAATTATTGAAAACAAATGTAAGAATATACATTTTATACATGTATAGCTATTACCTTCAGTACCAATTAATTGGCAACAAAATAGAAACAAACTTTTTAAATCAACTTACATGCAAATTTAGCTTTAGAAAAAAATACTATTAAATAACAATTTAACTTTTCACCTGAAGTTCCAAAATATGTGAAGATGCAACGCTGCATGCATCTTCATATTTAACTATACAGTTATTTGACCATAAATTATGCCATGCATAGAAAACTTCATTATATATATTGCTTACATGTATCTTAATTAGTTTTAATAATTTGACAAAATTAGGTGCATGGGAAATCGACAATCTTTCAAGGCTCGGCAGCGTGAAAGGCTTGCAATGTCATTTGAAAGCAAGGAGGAGAAAGGAAGGGATAAGCAAGAAAATTTAGATCCAGCTGTACAAACAAAACAAAAGGTTCACACAGGAAAGATAGCACAGATGAACTGGGACAAAGATGGTCTGAAAGCTGAGGTAGATGAGTATGAAGATGGAAGGAAAGTTAACTGGAGTGCTCTGGCCAGACAGTTCAATGTCAAGAACAAAAAAGGAGAAGCAGCAAGAAATGGTGGCCAAATTGTGCAAGAATACCTGGTGCAGCACGGTGTCAATATTCATCGATTCAAAAGACCAAATGACGAGGCAAACAAAGAGAGTAGGATTCGACGAAAAAAGCTGCGTGGATTGGGAGGTAGGTTGAATTCTTTATTTGATATAATCATGATGCACACAGTCATTGAAGTAAATGTATGTTTATGTTCTCTGAGTCTTAGTAATAGCCCACCAATGAATTGGTGCCCTTTCACAAAACAATAATAATAGTTTGATTTAATTGACTACAACTCAGGCATGTTAATTTAAAGCCAGTGGTTCATTGAACAGAAAATAGATTTACCCAAAAATATTAATTAACATGCTTGGGAAGTGATGGATTAATTATATAAATTAACAGGCTGTCCATAATAAATTCTTATTATTTCTTTCATGTGAAATATCCCTACCAACATCCGAAACAAATGAAAGCCTACAGAAGACACTTCGTTTGAAGATACAAAATGGTGACTACACTTTGGGGGAGTTGATAGTTCCAAGAAAGTATGAAAAACTAGTTTTAGATAATGAAGGGAATGTGAAAACTACGGAATTTGCGGTTGAAGGCAGAAAAATTCCTCTTGAAGAAATTCGAAAGAAAACCCTAAAAAAGCACAAAGAGTACATAAGGCATCATGATGAACAATATTATGACGAAATGTCCCGGTTAGATGTGGCTAACAGGCTGAGAGAAATAAATGAATTTGATGATAGTGAGGGGCTGACTGTGATGAGAAGAAAACTGAAGAAACTGGAGAGACAGCGGCATCTCATGGTTTGGCATGACCATTCTACTGTTGCTAACCATGGACACTTAGTCTTCATGGTTGCATGTTGCATTCTACCTTAGTCCAGATGAATATTTTAGAAAGAAGGGTACCTGGGTAGATATCCAGACAGAGGTTGAGAAACCTGAAATTTACATTGAGGCAAGATGTGACTGCCTAATGGGATTGTCTAATCACTTAGATGTTGTGCCTGGAGTACCAGTTAGCGACACTATGAGATTTTTTAAGGGAGATGGCCCAGCCATTGCATTTGAAACTGGACAGCAGAAAGGGGGACACCACTTCTGTTCAGTTTGTGGAATACATTCAGTTCTGAGTGATGATCTGCAACATGTGTTCAGTTGTCAGCATGTCTCTCTCAAAGATAAGCAGCAGCTGATTTTGAAAGGGCCTATAGGCCGAAGAAATTCTCTTCTCAAAAAGCCAAAGCCACTTCAAGACTTGAAGAAAGAAGCCCTCAGTGAGGAACTCAGAGCAAGAGCACTTTTTGAAACTGCACACAGCACAGCCAAACCAGACCTTGAGAAAGAGCTTGTGTCAGAGCTTAAAGGTGTTCAAAGAGTACCAGCCCTCCTTTACTGTAACCCTACTGACACATTTGAAAGCCTCTGTATTGACTCATATGAAGCACTCCCATGTGAGCCAATGCATGATATATCTAATCATATTGGAAATATCCTAGTGGAACTCCCAAAGCATCTGAAACCAGAGCAAAGAGCACTCTTTGATGAGACGTTTGAGCTGACACTTGGTGGGAAAGAAACAGTAAGGGCTACAGACCACCGCAAGGCATTGATTGTCTTTGCAAAGAGATTTCAAGGCCATCTTCCTGAAACCCTACAAACACTTCTTAACACACTTGTAGAGATGCAAGAGGTGCTTTACACCAAAGATTATGAAAGATGCCCTCGCCTTATTTTGAGATACCACAACATCACTTTTCTCCACTTTTTAATGTGCAAGATTGAGTTTGGTGCAACCCCTACCACCCTAACTGCCAGGAAATTATATGGCAAGTACCTCCATAATCTTGTATCCCATGCGCCTATCCAACTTAGAATGATATCTGGTCCATCATCAAATGCAGAGAATGAAGAGCGTGTGTTCAATGCTATCAAGGGCATTACAAACTCCACCTCCAGCTACAGGCCTTCCCATGTTATCAGCAATATTTTTCTTCGACTACAGGCAGAGGAGGAACTTGGGTCTCATGACAGTGGTGTCAAGCAACAACAGAATGAGATTTCAAAATTAGCAGCAAGCTTGGAAAAATTCCCAAACACCAGAATACCTAGCTATGTCCTAGAGGAAAACAAGTACAGTAGGTGGTTCCAAGCACACCTTCAACGAATTAGTGACTTCCTTTTACCTGGAGTAGGAGTTTGGTGGAAGTACTGTGAAGAGAGTAATGAAATAGAATTCTTGATTCAGTATCTGCATCAAATTCTAGAAGTGAAGGGCCTATTCTGCATCACTTTCGTTCCAGCAGCTTCAAGTTAGAGGAGAGTTATCTTGCAAATTGCTGGGAAGAATGCATTGAACAAGGCATCAAGCTCCCTCTCCACTATCTCTACCAGGCAAATGCTACTGGCAAAGTAGTGAAAGTTGCTACTAACTTTCTTATTGACAATTATGATCCCCAACTACCAGAGGAGCAGTCTACTGAAGGTATACAGGCACATACATGCGTAAACCCAGAAGCAGAAGTTGAGCCTGAAGAAAACCAAGATGAAGAAAGGGTGATTGACATCTGGTTAATCAATGACGAAGTGCCTGATTTTGGCTTTGATGAAATACCTTCAGCTGACAACATCCATGCACATGCCGAATGCTCCCTTACTAATAAAAAAACAGACCCTACAATGAACACTGATGGGAATGATCAAGAATTTTCAATCCCAAACAAATCACTGTCTACATGTCTACATGTCTACAGCTAATCAGTTATCTTACCTTGATCAAGCACCCTCTGCAAGTATCGGTGTATCAAATCAACCTAGAAAGGAAATAATTAATGAACCACCACAAGAAATTAGTACACGACTTCGGAAGGCAGTACAGGTTGTCCTAGGATCAACAACTGAAGTTAGGAAATTTGACTCTGCCCGAAGTCTTTTGAAGAAGCATCCCAACAAAAGTCATTTCATTGAAGATTACAGAGACAAGCTAGCACTAATTCAGACTAAAATTCTGTCACAAAAAGGTATGCTAAAGAAAAGTCTGAAAGAATGGGAAAAACATTTTTTTCTCGATCACAACTGTACAACAGCAACAATTAATCAAATGAAAGAAGATCAATTAGCTTCAAAATTACTTACTAAACTGAAGTACTCTGAAGCTCTAATTAAACAATGGAAGATCAAATTGTAAGATTGGAAGTAATGGAAGTGTACATGCAGTCATATGAAGCAATATGTAAAATATTTAATTCGCTTACAAATACAATGTACAACCAAGTGAAATAAATTATTTTAGCTTGTATAGAACTACATAAAACATGGTTCATATCCATATATTATCTCTGTTTGAATTATTATTATGTAAGGTGATGAATATTTTTTTTACAAGCTTTACAAAACAGCTAGCAAGTTTAATAATATTTAATTAGTCAGGCATTAAGGCAAAGACGATCATAACATATTACATGCATTGCCATGATGTAGTATGTATAAATGCCATGAACAGATTTTCGCCTATTAAATGCTTTAGACCTGGGTATAAACCTCACAATAAGTCTAAGATGACATATTAAACCCTCTTTTCACCTCCAGTCCCTCTCTCGGCAATAGTGTAATGTAGGACTATTATTAGAGACCCAGCTGGGTGGTACAAAACAGGACTTCGTTGGAAGGGAAACACCCCTCGTTATCTAACAATAAGGAAGGAAGTTTGTGTTGACTTAACGGTCTCTTACACAAACTCCAAAAAAAAAGATCTGGTTGAGCGCTGCAGTCAAGTCATTATGGAGCAGCGGGAGGAGTGAATAGTAGAACCGGCCTGTGCTCCACCAGAAGGGAGTTTTTGCAGACGATACTAACTTACTATATGCTCACAAAAATCAAAAATCTCTTGAATCAATTGTAAATAAAGAATTAAAGAAATTATGTGATTGGCTTACTGTAAATAAGCTAACTTTGAATCTCAAAAAATCAAACTTTGTTATTTTTCATCCCTACCAAAGAAAACTTACTTACCAATTTAACATTAAAGCTTATAGTAACTTACTTAATAGATATGTTCCTCTTGAAAGTAAAGATTATGTAAAATACATAGGATTGTTAATTGATAGTAATCTTTCATGGAAATTCCATATAAATTTTATTAGTAATAAGATAAGTAAAACAGTTCGCCTGATTGCTAAATTAAGACATTTTGTTCCCCAGGATACCTTATTAACTTTATACCGATCTTTAATACAACCATATCTTAACTATGGCTTAAGTGCCTGGGGCCAAGCCCCTAAATTATATCTAACAAAGCTATTAATTCTACAAAAACGGGCCCTCAGATAAAAAACAAATTCTGATAGGAAAGCAAGTGCTATTCCTCTTTTTCTTAAGGCAAATATTTCTCCTATTAATGTTCTTTATCTCGAATCAATTGCAAACTTAATGCATGATGTTGTTAATAAGAAGGCTCCTATTAATTTATGTAAATTATATTCTTATATAAGTGATACGCATTCATATAGTACTAGATCATCTGTGTGTCAGAACTTATACACTCAATATTCAAGACTAACCATTCAAAATAAATCATTATCTAGAATAGGTGTAAGATTGTGGAATAAAATTCCAATTCAAATTAGAAATCTACCAAAAAAAGCTTTCAAAAAAGAAGTTAAAGAAAGACTACATGCAAGTGCTACAAAATGAAGGTTTTTATGTTGATGCTCAAACTCTACTTCAAAATATGCCATAAGAAATCTGATCAACACATTTAATTAATTGAATTAATTTAAAATAATTGAATTTTAGTCATTGATTGCTGTATTCCATTGTATTAGTAACTTGTAAACAAATACCTGAAGCATTTTAACTGTAAATACTGTTAAACTCGTTCCTCTAATTTGTATTATAATGTTTCTGTCAATAGTTAACTGAATGTTCTTTCTAAATAATGATTTCATAGCAGTAGTTTGTAGGTGTAGTTCGTCAACATATTAAAAGCCTGTGAACGCTTGAAGTTTCCCGCGCTACCCAACCTTTGGACTCTTCTCTAATTGGCTCTGGGATGGCCCGCGTACACGTGCTTCCCCTAAAAAACATTATCAAATGTCACAGCTAGCTGTCCCGCAATTTTTCGTTGAAGAAGATGAAAGAGCAGGGAAAGAGCAAAGGTATAAACGAGTGAAGCCATTACTCCCTTTAATAAAAACATAAGATTTCAGAAGAATGTATTTGGCAGCAGTTATCCAGGTGAGTTTAGTCAACGTACGAAGCTGATACTCCGAAGTCCGAAGCTTTGCACAAAGGCCTTTATCTTTGTATATTTGTCGAAATCCCATTGGCTGGGCCTCGCTCCCAGGCGGATGTGGGTTTAATATTAAAAAACTCGAGTCACTTTGCGCCTGCCACTTTATAAGTAAATCCAACGAACTAGTAAGTAAGCTTAGGCATGTGTATTATCCAAACGATTATTATTTCTCCAAGATGGCAGATTCTGCTCCCAAAAGTGAGAGATTACAGAAGAAAATGATCCTGGCGGATTACTATGCAGGTAAGTTATGGTGCAATTTGTAATCAATTGTAGGAAAACTGAAGACTCGGAATATGATTGAACTTTGCCTTTGCCAATTTAAGACGACCAGAGCTGCTAGTAAATATAAACATCTCACATCAAACTATTATTCATCCGAATCGTATATTGAAATTCCACATACCCACATAATTTATCAGTTTGCATGGAGCCAATTCTTACTCTTATTTCTGAACGTTTTAACAAAAAACGATCACTGCAGGCACACAGATGAAAGGTGCGAGAACTAGAAATGAAGCTGCTATTCTCGTGCTTCTACAGAAAATACTAAGCATCCTTAGTTTAGCAACAATAATTCGTAAACAAGGATTCGAAGTAACTTATTAGTTGGGATATATTTCTTTCTTAAACCATTTGCAATCAGACCTTGAAGAACTCGCGCGGTAAGAACAAGCTTAAGAGTGCATGCGAAGTCGGGACTGCGAGGTGTGAATTATTCAAGTTCGTTTGAAGGAGTAATGAACTATAAATGAAAAATTATATTCTTTATGCAGAATGATAAAGCCCAAAGCTAGACATGAACGTGTATTTGTATCCATGCTTTCTTTTTGTTTGGTTGCAATTAGTTTTATGTGATGTTGTCCAATAACTAAACAAAGAATTCTTCATGAAAGTGACCTGTGAGTTTTTTATAGGGAACCACAAGTCAGAAAGAAATGAAAGCAATGGAATCGATTCTAAATGGCGATGTCGATCCACAGAACTGTGAGGTTGAGGACAAGGACGTAGTACCATCCACAAAAAGGAGATGTATGGGGAACTAACTCATTATCATGTGTAAAAGTCATATTAAATATATATTCAGGGCTCGCGATTCGGCGTGAGATCGCGAGACTTTGCACATGAATTTTGAAAATCTCTCCCGATTTTCACAGGTGGGGAACCAAGTCTCCCCTCCTCCCCTCTTCAAATTTTCCCGTTTTTAGGAACAGGGGGAGACACGCTCCCCAAATCTTAAAGTTAAAAGCAAGCACTGTATATTTTAAGCTGCGGTACATTATATACCATGTATGAATAAAGTTGCTTTCTTATAGGTGCAGATGACAGAAAAGATGAATCTAAAAGAGATTTTGAAGATGATGATGAATCTGAAGATAATGGCAGCAGTGAAGGTTTGTAGATTAGAAATATAAAATAACTAAATATATATATATGCTCTTTGCATCTTGGGGTACCAGTACATGTTCTCAAGACATACCAAATGCTCTGATTGCCACAAGTCATAACAATAAAAAAGCTGCCATTTCTTTTGTTCCTTTAGCAACAGAAAGGAATCCTCACTGTTTTTATTTTATAAATATATAGATAAATTATACATAATTTATTGCGTTTTGCACTACCAGTAACTTTCACAAAATTGGCTCTGTTGTACATTTCTTGATACATGTATTCATTTTATCTGTAGTGAATTAAGTGTTTTTTTAACTCATGTACAGATGATGAAGTTAAGAAGAGACATCAAGAGTGAAGCTTCTCCTTGGACATAAAAAGAAGGTATCAAGCTGTGGCATTTTGATGTTAATGAACTTTTGATTGTTTCCTTTTAATATTTTCATTGCATGCAAACATGAGCTTCTATATAGTGTATATGCAGGTCTGGAAAAATAGTGCCACATGTTAATTTCTTTATTCAAGTACGCTATCTGCAAAAACAATAACCACAACAAATATTAATTTGTTAAACAGGTTTCCATTGAGCAGGATGATCTAGATGATCAGTCAGATGTTGTGGGAAACCCTAGGTGCAGTGCCACACATACCTTTTTGGTGGGTCCTTTAACAGGCTGGATGACGTCAAAGAGCTGTTAAGACAACAGCCTCAGGAATAATGGCTAAACCAGCCACCCCAAAGAAAATGAAGATTTAAGCTGTTTTCCACAGTGCAACTGGGGCATCAACCAGCAAAGTTCAGGTAAAATGTGTATTATAACAACGCTCACATGACAAGCTTGTGACCAAAATTGGTAATAATGTGCAAACTTGTACCCCAAATCTTGTTTAAAAAATCATTGGCTACCTGAGCTGCTTCATTTATTATAAATGCATGCCCAAGCGTTTTTCCCCAGAATAATTGCTGGTTTTTAAATGTTCTGTTATGATTTTATACCCCAGGGGAATATCACAAAGCAATAAACTGACTGCTTTTCGTGATTGTTACGGAAAATTGCATGAACTAAGATCACTTGCACCAAGAGCCCCAATGGTGGCAACTAAACTCACAGAGGACACAATTAAAAACATTCTCCTGATGCACAACCCAAACAAGGTAACTATTACTTACGTTGTGCCAGCAATGCAAGACACTGATCTCGAAATATACTTTGGTTGGCTTGCGGATGATATTCAAAGATCAAATGAAAAAGTGTGAGGACAATCCTCTACTGCCAAACAATAAAACAGTGTGGAGTCATATATGGCATTCTGAAAGGAATGTTAGGAAAGCACATGTATTTTGAAGATGCGAGTGGTGGGAGAAAACCCTTGGTGGAGATGCTGCACTCATGTACTCATGGCTTCCTTCCAAAATGAAAATGGAACCATTCGATCGTTAGTAGCAACCATTGCATTTGGTATGGGGGTTAACTGTCAAGGAGTGCATCGAGTAGTTCATTTTGGACCATCTAAGAACATTGAAGCATTTGTTCAGGAAACTGAGAGGGCAGGACGGGATGGCAGTCAGAGTATTTCTTACTTGTTGTATCATGGCATGTTACTAAATCATGTGGATGGTGATATCAAAGCTTTTATCAAAACCACTGAATGTAGAAGGAAAACACTAGAGTATTTTGACAATGATATTGAAATGCCTGCTTTACAACATCTCTGCTGTGACAATTGTGCTCATATATGTGACTGTGGTTTGGCAGATTGCAAAGGCTATGCTAAATATCCCATTTCTTCAGATGACGTTAATGAGCAGTGCTTTGACATGTCGAGAAATATCGAACCAGTCCAGAGAGAACTCGTAGAAAGACGCTTGACTAGCTATCACAAGTCACTTGTAGTTAAGCTTGTGGCTACAGCTGCAAGAGCAGATGTGAAAACATTGACCATTTTGCAATTTGTGCTAGGTTTCGGAGACCACCAAATTTCACAAGTTGTCAGTAACTTAGAACACATTTTTTCTTTGAAAGATGTCTACAAAACAGTAGAAATTTGGGATAAGAGACATGCTCAACAGATAATCTCTGTAATCAGTGAGATATTTCAAGATATACATGTAGCTGATAACAGCAACATTGATGTTCATGCTGCAGATGATGATGATGGTCTTCTTGATGAATGGAATGATTTATTACTCGATGATGAACGTTTTGATATGGTCATGGAGAACCTTACACTATCCCAGTTAGAGGCAGTCTTATGCTCTGGGATTTTTATACATGATAGAATATTAATTGTCTTACTAGACCCATATTAGTGGGGATGGAGTGGTGGATGATCGAATTTGCTTTCCAACATCAACCTTAAACTATAATCAGATATCCGGAAACCAGGGACTGGACATGTGAAATTTCCAAGTTGCAAATCAATAGCGAAATGGCAAAAAAGTAGATTCAACTGTCATGCAGGAAAATTCGCCCTATGCTTCTTGCTTCACTGCACCGGAGAGATTAGAGTTTAATAAGTCGTTAATAAGGGGCTCTAGTGCTTAATCCAACTCTTTGTGCTTTATTCAACTGTTAAATAGAGTGATGTAATTGTTTTTGAACTGATCTCGTGTTTCTTGTGGACGTAGCCAAATTCTGTTGCTCGCTAATTCTCAACGTTACCGAAAAACATTTTAAAGGCGCTTCTCTAGTGGCGCTTCTATTTCCCCCTCAGTCGCCACGGGGGTCTGCTTTAGGAAAGTTAAAATAAATTCCAACCTACTTTAAACTGCTTCCACTTTATTCTTTCAACCTGTTTGTAAGCATTTTACTGGCCTGAAGATTTCATGATTTCGATAAACGAGAAAAAGAAGGAAAATTGTTCAACTCTGTTAACTCCTGTTTCCGGATTTTTTCAGGTTCTGATTGGATTAATTTGTCCGTGTAATAACATACCCTGTTGAAAGGATTGGCTGGAAGCGCGTGGTATCTGCACTGTCTGTGAACATTACTAACACTACGGAGTATCTCTGAAACTTTTGCCACTGAATTACTCAGTCTCTAGAATCATGTTCTTCATTGCTCTGCTTCATGCATCTCAAAGTCATCGCCACGTGTTCCACAATACCACCACAATTTTAAGAGATCTGCAATAATGTTCCCAACAAATACAATGCAAGTCACGTATCATCTCAAGTAATATCTACGCTGTACCACTACCGTCCACTGTTTGCCTCACGCTGCTCACTTAATATAGAACTCTTCGTCTGCTCAGCCTACGTTCCATTCTGCTACAAAAATGCACCTTCTCATGCTGTACTTCCCTGCCGTTCAATATCCCTTGGCGTCAAGAAAGACTGCATTCATTTGTTTGTCACCACCCAAATACCATGGCGCACTGATCTCATCTGCTCTCGCTTTCCGACAATGCTTTGCCTGAGTCTACCAGCACCGCTATCCACCGGAAGCGTTTCCACTGCACTTTTGAACTCCACAGCCTATACAACAGCACTCCTCGACTCTACAGATGGAAATTTCATCAATATCGCCCTCTACGTCAATTGCAGTATCTCATATAACCTGCAGGACGGATACAGATGGACTAGAAAAGAAAGTACATGAAGCCAACAAATTGCTGTCAAAGTTCTGTGGACAAAATGGTTGGTGGGTCATAAAACACCCTAACATCGATCCCGACTGCTTAAACCACAGCAAGCTCCACTTGAACAGGAAAGGAACTGGGCTTCTTGCCAAGGATTTTATTGACCATTTAAACACTAGTGTTTCTGATAATTAGGGATTGCTAGTTCCAAATGCTGCGCCACTTGAGACAACCTTGAATACTAATTCAAACGGTGCTGCCCCTCCACTTATACCTAAGGTAAGGGGATTTAAAATAGCCTGTTTAAATATAACTAGCCTCCCAAAACATCTGGATGAGCTACAGATTCTATTAAAGGAAAATTCTATTGATATCTTGGCTCTCAACGAAACCAGACTTGATTCTAAAATTTCAGACAATGAAGTTAAAATTGAGGGCTATGAAATAATCAGAAAAGATCGTAATAGAAATGGGGGAGGTATTTGTTTCTACATTATAAGTACAATACATTATAAAGAGCGCACAGAATATGATGTTATTGAACTCGAGAGTACTACCATTGAGATCAATAAGCCTAAGACTAAACCAATCTTAATAACTAATTGGTATAGGCCTCCAGATTCATCAGTCGATAAAATTGATGCTTTTGAAATAATACTTAAGCAATTAGCAACTGAGGGTAAAGAATCAATAATTTTAGGTGACCTGAATTGCAATCTGTTGTCGAGCCAATTAGACAATCATTCAGCAAAACTCAAATTTATTATGGATGCCTTTCAGTATACACAACTCATCAAAGAGGCAACTCGAGTCACAGAGCATTCTGCTACACTAATCATTTCCTCACAAATAAACCAGAAAATTATACCACCTCAGGGGTTATACACATCGGAATTTCTGACCATAGTCTTATTTATGGGATTAGAAAATTTCCTTCCTTGAAAAATCCCCCTAAAATAATTGAATCAAGGCAATTTAAAAACTTCAGAGAAGAGGCTTTTCTTGAAGATCTTTCAAAAATCCCATGGGAAATAATAGAGTCTTGTGAAAATCCCAATAATATGTGGGCTATATGGGAGAAAATGTTCCTTGATGTGGTCAACATACATGCACCACTAAGAAAAAGAAGAGTGAGGAGTAGCTATTCTCCATGGCTAAATAACAGTATAGTATGTATGATACACGAAAGAGATCGTCTTAAACGAATTGCATGTATAAAAAACTCAGGAAATGATTGGAATCTATATAAGAAAGCCAAGAATGCTGTTAATACAGCAATAAAACGTGCTAAAGCTGAATATTTTAATACATCTATTAAAAACTATGCTGGAAATATAAAGGAAACCTGGAAGACTATCAATCAAGTGCTTTCGCGTAAGTCTAAAACCACCACCATCAATCAACTAGACATTAATGGAACAACATATACAGATAAAAATGATATTGCACACCACATGAATAGTCATTTTTGTACTCTGGGCACACGGCTTGCTGATAAAATACCAGACTCCACAATAAAGCCTGAAGACTATACGCATTATACTGATACATAATTCAAATTTCCACACACTAGTGAGCAGCAAGTAAAAGAAATTATACTGAAGCTCTCTGCAGGAAAAGCTTGTGGGATTGATAAGATATCGAGTAAATTACTCAAAATAGCATGTCCTGTTATATCATCGTCACTGACTAAATTATTTAATCAATCCTTTAAAACTGGCATTTTCCCTGATGATTGGAAAAAAGCTAAAGTATCACCCATCTAAAAATCAGACTCTAAATCCATCCCTGAAAACTATAGACCAATTTCAGTACTTCCGATCATAAGTAAGGTAATGGAGAGAATTGCATATGCCTCCTTGTATAAATACCTTACTGACAAAGTAGTATAACAACTGGCGGTTCTGGCCCACGTTGCATTTTGTTTTTGTTTTTTTCATCTAATGGACATCCTCACTTCGTTCAGCCCTCACTTCGTTCGGGGTCCATTAGATGAAAATACAACAAAAAAATGCAACGTGGTCCAAAACACGCCAGTTACGATACTACTATAGTTCATTTGTCGTATTTTTACGTTATATTAAATGATCGGTTTCTACCGCTTTTTTCCGGATTAAAGCAGTTTTGTTGTACTATTTTTTATCATATTTTACATTTCAACGTCCTATTAGAGAAGTGATTACTATGCAGTATATCGATCTCTTCCCACTATGGATAGCATATCGTGCCTCCCCATAGAAATCTTAGTCAAGATAGTAGAGCATGCAGGCCCAGAATCATTCGCAAGCATCGCAAGGACATCGAAACACCTAAACGGTGCCGCATCTCTCGTGCGCTACAAAAACGTAGACCAAGAGTTCCGTAAACAAGTACTCACTTTCGGTCTTAGGTCTACTCGTAATGACAACGATCGAGACAATTTGGCTAGGACTTTCGGTATTTCCGCAAACTACATCGATGATAGCTTTCCTCTTGTCTACGCCAGTGAATATGGTAATCTTAATGTTATTAAGTGGCTCCTTAAGCACTTACGGTTCGATAAAACGGATGGACACACCGATTACGTTCTACGCGCTGCCTGTAAGAATGATCGTCTTGATATCGCTAAGTGGCTCACTAAGCACTTCCAGTTCACCAAAGAGGATAAAGCCGTCGGGGTTGCTATACTATGTGCCAGTATGAATGGTTATCTTAATACCGTTAAGTGGCTCGTTCGACGTTTTCAGATAACCATAGAGTACGAATACGTTCATCATGCTCTACTATGCGCCTGTAGCAATGATCATCTTAATACCGCTAAATGGCTCGTTGAGTGGCTCGTTAAGCACTCCCAGCTCACCATAGAGGACGAAAACGCTCTACTAGATTACTACATAAATGCTTATACCGCCATGTAGGATCTCTCGCAACATCCAAATTGTCCCTAGGCATTCTTGCACCTAAAGATCCAAACTTGAGCAACTGTTAGAGATATCATTAGTATACCGTATATCGCCACCTATGGTATTAGTATACATTCTCTACTCCACGATATTAGCTTACGTTGTTATCTCCACCTATGGTACTAACATATATTCTCTACTTCACGATATTAACGTATGTTGTTATCTTAGTACGTATTAATACCACACAGATTAGACAAGTGCGTATGATTGAAGAACCTCAACGTAAACGTTACAACTAAGATACCAATTAGACATATAACATATATAGGTATATTGCACGATGATTGAGACAATAACTTGTGATTGGTTGATGCGAGGAAAGACCACGAAATGTATAAGGAAGTGTTCAAAGATGTCAGAGTATTGCTCTCAACATGACTTCCAGATAGGAAGAGGATGTGCCATATTCGTTCCATGTTTGACGTGTCGTCGAGGCTGTCGTACTATTCACGAACTTTGTGCAAAATGTGGTGCACCTCAACGCCGTACCATTCGCAATAAGAAGAACCTTGATAAGAAAATAGCTAACGAGTCGGCGAATATCACGTGTTCAAATGTAGTAGAATCGGAGAAAGATCTAAATGTAGTGGAATCGGAAAAAGATCAAAATGTGGTGGACATTCACGATCTCGATAATGCATTGGATGACCTCTCCATCAGTGAGAAAGATCTAAATGTGGTAGGATCGGAGGATAAGTAGAAATCCCAATATAAAAAAAGAAAAAAATGAAGAGAAATTGTTATGCGACCTCTCTTCATTTTTTTCTTTTTTTTAAAAAACAAACAAACAATTAGACAATTGACAGGCATATGGTATACAACTAGTATGGATGATCTTATCAGATTACTTGGTCCAGAAATTTGTGTAAGCCTACATATCAAACCATTGTCGCATATCAAACCATTGTCGCATATTAACACTGGTGAAACATGTTCCGAATGTCTATGCCCGATGGAAATGCAAGGAACGGAATTCATATGTCCCACCTGTGGTCTTATTTCAGAGACTGAATCATGTGAAGAAACAACTACCAATCTTACTACTAGGTTACGCATAGTAGGGCCGGATAGCTTTAGGTATCAACATGATCTAGACCGCACAATCCCAAAGCAAAGCGATAACAAAGAATTGCAACTACAAACGATCATGCGAGAACTACAGGCATACGACACTATTTATAAACAAAATTACGACCTCTCGTTTCCCACAAATGTATTAGTAATCGTAGCCGATGCATTCATTCAAGTACAGAAAGTTTGTATCAAACGTAGCTATGCGAAACGAACTATTTTAGCTGCTTTACTTTATCAAGCATGTATACAATGTGGGTTCGTTAGATCTAAAGGTGAGGTTGCTCGTTTTATGCGGCTAAACAATAAAAGCATATGTCGTGGAAATGTCTTTATACGTTCTCTACATGATGACGATAAGATCGATATAGATTTGAATACCGATCGAATAGCTCCTCACATTACAACGACTTTTGCTAAACTCGACCCCCAAGGAGTACCTAAGAATGTCCAACAAATAGTCTATGAGATTGTTCATACGGCAATAGAAAACAATATAGGTACCAGCTCTATACTTCGAACTAAAGTCGTTGGAGCGAGTTACGAGGTACTACATCGTTCGGGATCTCGTATGTCTCTTATTGACGTTGTTAAACGGTGTGGTATATATAAGGGTTCGGTCGTGCGTTTTATCAATGAGTTGATTGCTTACAATTCCCGCTTTGAGCCCATCTATAAAAAACACGGTCTAACTAGTGATAGGGTTTGATTTCGTAAAGTGAAAATAAGAGCCACATTCGATTCTTATCCCACTAGACTGCCAAGTTTTTCTCGCATTTCCTTTTGCACTTCTTGTTTGAGTTCCATTCGAATCTGTTCCACGTTTTTTTCACCACCCAAAGTCTTATGACGAATTTCAGACCTCATAATCTCGTATTTATCTGCTTCAGCGAGGATTAGACTGTATTCAGAGTCGGATATATTTTCATCACGCAAGGCTTTCGATACTAGATCACGAATCGTATTAATTTCAGCTTTTGCTAACATAGTGGTTTTATCATGCTTAGATACTTTTATTCCTAATTTTTTAGCTCCAACGGTCGTAGATGCTGAAATTAACCCGCACAAGCCACCAATAACACCAAGTGGTAAACCAATCACTATTCCAAAACAGTTAAAGCTACTCCCAATCCAGATCCAGATAAAATCACAGATAGACCTCCTGTTACCACCGCGATACCATGAACTATTCCTTGAGAACGCGCATATTTCTTACGTACACCTTCATAGTGTTTTTCTTGAATTTCGATATCCGAAAGCGTATCTCGGATTGTTTGTAGTCGAAAATTCTTTCCAGTTCCACTAGCAAGCGATGGATAGATAGTTGGTGCTGATGGAAGAAGGGGTTGAATTGAATCGCCGTCCATTGTACATTATACATATAACTTACTCAAGCTTCAACACGTACAGTATAGGTCGACCATGGAAGTCTATCGGATTGCCTTTCTCATCGTGAACTGTCAGACGAAGACTGCTTCGTGTCGTACCTAGAGCTTTGACAGCTAGAGGTTGTAGTGAGGCATACGTCGTTTTCATAAATCTATCGCCTCGGATATGTATTCTACTTAGGACTTTAGATTGCTTTCCATCTTGAATCGAGAATCTGGAATCCACCACGTCGCAGCGGATATACGCTATGTCGATTTCATCTTGGATGGACACTTCATAATTATCTACTTTTACGGTTGCTTCAGTAGCTGCATCCCTCCCATCTTTATTAATACCCAACAGGGTGCAGATATTTCCGCTCAATAGGATCGGTTTCTTGACTTCTAGGTTCCAAGATCTCCTAGATGGAGGTTTCACGAATTTTATGATGCCAGCAGTGATTGCGGATTTTAAGGCTTGTTGAAGGCTTGCCATATCGTGGTGCCCTTTAGCAATAGTGAATGGGAACGCCATGCTTTCGGAGGTAGTCCACCAGAAAGTCGCATCCTCTGCCAGGTTCCACCAACTGTTCTCAAAAGTGACTTCGACTAGCGAAATGTTCTGTATGAGAATAGGGTTGTCGAAGTAGACAGTATGGTCGGCCAACGTTGTGGTAATATGTAAGAGAACCATCTTATGTGTTGAAGGTATAACTGTATGTATGTATAACTTCAACATGGTAGATGCATGGCAACGGTTCAAGTATCTATTTCCTAATGCCGTACTTAGTTGGTTCGAATCTACTTCCGACAATGTTAATTTCATCGATCGGGGAATGTCTCATCGCGTGTTCACGGAGGAAGGTCCTCCTACTAAGACGGGAGGTGGTAAATTGATGGGGCAGCTCGGTCGCACTGGTAAGGCTCTCGATATAGCACTTGGTGGTAAGTCAGTTTACGAGAGCGTACTATTCGCGCGGAAACACGAAGGTCTTTCCAAGCACGATTGGATAGAAGAAAACGATAAGATCGCAACATTGAATGCGGATCTATTAGCGAAGTTCAAGAAACGATACCCACATACAGATCTTCACAAGTTCTATGCCTCTACAGAAGTGAACGGTCCAGGCAAATATTCGACGAGTATTTGGTTTCGAGATGGGGATTCTGGCTACGTGGTCTATGGTGATGATGTCTCCAAGCTACCTTCTACCATTCGAAAACGCATCGATGACGCATTGCAGGGAATGATCGATGGGTTCCCATCTACGTTGACACTAGATAAGAGTGCGAAATATCCTATTCGAGCAGTTCCTTTTACCGAACCGGCACAAGATATAGATCTCACCAAGTTATGGATATACGTCACACCTACGAAGAAGTTCGAAGCAGGCGTTCCAAATATATTCAATGAGATCGTTGTAAAGCATACGACAGCGAATGAGTCTCGTAGATGGTTATCAGGTCCGGATTTCAAGTACTGGCCTCAACAACTCAATTTTGCAACGTGGTGTGCAACTTCTGGATGCGGAGTGTCGTTGTTTGACCCCACTTTCAAAACATATCCACCAGTTGTCCAAGGGTTCCTACGATTCCACGTGTATTTCACGATACGAAGGATTCTACACGAACTTGGAGCTCCTCTACCTGGTAACCGTGCTTTCAAGCAACTCGACAATCTCTATAGCGAATCAGCTCTTGAGAAATTGTGCATCGAATTCGGTATATCTCGAACGCCAGACTTTCGGTGGGGTGGCTTAGGAGACGTCTACGTAAACTCTCATGGAAGAATGGTGAACTATACAGAGAAGTACGCACATAATACTTCGTACTCTGCGAAGTGGCCTGATGGTGACTTCAAGTTTCCTGAGGAGAGTCGTACGGACTATCAGTTTCCTTTATCGTACATTAGCAATAACAACGGTAAACAATACAATTGGTTTACACCACCAATCGGTAGAGGTTTGACGAATGCTGGGTTAGGTAGATTGAATCGATCTGTTGAGGCTTTTGGATACTGTATTCTAGGCGCTCAAAACGATCTTAACGAATCCATCGTAGATATCTTCAACGTCAAAGAAAAGTTCAAGAGCTTAGTCGAAGGCGCTATTCTCGAAAACGATTTAGTGGTGAGCTACAAAAGCTATCTTACTGCTATAATGACAACGCATAAGAGGCTCGATCTAGCAATAGCTATAGGCGTACGATTATTGCCAAGCAATCTAGTGTACTATCTTGGTAAGAAAGATGGCTATAGGAATCCAACCCCGAAAGCCACGAAAGATATGACGCTAGGCACTAACGACATCAATGCAGAAGTCAAAGGACGTCCGCCTCCCATGGAAGGACCTCCAGATAAGAAATTGGTGCCGTCTCTCGAGACGCACAAGAAACGAGTTCCTATACCAAAGTCTATCCCAAAACATGAGATTAATCTCGCAGTGACATCTATTGCCGCAGCTGGAATCGCATGGACGTTGTTTCGTTAACGTCGTTTGTATTGCTCCACTACGAAGACCACTGCTGCTACGATTAACAACCAAACGTTGTTCGCTAAGACTCCAACAACGTCGGCAGCCATACTGAATACGAAACTCGCAATTGGCCCAATCATCTTAGGTAGAATCTCCTCTAACTTCTTACCCATTGCTTTCAAGGTCTTGGCAGTTGTTTTAGCGACTGCTTTGGCAGCGTCTCCCAATCCTGGTACTATCGTGGAAACTGTCTTTGTCAGATTGGAAACTATTACGCCGATCACAGTACTTACCGCAGCTACCACGCTAATTATGCTGACTCCATACTTCTTGAAGATGGTCCTTATACGATCCCTAAGTGGTATACGTTCTGTCATGGCTTCTTCTATTTGGCCTAGGACTGCTTGTTTCTCCTGATCGGTCTCTATTTTATTAGTAGCGTTTTCTTTCTGAGTTTCGGTAGACGTAGGGTCTTTGAGTATTTCCTCATTTAGTTCGATCCTCTCACTCAATTGGTCTTTAGCTACTACGACTTCTTCTAGTGCTTTTTCTAACGTAGGCCCTAAAACTCTTTTGAGACCTTTCCCAATCCTCGTATATAACTCACCCTTCTTGGTGAACAAAGGGATAGGTTTATTCGTACTTCCATACTCGCGGATAGCGACTCTACCATCAGACATGGTTGCCATCTCGAGAATGCCTCGAATTCCTACATCTGGATATTGTTCCCAGACGATCTCGAACATCTCCTGTTTTGCCTTGTCTGATAATCCTTGTTTGAAGATCACATCTCTAGCGCCGAATTTAGGATTTTTCAGGATTCTTTCGTCCGAGTCTTTCGGGTCGGTGAGTTCGTCGATGTAATCGTCCATAGAAAACGAGGTTTCCTGATTCTTTGGTTTAGCGCCTTCCTTCCCGTAGTCGCGTAGGGTTTTCATTGCGACCCTTTCTCCTGGCTTTTCTGAAAATGTCGCATTCCACTCCTCCGCATCGATAGCATCGTCATCATCGTAATCTTTTCCTCTTTCAGATCCACCAGGTATTTCCTCTACAGCATCACCTTCCATGTTAAACATAACCATATATCTAGATATATTCAACATGATATCGTCAAAGTTGATTCCTAAGAAGGCGCAAAGAGAGCCTCATGCACTCAAAGCTCAACGAACCTTGTATAGGAAAACTTTCACTCCATCATCTGCCAATCCAGGTGAGACTCTATACGTAGATGTTCCAACGCTAGGAGAAGGCATAGTACTAGTACCTGGTAGCTTAGCGCTATTGGGCGACCTCGTATTATCTGGTGGACATGTGAATAACAGAGTCGTTTCGAACGTTGGACGATGCTTGGTCATACATAGAGTCTGTAAGATGGGAGCTAAAATAGTAGAAGACCTCGCCAGGTCAGACCTCCTACAAACGTATTCCGATGTATACCTATCTACGCAGGAGAGAGAATCGAGAGTGCAACAAGGTATCCAATCAGAGAACACGAATAAGCTACGATCGAAAGCGGGCGATGCAGGTACTTCGGATGCTGGAGAAAACGCTCTCCTAGCTGCGTATGGTTCCAAATATAGGATTCCGTTAGATGTCGACATTATGACGCAACAGGGAGTTCTATATACACATGCTCTAGAAGATACTATTTCGTTTGAGTTGACTCTAGCGCATGCCATTGATGTCGTAGTTGGATCGTATGCTACGAAAATAGGTACGTACAAACTTACCAACATCCAACTAGAATACGAAGCAATCAAGGATGAAACGCTGGCTAGTAGTGTACTTCACAAATACGAAATAGGTGGTACTGCATTCCTATACGACCACGCCATTCGCTTCAAGACAGTAAAGATCGCTAAAGCTTCCGATGCTTTGATATCTCAGAACGTCAACGTTCCACGACGATCATTCGCTGGACTACTTCTACTATTTGTAGATCCACACACTGCTGGTACGCGAGATAGCGAAGCGTTTTCGAATCCCGATATTTTGAAGGTAGAAGTAGATGTCAACGGAATTCCCAACAGATTCTTTCCAAGCGGTATGCTTCCCCCAGATTTCTGGGAGGCTGCGAAAGGGTGGTTTGGTACATCCGATACTTCCATGACTCCAAAGAAGTTTTACGAAAGTAGATTCGCTATCCTAGTCGATTGTCGCACAGCAAAAGATTCCACCGTTCATGGTGATGGCTTGGCACAAACTGGCGGTGGAAAAGATATCGACATTCGCATACATAGAACTGCAGGAGGAAGTGGAAACGTGAACATGCACATCTACGTTCTCGCAGATGCTCAGCTCATGATATTGAACAGATCTCTGTATAGTATAACATACTGATGGATTCTCTCGTAGAGCACGTGCCGTTCAACGCACTCATAGTCGGTCCAACGAATTGTGGGAAGACTGCGTTTCTCATAGAACAACTTCGTGGATCATTTCGTGGTAAGTTCGATTACATAGTACTGATTTGTCCTACGTATGCCCACAACAAGACCTATCGCGGATTCGCAAATCGAGATCCTCGTTTCTTCGTCATATCACCACCGCAGGATGCCATCGATGCTACGTTAAGTATTTGCGCGACCTTTTGGTCAGGTACCAATACTCTATTGATTCTCGATGATTGCGCCGCATCGAAGGACGTCAAGAAACGAACTGAAAAGCTAGTAGACTTAGCATTTTCTGCACGGCACATAGGGCTTTCTATTTGGGTGCTGTCCCAACAATTAACAAGTATATGCAAACCTTTCCGTGAGAACGTAGCTATCGTAGTTGCATTTCATACCGCATCGGCCGTAGATAGCAAAAGGATATTTGATGACTACGGAGGCGGCTCGCAAGAATGCAAAGAGTTACGAACGATGCTTGGATCCTATAAGTTCGCTCGCATGTGTTTCTGTCTACGCCATCCTTTCGAGGTCATGTTAGAGCTACCCGCACCTACAACATACTATGACTGACAAAGAGATACTTGAGATATTCGGCGAGGACGTAACAGGCCCGCCACCAACCGACCTAGACGTTACATCAGACAATCGTGAATCACTTTCGATCTTAGCCGCAACAGGCGTAACGAAAGAATACCTAGGTAAGAACTTCTCCCTAGGAGACATCTCTAGACTTCCTGAGAAAGAAGTAGATAAGTTGCATAGGAGGTACCAGGCTGTCCTAGCTCAGCAAGTAACGAAAGGCTTAGTCGACGGCGTGACGCGTCTAGCTACCCGCCTAGTTGCCTACCTAGTACCAATAGATTCTCAAGAAGCACTGATCAAGGATCTACAAGAAGACCCCCTAGTCCGCAACGAGATCAGTGCTGCGACTGGTCTACTATCGCTTAAAGCAGGTCGCTTCGTAGCTCTAGCTAGCGTCCTATTTCACGTATCTGGTCATATAGTCATTCCTGGTACAACTGTTGAACCTTCGCTAGTACTTACTATACCGAATCAAGATGGAAGAAGCGGACCAGATAACTGCGAATCCTCCGACGACTGCACCAACTAAGGTAAAAGACCCAAAGCGCGTTGCAGCCGGAAAGGCACTAGCGGAAAGCAACAAACGCGCTAGAGAAGCTCAGAAGAGAGAGTTGACGCGCGAAAGCGAATCATGCAAAGAAGTCGATGTAGAGAAAGGTCGGTTCGAAAACCTGGCTATCCTCACAGTCATCGGTACAGGCGCTACGTTGGTTGGCACGTACTATGCATACAAAAAGTATGTAGATGGCAATAAGTGCGTTGCCGCCATTAGCACGACACGACCTGCAGCTCCGACAAAGCCAACGGTACCAGACATGGAGTAACACTTAAAGACTAGAGACTATACTATATATGTTAAGATGGATAAAGAATTGATGAAGACAGCAACCGACGCATCTATAATTGTAGGACTCGCCGCTGGTATTGGGTGGATCGTAAAGAAGACTACCAAGGAATCTATACTTAGCGATCCTTCTTCTTCCCTAGTAAATTACGCAAAGTGGACTGCCGTGATAGTTGGTAGCTTGTACGCGAAGCAGTATCTCGAGAAACAAAAGATCATACCATAATGGCGGCAGCAATCGCTATGACAGTTTTCGGCGCCGTTTTGAATGCGACGGCATTTACTGGTGGTGGTATACTAGCTAGAATGATTGGAAAGGGTGATATAGATACAGAACGAGAGAGACACGATAGAGCCATTGAAAAACAAGAATCTGAAATGACAGCGTATAGAATCGAACGGCAAAGATTATACGACTTTGCACAAAACCAGGAAGGTCTTGAACGCGACGCATACAACGTTCAAAGAGACACCAACAAAGCCTTCGTGCAATCCGATAAGTTACGTAAGGCGCTTAGGCGGCTCAAAGGAATGAAAGAACCCCGCTTATCTGACTACTACCGACCCTCAAACAATCAGAAGACTGGTGAGTTGCTCTACGTCGGTGGTGGAATGCTAGGCGCTGGATACGCTATTAGTAGATGGCTATAGATGCTACTAGCAACTAGTAGGCAACTAGTAGGCAACTAGATACGTACTAGAAACGTACTAGGTGCTGCTAGTAGGCAACTAGTAGGCAACTAGTAGGCAACTAGTATGCAACTAGTAGGCAACTAGTAGGCAACTAGATACGTACTAGAAACGTACTAGGTGCTACTAGAAACGTACTAGGTGCTACTAGAAACGTACTAGGTGCTGCTAGTAGGCAACTAGTAGGCAACTAGATACTACTAGGTCACTACTAAGAAAGAAAGAAAAGAAAAAAGAAAAGAAAAAAAGAAAAAAGAAAGGAATAAGGACTGGTTGGATAGGTTCTTATTCTTTTTTTTTTTTTTCATCTGTTGAAGGCTAGAATGCATAGACGTATAATGGATGCTAAACTTGCGAGTATCTTCTATGGTCCTATGGGCTACTGGAAAGGTCACGCTGCAATTGACAAGCTATCGGTAGCAGCGAAAGCATCGGAAGACGTAGCTAAGAGTTGGTTGGAAAAGCAATCTATATGGCAAGTATATCTACCACCACCAAAACACATTCCACGTCCGCATTGGACCGTATCGAAACCAAATGAAGTCCACCAAGCTGATTTGATATTCTTACCACACGATCGACCTGGGCGTGGACGAAAGCTATACAAGTACGCTTTAGTAGTAATCGATGTAGCTTCTCGATACAAAGAAGCCGAACCTTTAGCATCTAAAGATAGCGGCGAAGTTGCTGTGGCATTCGAACGAATCTACAAGCGTAGTCCACTCGAATGGCCAAAGACGTTGCAAGTAGACCCTGGTAGAGAATTCATGGGGCGTATGTCTGAAACGCTAGAACTACATGGTACGAAAGTTCAACGAGGCGAGGCTGGTAATCATAGAGCGCAAAGCTTCGTCGAACGAGCAAATAGAACGATAGCTGAAAGATTGTTTGGATATCAATATGCAAAAGAGATGGTACTTACATCTGAAGGATCGAATGCACGTAGTAGAGAATGGGTATTGAGGCTTCCTGATGTTATCAAGGCTATGAACAATGAAGTTACTCGACTTACTGGTAAAGAGCCTTCAAATTCTATAGAGACACAACAAGTAAACATAAAGACTCCTACATATTCTCGAACTATTGGATTGGATGAAAAGCGACTACCATTTGACGTTTTAGTTCGATATCTCTATGCATCTGGAGAATTGGAAGGTGGAACTAAACGAGCGACTGATCCTGTATGGAGTTTACAGACATATTATATTTCTCGAAGTGTGGTATCATCAAATCAACCTGTTCTATACTATTTAGGAAAAGATGCACCAAAGCGAGGGTTCGTTCGTGAAGAGATACAAGTGATACCACCAGATACAGAACTACCACCAAAAGGTATTCTAAGATAGAAGCAAGTCACAAATAAAGTCGTCCATACCTCCATCCTCTGTAATGACGTTTTTACGATTGTAGGATAGTGTATCGATTGCGTTCGATATTATATTGCTAATAAAATCGGCTACTTCTTCATTATCTGGAAAAAAGTCTCCATGACCGTAGGCTATTGTATCTATTCCGTTTGCTAAAATACATCTCTTACTATCGAATGGTGATAGAGATACTTTGTTCATATGTATACCATACATCTTATGACCTTCACTTCGAAGCATATTCATTCCATGTTTGAATACTTTCTTATCCATCAAGCACTCTTTATATTGATCGTGACGAATACGATGTTTCACTACTGACTTCTTGGTGCCTTTGGCTTTACGAATCTCGCCACCATCTACTTTCAATATAGAATAGAGCTTCGATCGTAGTCCAACATATTCGACTATTGGAATACCTCCACATTCGTCTTTCATTTTACCAAGTACTTTCTTGTTGTCGATACTATACAGCGGATGGTCTTTGCTGTAGTTACTAGTATCATATAGATGTTTATGAGTTGCCATGTCTGTATAGATATCTTCAGTTTTAATGTGTAGTAGTAGGCTATCGGTATCGGTATAAAGTAGA
Source organism: Actinernus sp. WN-2022 (assembly GCA_030867875.1). NCBI lineage: Eukaryota > Metazoa > Cnidaria > Anthozoa > Actiniaria > Actinernidae > Actinernus > Actinernus sp. WN-2022. The sequence goes on along the minus strand of JAOWCC010001113.1, from coordinate 969,841 downwards.
TTACAGAGTTGTCCATATTGCTTCTTGATCTCATTGTAGTAGAAGTCATACATCAGATGCTTTGATAGATCTAGAATTGACATTCCAACATATATGGGGCGGTTTAGCAATAGCCTACTTTTGTAGTTATGTACCGCGGCAAGATCATCATCGAAAATTGTGGATCGAGCATAACTAGGTTTATTCAATAGACGTTGTAGCTTGTTTCCTTCTGATGCGCGCACTAATTGGATATCTACACGCTTACGTAGATTCTCCATTGTTTTTCCAAATACGCTATTGTTCATCAGTTTGTATAGATCCTGCTTGAAGGTGCTCTTCGCTTGTTTTCGTAACTCAGTATTCTTTTGTATATATGGTTCCATCCATGGTGATTGGTCAAACCGTAGCGCCTTATGGATCTTTATCAAACGCATACCAAGAGATAGATACAACTGTAGGTTACGGTAGTGGAGCACATATCGTTCTTTGTTATATAGATTAGGTACAAGTTTTTCTACTTTCAAAGATCCATTACCTTTATATAGTTCCTCAAATAGATTGGTCTGATACTCTGAGAACAAATCTTTATTCACCTGAATTCTCTCGGGAGCTAGTGGATAGTCGTTGTGCGTATCGTGAAGTTCTCGAGGATATTCGAGATCAACTTCAAGGATATAACCCTTATCTGAATCCATTGCGTGATTGGTTATTTGTTCTTCTGTTGGTGTATACCACTCAAATCCTCCTGTTGGTAAATATTGGCTCATGGCCCATCCATATAAGTTATTCGCGTCTAGATATAATATGTGGCTATTTGGTTTTTCTGGATCGAAATCCTGTACGTTTTTATTATTCGCTTTGGCATAACGTTGTGATACCATGGATATACCACCACGTAGACCTCTCTCGATGAATAGATACATGTCATAGTCAGTTAATAGTTCGAGTTTCACTCCAGTTATCTTTAATAAAGCGTCCCATGAAAGTCCTGGACTAGTATAATAATGTGCAGGATCTAATCCATAGTTTTGCATACATGTTGTACGAAAGTCCTCGAACACATCTGCTAGAAGAAGTACATCAGTTTGTAGATAAAGATCATGATAATCACCTAATGTCTTACAATCAAATGCGTTCCAAACTTTTATTGCATGTTCGTAATCTTCATCGGATATGTCCTCTAGAGTTAGTTTACTATAGAACGCATCTTTCGGTGGTAGAGAAGTCTCTGCAAATCTATCCCACGAATCCATGTACTCATATGGATATACTCCTTTACGAGTTAATAGATTGGCTTTCTCTTGATTAGATGTATATTTTACAATTTGTTGGAATGTGTCTGATTCTGAACTTGATACCAATGTACTAAGAGATGATGGTAGAAATTGAAAGCTATCAATGAATCTTAGGTTACCAAGTGAGAATGAAATGTATTTCTCCATATTGTTTGGAATACAAGATATCTTACCTAATGTTATGGATATGGATTGCATTATTAGGTGAGCATCATATCCACGAAGATTATGGAATACGACTGGGATGGTAGGAAAAACACGTAATTTTAGATTGCAGGTATTGTGCGCGGCACCTCGAAACTCGCCTGTGATGTGACAATGATCACGTACTCTATCACCAACCAATGGCTTCTGACAGATATGACAAATCGTTGCGTTATTGTAAGCCCCATAGTTTTTCCATGACATGCGTAGTGGTTTAGCCTTTTGGTCTTTGATCTTCACCTCTTCCTCTTGTATACATCGTAGAAAACGTTCGATAGTATCCCTGCCTCTATATAGTACTGGTGGTTCGCTATGACCATCAGAACGTACGACTATATAGCAAAATCCACAAGGAATGTGTTCTTCTGTTTTAAGTGTGTTGCTCTTCTTTGGATCTTGAGCAGGTCCTTCGATCTTAGTGGTCAATGCCTCGAGATCTGCATAGATAATGTATGGTACTTTAAGCTGTTTGTGTATATTCTGAAACGAAACTTCGTTGTTCTTATTGGTAGGCATTTCAATGCGTATGGCTCTGTCATCGGTACCGTTACACTCTGTAATGTGCTTTGTAAGAAGAGCTTCATTGGAATATCCATGTAGACATCGTTCGCAGAAGTGTTTCCTATGTTCGTGCTTTGTCTGATCGAATAGGAGTTTGTTGAAGTCCTTTATCCAGCAATAGTGTTGTTTACCACTCTTTGGGTCTTCTATAAGTAGTAGATGGATGTACTTCGAAAAAGTCTTCTTTGAGATATGATATATGATTAAGCACTTTTCCTTTGGATACCATCCATATACATAAATAGAAATGTTGTTTTGCTTCTCTAGAAGTGGTATTTGTGAGATTGGTGTTGGTGAGTCCACCCTATTGGATTTCACCATATCTATTCGATACTTTGATGTCCTTTGAGGATGCTTATTAACTGGAAACATTGCTGCACATATCGACCAAAGTGCACAGTGATCATCTTTGTTGTTTACATTGATCACAGCTTTCTTATTCGCTATTTCTTCAGGCAGTGGTAAATATGAACCTCCACGTAGTGGTTGATATTGAGCGATGTTTAACCATAGAATATTGACTCTATCTACGACCCAATTTGATCCACGACTGATCCACTTCTCAATTTGGTCATATATCTGAGCATGTGCTTCTACTATTACCTCACGGATACCAGCATCGTTGATCAAAACAGATTGTTTGCTATAAAATGTAGCTGTCTCGTATACGTAACCATCAGGTTTATCAAGCACGAAAGTTATGTTTAAAGCTAATTGGGCCTTAAAGGTGTTGTGGTTTCGTAGTTCTTCCTTAAACTTTTCGGTAGTTTGTTTACGTACGCCGGCAAGGAAAACGGCTGGATCCGCTCCCATAGGATTATCATCAGGAATATCCATCTTCCATCCACGTAAATAGTTCTTTAAAGGACGTACTCGAACAAATGTTGGTGTATGCTCAGCCATGATATAATACCTTATAGGACCCTTATTTTTTCTTCGGCAACCCTTCGTTTCGGCAACTTGATCTAATATGGTGTAGAAATATGATGGATGGACTATAATAGTAAATAATGATTATGACAATATATGTTATAATACCTAATAGCAACACTCCTCTAATAGGGTGTTAGAATACAATAAATTCACTGTAAACCAAGTGTTCGAACAAATGTTAATATATGCTTAGCCCTGATATAATACCTATAACTACAATCCTTTAATGTAATGCATAAATACGATAAATGAACTATAGTAGTAAATAATACCTTATAAACACGTTTCTCTAATAGGACGTTGAAATGTAAAAATATGATTAAAAATAGTACAACAAAACTGCTTTAATCCGGAAAAAAGCGGTAGAAACCGATCATTTAATATAACGTAAAAATACGATAAATGAACTATAGTAGTATCGTAACTGGCGTGTTTTGGACCACGTTGCATTTTTTTGTTGTATTTTCATCTAATGGACCCCGAACGAAGTGAGGGCTGAACGAAGTGAGGATGTCCATTAGATGAAAATACAACAAAAAAATGCAACGTGGGCCAGAACCGCCAGTTGTTATACTACTGACAACAATCTTCTGAATGAATGTCAATCAGGTTTTCGGCCATTGCATTCAACATGCACAGCTCTCTTGCATGCCACAAATAATTGGTTACTAAATATGGATCAGGGCCGGTTAAATGGAGTCCTTTTGTAGATTTAAAAAAAGCATTTGATACGGTCGACCACACTATACTGTTGAACAAGCTAAATGTTTATGGAATAAGAGGAGGTGAACTAAAATGGTTTCAGTCATACCTGTCTAATCGTTCTCAGCAATGCCAAGTCAATGGTATTTTATCGGACATACAAACCATATCATATGGAATACCACAAGGGTCCATTCTTGGCCCCCTCCTCTTTCTTATATACATAAATGACTTCCCAAATTCTTTGAGTAATTGCACCAATGGTATGTTTGCTGATGACACATATATAACTAATGCAAACACTAGTATCGAGCAAGTAGAGGAAAATATATTTGAAGATTTAAAGCGAACTGAAAAGTGGCTTATTGCCAATAAATTGAGCTTCAATGACATCAAAACTAAATACATGGTCATTGGATCAAGCCAAAGAATAAAACAAAATGCTCCAGCAGTGTCACCATATTTTTGTGGCCTCTCAATCAAACGAGTAGAAGATTTCAAACTTCTTGGTGTACACATAGATGAAAATTTAAATTTCAAACCCCATATTTGACATGTCATCAGCAAAGTTACAACAGGGCTAAAGATGCTATATCGCATAAGAGATCTTACAGATAATAGAAGCACTATGATTAACATTTATAATTCCCTTATCCAACCTTATTTTGATTACTGCAGCACCGTCTGGACAGGTTGTAATATAGGTCTTAAAGAAAAGCTCCAAAAACTCCAAAATAGAGCAGGACGAATAATAACTAGATCAGACTATAGCGTTCGCTCTCACACCATCAGAGAACAATTGAAATGGCTAACTCTTGATGAGAGAAGAGCAAAATTAGAAGGTATTATGATGTATAAAGTTCTCAATGGTCAGGGGCCTGGATATTTAAAAGAAATGTTCTCATATTCTGGTGAACACCACAACTACAATTTAAGAGGGGCTAATATAAACCTCTGTCTACCAGCCCCCAAAACAAATTTTGGAAAGCAAGCATTTTCCTTTAGTGGTGCAGCACATTGGAACAAGCTGTCATCAGCTGTTCGCCTTAGTGAAACATTAAGTTCTTTTAAACATCAATTATAAATAAATAAATTATAAATAAAGTATTTATAAATAGTTTGTGTAGTATTTAGTAACAAGAACGTTTATATAAAGTAGATAGTACGTAGCCAATGTATCCATAGTATTTTATAAGATTACCATGTTCCATTATAGCTAGATATATATTCAGTAATTATGTAAATGTTGTAATAGTTAGTGACCACTGCATGTGTTATTTTATTTTACACTTTTTAGCCACACGGCTCGTCTGAAAACCAACTATGTTGAATGTCGACTACCGTGTATAAATATGATTAAATAAAAATTAAAAAAATTAAAAAAATACAACAACACTTCTGAAACCCACAACAGCATTCCTGAACTTCACTTCAACACTAAGTTCGACACACGCACTACACAGTCTCCAAAACAGCACTCCTGGACTACACTTCACGCACATCCAGTACCATGATCGCTGCTACAGCGAATGCTCAATATACAACCTAGCCAATAATTGAGTACATGCCATAAATAATCATTATTGTTGTCACTGTTATTGCTGCTTCTGTTTTAATTGTTAGAGAATTTCGACTTATAATTCGTGCATGAAGCGGTAATACTGTTCCTGGCCCTTCTACCGTAGTTTATAGCGCTTCAGCTCCGGGTCCACACTGTTAGTTTCTTTTTTGTAGTTATTTGTACTCCTTTATTTTAACGCTCCTTTGAGAGTAAAATGAACTCCTAAATGGGTGTTATTTGTACTCTCCTTTCGGAGTTTAAATGCCTCATTGGGAGTTAATTTGACTTGAGAGTTAAAAATGTTCTTCAAAGTGGGTGAATACTACTCTTACGGGGGTTAAAACCACTCTCCTCAAGAGTTAACTTAACCCTTTCTATAGAGTATAAACTACTCTCTTAATGTCTAGTAAAAATTGCTATCCCAGGGATCTCATCCAAAGCAATAACAAATCATAGTCAAGTCCAAAACACAAGACTAACTTTTCCATTGAGGCACACCTGCAACTTAATGCTGCACACAATGCCACTCAAGGTGTTAAAGTGGTGGTCATTGGATGAGAGAGATTTGAGAAATGGTATGGGAAGTCAGCCCAGGATGTACTCAAGGACAAACCACCTATATTTGAGCAGAATTTTGTCTTTGTCCCCTGTAACTCTGGTCAGCATTGGTTCCTGCTTGTTGTAAATCCTAAAGAGAAGGAACTTCTGGTGCTTGACAGTCTGGCAGGTTGCTTTACCAAGCCACCAGCAGAATCTGCAATGGCCAAGATGTTGAAGCTGCTCTCATTAGTTAATTGTGCTCTTGATGCCAGCCAGTGGAGGTTTTACACAAATACTCCATCAGACCTCCCACAGCAGAGCAATACGTATGACTGTGGAGTCTACCTGTGCCTCTATACCAGGTGCTTGGCCCCTCCAATACTCCATCCCAATCAACATCAACTCACACAGGAAGCAGATGATAATTGAGCTCCATCAGCACACAATTGGAGATGCCCAGTTAACTGGCATTGAAGAAGAGAGCTACTATGCAGTGAAATATATCAACAGCTTCTACTTTGGCAGAGTCCTGAGCAAGCATCAAGGTGACCTAATCATTGTCAAGATCCTGTACTCCACTGGGGTGACAAAGTTTGACTGGCCAAGACGGGACGATGTGGACACAGTGCACAAGTCCTGCATATTCTATGGGCCTATTCATCTATGTGGAATTGGCCCTTTCACAGTGGCTGAACAAGCCGAAGTAGAGAGTTCACAAGTGGCTCAAGAGATCACAGAATAACAACTAGAAGAAACCTCCAGCTTAACCACCCATATTTAGAATCAAGGGAACAGAGCTTGAAGTTAAGAAAATAGGGCAGTTCCTCTTATTGAAAGCCAGACTATTCCCATTTCTTTTTAAAACTTGTAAAAGACAAGATACATTATTAAGACAAGATACATAGTTTATTCAGTATGTAATTGAAGAAACATTTCCTTAATCCAAGAGTATAATAAAAAGTGTCGTGGAAAATCTAGAAGCTCCACACTTAGGACATTTGTTAAGCTTCGCAAATTGTTGCCTTGGGCCGTCTCTGAATACAACACAGTCATTTATACAAACGTGATACACTTCGAACTGGAGCAAGAAGGGTTCAACAAATCTCAAAGCGTCGTCGTAACTCTTAGGAAGGTTATTCCCTTTCAGTAATAACAATGTGCATACATCCCAGCCACTTTTTGGACAAATTTGATAGGAAATATAGGCTGTGCAAGTTCTAAATATAGGAAAATATAGGATTTTTTCAAAAATATAGGCACTTTATAGGAGCTAAAATAGCTTTCAAACAATAAATAGTAAACAATAAACACACAATTTTTAAAACATGTGAACTTTTAATGTGTTTGATCAAACCTGTTGTTGTTTTTTGATAGGAAAGAATTTTGCTTTCGTTAATTCACAACAAAAATGCTAAAAAGTGCAAAATATAAATGTATCACTCAGCATACGTCCTATTCATAGGAAATATAGGAGGTCTGGGATGCCTGCAATGTGTGTTGGATTGCAAGCATATTTCCAAACGAAGCTTTGCTGATTAGGGGGTGTGAGGAAAACCAGTGGAATAGTATTGCTAAAGTTTGGAGCACAGTCATTTCATTTCCACTATGAAGTGGAAGACACGCTTGTGGACCATCATACAATCTTTCAACATAACTCGTGGAATAATATGCTTGCTCACTTGCGTGATCAACAAGATGTTTTTCAGGCTCACATAGGCCTGTACAATCATCTAACTCTAGACCTACATGTAAGTCGTTATCATTTCTAGTTTGGTTTTCCTGCTGGTCAGTCACTGACCTAAATTCGGCTTCCTTTCCTTTTGATGAAGCATTTGAAGAGCTGTCTGACTGATTACTGGGTTCCAAAAAATCGTTCCCATCAAGGTCATAATCATCCCCGTGCTCCTTTCTGTTATTGCTGACATCATCAACATGTCCTTTGCGAGTGCCACTGTACCCTCATCCTTCAAAGAAGCTGTGCTGGATCCTATTATTAAGAAGGATAGTTTGGACCATGAGATCTATAAGAACTTTAGACCAATTTCCAACTTGAAGTTTGTTTCCAAGGCAACAGAAAAAGTGGTTGCTGTAAGACTAAATCACCATCTTGAAAACGAGGACATGCAGGAGACCTTTCAATCTGCTTATAAGACAGGCCACAGTACTGAAACTGCTCTGACTCGCATTCATTATGATATCCTCCGAGCTATTGACGGTGGTGGGTGTGTCATTCTTGTGTTACTCGACCTCTTTGCGGCCTTCGACACGGTGGACCATCAACTATTACTTACCAGATTCGAACACCGCTTCAGGATAAATGGCAAGGCTCTATCATGGCTGAGATCGTATCTATCGAACATATCTCAGTTCGTCAAGATTGAAAATGAGCACCCAATGAGCCGGAATCTTCCATGTGGTGTACCTCAGGGTCAGTACTTGGACCTATTTTATATTCCATGTACACTGCACCGCTTGCAGATGTTATCAGAAAGCATGGCATGAATTTTCACTTTTACGCTGATGATAGTCAGATCTACATGACATTCAACCCATTGAAAAGGGAGGAGCTGGTCTCTTCTAAGTCCGCTGTTGAGTCATGTATCCACGACATCAACAAATGGATGACTGCTAATAGGTTATTGCTAAATGGAGATAAGACTGAATTTCTTGTATTAAATGCTCGCCATCGATCATCACCTCCTGATCTTGATTCTATCATTGTTGGATCTGACGTTGTATCTGTGTCCAAGTCAGCGAGGAATATTGGCGTGTGGTTTGACGATGTTATGTCTATGAACAAGCAAGTAAATAGTGTGTGTAAATCGGCCTTTTACCATCTACATAATATTTCTAAGATTAGAAAATATATTTCCTTTCAACACTGTGAAATCTTGTTACATGCGTTTGTAACAGCGAGACTAGATTACTGTAATGTACTTCTTTCAGGACTTAACCAAGAACAGATTCGCAAACTTCAATATGTTCAAAACTCAGCGGCACGCCTACTTACTGGTACACAAATAATGGATCACATAACACCTATATTAAGGGAGCTGCATTGGCTACCCATATCTGCTACGATTAGTTTTAAAATTTTATTCTTAACTTTTAAGTCATTTAATGACTTAGCGCCATCATACTTAAAGGAGTTGTTAGTACAATATATCCCTAGAAGGACTTTGCGCTCAGCAAATAAGGGACTACTAGTACAGCCTCGATGTAACCTTAAATCGTATGGATATAAGGCTTTTTCGTATATAGCACCACAACTCTGGAATTCTCTTCCTACTAATGTTAGACACTGCAGCTGTCTTAGTACTTTTAAATCTATGGCTAAGACGTATCTTTTTGAGATTGCTTATAATCTTAATTAGAGAACCGTTACTTCGCTTTATAACTAGGATTAGTATTAATATAACATTTATCTTAAATATTATATTGTAAATTAGCATGCAATTGGTTAATATCAATGTTTTAAATTCTTATTATTGTAAAGCGCCACTGGATTCTTAGTAGAAGTGGCGCTATAGAAATTCATTATTATTATTATTATTATTATTATTATTCTGGTAGGACTTGTTGATATTGCTTGAAATATTTGTTGTACTTGTGATTCATCAGCATTATTACTGCTAGAACTGCTACCGGTTGCACCTTCGAGTTCGACAAATATGCCACATGGTCTAGTTTTACCATCCCACTGACCAAATCTCTTTACATGCTCCTTTCCAAGTCATTGAGACACTTCCTGTTGGCCTTGACATACACTATAAGGACAGAAGATTATGGTGGTGCGCTTATCATTATCATTTTTTTCTTTTTTGAACGACTGAAAACGTTAATACACGACATTTTATTAATCAGCAGCATGTACAACCGTTCTACAACCCGTACGCATGCACGTTCGCGCGCTTAATTTCGTATACATTTGCTTCGTGCACTGTAATTGGCCACTCTGAAAATTACGTTATAATTAAATTAATTTATGTTCCATTACATGAAAGTGGCGCCAAATATGTACAGCAACGCAGTCTTAGCTACGGAGTCTTTCATTCAAGTCCTAGCTTACATTTATCCGTGTTACTTATCGATGCAAATATGAGCGCTTCTCTTTTTTAAACTAGTATTCTAAGCGCTCTCAACTCAGAAAGCGGTTTGTCACCAACAAAGTGGCAATCCATTATGGAAATATTGCCATTATTGGCGAGGAAATCGAAGAAGGTTGAAGAGTCAGATTCCCATTTTGCATCCGGAGAGAGTTGTCCCCCGTCGCCGTCGGTCTGGACGAATTCAGAATCACATTTGATTACGCCACCTCCGACAAAACGTACGAGAGTGTCCTTGGCCTCGGTCGATCCTGAGACAAGTCCATTAGACCAGACCGAACAGGACGAAGATTCAAACCTGAAGTCAATGCCGACCTCTTTCAGCCCTGAAGAGATATTAACGAAGAAAAAGAAAAACTCGAAGAGTTCCAAGGCTCAAGCAATTTTTTGGGTAAGTAATGATTACTTATAGAAAAGTGCTTAACCAATTTGACCTCCACTGGCTAACCATTGGAAATGTTATGGATGTTAAATATGTCATAAATTACATGTTCGAGTAAACTAGAATTTAGTAGAAAAGGCGCCTAAAACTGAAAAGGCAAAATGTATGGTTAGTGGGGAGAAGCGTTGCGTAAATAACGGCTGCGATTGCGAAGGACAAAACACTGAAAACAGCCAAAACCTAAATTCCTATAAAGCTGGTTCTTTAGCATTTTGTAGATTTTCATGGTTTAACTTTAAGCCCTTGCACGAAATTTCAGGTCTGTACGATTTTTTTGCGGCCGAGAATGAGTTATGATCGAGGTTTGACTTTCGAGTGTGAATTAGGTTCAGAGTCGTCAATATCAACACATTTCACTGTCAGTGTCATTGAAACGAAATGCTCTTCTACTTCAAAATTTGGCCCAGACATTAAGGGCCTGTTTACGAGGAGAAAGGGTTACCGTAGCACTTTATAAGGTTAGCTCAGTGGTTAAGCTCCGGTCTATCGAGCGGGAGGTCGCGGGTTCAAACCCCGGCCGGACCAACACTCATGATCAGGGTCTTAAAATAACTGAGTAGAAGGTGCTGCCTATGTGAACCAACTGCAAATGGTTAGACCTTCACGTTTTCTCGGATAAGGACGTAAAATCGTAGGTCCACTCCTAGTATAGTCTCGTACTGATTTAGGAGTAACTCAATAAAGAATTAAAGAATAAAGATAGCCCGGGTTTCACAAGCAAAAAGTACTGCCCGGGTCAACTAAAAAAAAATAACACATTTAAGCCAATTTGAAATCTCATACAAATATATTCTTCATTTGAAAAGCCGTTTCTTATAAAATGTCATACTAATGAATGAAAACATGTGCTACTAATATTACTCTAACACTTTTCTGTCATTTTAATCCGGTTCAAACAGTTCCATGGAAGTAGCCACATGGCGAACACGACACACCTCGCGCGCTCGGAGCGTTGTCGTACCACTTTTTAAGAAATAGAAAACATTTTCCGTGTTTCTATTTAACAAATAAAAGATGGTTCTCCTTGTTGTATAACAAAATAATGCACACTCGAGGTCTTAAAAAACTGCGGATGCTCATTTAGCAGCTGTTCAATACCTCGAAAGTGCATGCCATTTGAATGTACTTGACTTGTTTACAACATTATTCGTCGCTGATTGGTTCAATTTTGACAGCTTGACATTGACGATCTGAAAGCTCGTTTCTTATTGGATGAAGTACCCTGCTAAGAATATAATCGATAAAAGTGAAGGACGGAAATTGCAAGAGCCGGCACATGAAATGGGTTGTAATATCGGTATTGTCATCTGGTCAAAACTGTTGCAGGAAACAAAGTGCTTTCTTTTTACAATTTCTGGTCAGCACAGGAGAGATTAATCTGCACATTGTGAGAGTGTAAGGTGCTGAAAATGCCTGATGGAAAATCATTCACAGAGAAAGCGTTAGCGAGTTAGCAGCAGTTGCATAGTTGACACTGATTCTGTGGTCTGAAGAAAAATATTTTATTTATTCCAAGGAATAGCGTTGTATTAAACTGCTGCTCCGATGGCCGTGTTGCGTAGCTTTTGGGGTTCTCTTCGTTGGCATGCCGTCCATACACGAATTATGATCTACTTCTGAAATTCTACCTTCTGGGTTCTTTGCAAGTTTTAGTGCCCGTTTTTCATTCAGGAACCTCTCAAACGAATTTTTACATGAAACCAGAGAAATCCCATTGCATTCTTTGCAATTCACTGTTCAGGTTTCAGCATAAAAACAGGCGAAACGCTCGCTTAATTTGATAATTGATAGCTTAATTTGAAAATGTAAATTGTCACAACTAGCTCACGCATGCTCAACTGTCTGTTTCTATAGAGTTATAGAAACACGGCTTAGAGCCAATCAGGGCGTTAGGTTATTTACTGTCTTGTACATCATAATAGCCCTTGATTTTAGCCTTATTTCTTTTAATGAATCCCAACACAATTCCTTACGAATGTCTGTTGACCTAATTGTGTAATCAGATTTAGTTATTATTCTCGCAGCACGATTTTGGAGAGTCTGTAATTTATTGCAAGACCAGATCCAAGGTTATCCCAAACAATAGAGCAATATTCTAAGGGTGGAAGAATCAGTGCCTTGTAGACTTTTATTGAAGCATCTCTTGGTACAAAGGGCCTAACTCTCCTCAATATCCCACACACACATACATACTTTATTTGGTATACAGTAGGTTAAATTATAGGCAGCCAAAGCTGTGTGGACCTACTTCTATTACACTAATACCTAATATATTAACATTAAAAATGAAAACCTATATCTGTCTTATATACAATAATGATAAGAGAAAACTATGTACAATATTAATAAATAATAAATTGGTCAATAGTATATAAAATTTGAATTATTATGTAAGATTAAAGAAGCTTCTTTCATAAAGGACATATTGTTTAAAATGATCCTATATTTACTCTGTTTTAAATAATATTTGAAACAATTCACAGAAGGTGCCTGTTTTAGGGCGGCTGGTAAGGGGTTCCAAGCCAATGGTCCTCTATATCTCAGTGCAGTTCTACCTGTCTAAATTAAATCGAGGTTGTACAAAGGTGCTCTTATTACGTAGGCTATACTTGGGATTGATATTAAGGCTGAATAGGCTAGTAATCCTATCTGGAGTTAGATTATTATGTACTTTTATTAGGGTGAGCAATTTCTTTTTATAAAAATTATTAAGAGGCTCCCATCCAGTGGCCGATAAGGCATCTTGATCTGAGATATTACTGGGTAGCCTATGTATAATTTTAGCAGCCCTTACATGTACATGTTCTAGTTCATTCATCAAGGAAGGCAAACAGGTGCCCCAGACCAAATTACAGTAAGTGACGGTAGGGACAATACTAGTAAAGTAGATTGCTTCTAAAGTGTTCTTTGGTAGATATTTAAATCTTCTTAGTTGGTTAACCTTCTTTCCAAAAGATTTACACATAATTTCAACGTGACTGTTCCAAGACAGTTGGGAGTCTATAGTGACTCCCAGGCATCTGGTTTCAGATACAAAACTCAAGGTCTTATCACCTAGCTTAATAGGTTTAAGTGGGCCGCAAAAGGCTCTATGAGACATGATCATGGCCTCAGATTTTCCAGTATATATGGTGAGTTTGTTGTTTCTACACCAGGTGTTTATGTCAGATAAAGCTCTATTTAAGCCATCAGCTACTTCATCCACATTGTTACCAATGAGAAATAATGTTGTGTCGTCAGCATACATGACCAGATTGCCCTCCGTAATAGAGTCACATAGATTATTAATATAATATGAGAAGAATCGGGGTCCAATCAGGGAGCCTGTGGCACACCACAGCTAACTGGCTTGGTCTGAGAACGGCAACCATTAACTACGGCAAACTGTTCCCTATCCTTAAGGTAGCTAATCACCCAAGCAAGAAGATTTCCATTTATTCCCATAGCTTGCAGTTTAGCTTGCAAGGTTTTCATCTAAATATACACCGAGGTGTTTAGTTTCCTTCACTCTTCTTACAGAAATATTATTCAATGAGATTTCAATATCATAATCAAAATCCAATCTCTGTCTTGTACCTATAATCATAAATTCGGTTTTAAGAAGATTGAGTGAACGTTTGTTAGCAATAAGCCATTTCTTTACAGATATCAGTTCCATATTTATTTCGGTCTCCAGTTTACTCACGTCTGGAGCCGTAAAAGAGACTTGTATCATCGGCGTAAAGACGTGGCCTGCAGTTGCTAACACAATTTGGTAGATCAGTTATATAGAGTAAGAAGAGTAACGGATCCAGAATAGATCTGTTGCACGCCACATTTTATCAAACACTCAGAGGATATTGCACCATTTACTAAACACTTCTGACCTCTATTTGGCAAGTAGGATGAAAACCATTTTAGAGTGGAGGGCTCTACCCCATAAAGAGATAACTTCTCAAGGAGAATGGAATGATCTACTGTGTCAAAAGCTTTTTTTAAATCTTAAAACACAACTCCATTTAATTCCCCTTTAACAATGTTTATATACCACTCATTTGTTAGGTCAAGAAGTGCAGTTGCAGTTGAGTGCAAGGCTCTAAATCCAGATTGGTGTTTATTTAGAATATTATTTTCTTGTAAATATTTGTAAAACTGTCCACAGAATAGAAATCGGTCGGTAATTACCTGCCTCGTTTTTTTTTGCCTTGTTTGAAAATTGGTGATAATCGAGCAATCTTCCATTCTCTTGGGAACTGTTTTGTTTCAAGGGACAGATTAAATAAATTTGTGTGAGATTCGGAGATCTCTTCAGAACAGTCACGGAGTACTTTATTGGATATTCTATCCAGGCCAGCTGCTTTAGAAACGCAAAGTTTCTTAATTAGTTTCAAAACTTTAGCTACTGAAAGCCGTTGTATACTAAAGCCAGACTTTGACTCATTTACGTAAGATTTAAACTGGCTCCCGTGGGAATCAGAGCTCGTACAATTTTCAGCAGCAAGTGCAGGGCCGATCTCTGAGAAATACTCATTCATATCCCCAGCAATTGCTATTGGTTCAGTTAGTACCATTCCGTCATCTGTCTTAATTTCATTTATAAGTGTACCGTCGGACTTTTTACTTGTGAGTTGATTGAATAATTTCAATATCTCTTTTGGGTTATCAGAGTTATCTTTGATTTGTGTTTGATAATAATTAGACTTTGCTACTTTAATGCTTTGATTCACACTATTACGGACTTTCTTAAATTCATTCCAATCAGAGGACATTGCGGTTTTGGTTGGTCTCTTTTTTTAAAGTATCTCTTTTGTACATTAATTTTTTGAGATCTGAGGTAATCCAAGGCGCTGGTTTGTTACGAACGCGTTTTGTTTTTATTGGTGCGTGTTTTTCTAAAACAGAATTGAACATTTCAATCCATTTAGACCATGCCTCATCAGGGTTTTCAAATTGATTAAGCGCCTCCCAAGGGACCCTATTTAGGTCAGCTTTAAATTTGGATGACTGATACTTTTTGTAATTTCTTGTCCTAATCAATTTCGGTGGTTCGCCTCGACTTGTTAGTTTACGCACTGAATATATCAAATAATGGTCACTAATTGTGAGCGGGTACACCCCTGTTGCTTTAATCTTGTTTTGTTCATTAGTAACGTATAAATCGATTAATGTTTGCGAAGATTCAGTTACCCTTGTAGGTTTCTGAATGAGCTGATTAAGTTGATATGCGTGCAGAAGGAATTCAAGATTCGATGCTTGATTATCAAATGGTTTGTTTAAGAAATCACAATTCATATCTCCTAAAATATGTATCTCTTTGTCTTCGCAATCGATTTTCTTAAGAAATAATTCAAACTGTCGAAAATAATCAACTGGTGAGTTGGGAGGCCTATACCATGTAGTTACAAGAAAAGGTTTTGATCGAAATTTGGTGATTTCGAGTGTCAATAATTCAAGACACGTACTGTCGAGATCACGTCGTACTCTGTAGTTTATATTACTTCTAACATAGAAGCGTATTCCACCACCTGATCGATTTCTTTTGATAATATCATATCCATCAAGCCTAACTTCTCGGTCCGATATCGTCTCATCTAATCTCGTTTCGTTGATGGCAAGAATATCTATGGTATTTTTGGCCATGAGAACTCTTAGCTCATCTATATGTTTCAACAGACTTGCAATATTAATAGAGGCTATTTTAAAACTTTTATGTTTGCAGAGTTCAGAATCTTGGGAGACAATTACTAGAATTGGCTTCAACAGAAATGGAGCTAACATTATTTATATCAATATTTGTGATTCAGCAGATCAACCTTCCCCTATATTCTTATTAAGACTGCTTGCAAGAACAGAGGCTCCTTTTGCATTCAGGTGGAGTCCCTTGGTATTTAGACAGTCAGTGGTAATGTTTTCATGAGAGATTATTGACCAGCCTCTGGATTTACAGAAAGAACGCAGTTTCCTATTAACTTTTGAAACCTTGCGGTTCAAATCAGCATTATCATTTCTTATTATCAATTCAGAGATTGCAATTTTTGTGTCAACTGACTCTTTCTCTACAAAAGTGCAAAGATTCACAATACCTTCCACAATTTTAGTTGGCTCATCCGACACGAGATTGTTTGTTCCCACGTGGACTACAATCTCGTCCGGCCTCTTGCGTATGCTTGGTTTTAGATAGTCAGACATATCCTCGATGGTTGAGCCATGAAAGGCTTTGACAGTAACCCTGTGATTCTGTTGGACATTTTACAGCCCTCGAGCTTTGATATCATAGAATCACCAACGATGAGTGTTGACCACTTCTTTGACTCACTAGGGCCTTCGGTTGTAGGTAGATTCTGAATTTCTTTGACCTCAGATGATTCGGTTATTTGAGTAGGCTGATTCGTCTTCTTGTTGTTTCTACTTTGATCAGTCGGTCCCACAGTTCTCCTCTGTTCTCTGACACCTCCACGTTCACATTTGAAGTAGACTGTACCGCGGGAACGATATTATTTCTGTAGTCTTTGGCCATTAATTGGAGTGCCAACTTTAAGGAGTCCCTTCCTCTACTACTTTAAGTCTGGATTTCAGGGCTTCATTTTCTGGCGACAAAGCTTTGTTCTTGATATCAAGTTCATATTCCGCAACATGGTTTCCATCTTGAGAATTGCATATGCAGACCCACATTTTCGCAATCTCCTACTTCACCGAACTAAGCTTGCTGTAAATAGATATTTTCTTTTTACCAACGTCTTTTCCCGTATCACTAACGTCGCCATCATAACTGTGGCCATACTGACTCTCACCTTCGCTACTTGAACTCGAATCTGAACCAACTTCAAGCGTTGTCACGGATGGCTGATCATGGCGGGAGTTTTGAACTTCAGGCATCTCATTTTCATCGATGTGTTTCGGCAGGTTGTTAATGGTTGATGGATCCAAATATGTCTGGAGTCTACTTTTGAACTCTTTGGCCGAGTATCCTTGTACTTGTAGAGTCTTCATGCTTTTGTAGAGTGTCAACGAGACTGACTTGGTCTTTATCGTCGCCGACCTCTCGCCGTTAAATGAAACCAACAATGGTTCATGGAATCCGAGTTCTTGTAAACAGAAGCTCTTCAAATCTTCTAGTGTTCCTTTCCAGAGAAGCAAAGACTTCTTTCGATCATAACCAAGGTTTAGACTAGGTTTTGTAGATAGATTCAAAGCTTCATTTACGGGAGTGCCCTCAGATACATGTCCAGTCGCCATCAGATTACGGGGCTCTCTTAAAAAGATTACAAAGCCAGGGCCCGGGTGTTTGAAACGTTTAATATCATACAAAGGGTGATGTGGGTGACAACAATTACATTTGAACAATTGCACAAAAAAGGTTTTAACTTTTTAATGGTTAAGGCCATAATGTCTAATCTCAACTAAAATAATGCAATAAACAGAACAATTTTGTTCACCTTCTTTTCAGATGAGTGTAAGGAGCCGCCTGAAACGGAAGCGGTACGCCGTATTTTATTTTGAAGGAGAGGATGAGATTGGTGGAACTACAACGTGGCTGTGAACAGCGTCGTTCGGTACAAAACCGATGAAGATAATGTAGTACCAGCAAAGATTTTAGTGCTCACTGGTATGTCTTCCTTGATTCTTACTGATTTGTTGTTCTTGTCGCTGATGTCATGCACTACATATCGTTGTAGTTGTCTTGTTTATATTGTTATTGTATAAAATATATATAGGCAAGCCAATGAGCGGAGCTCCCAATAAGTAAATATGAAAATATGCACGCGCATATATGTAAAGCCCGTTTATACAGGCGATTTTTTGTGCAATATTTGTCGCCATTTCCACTGCAATTTTTCTCGGCAGCGAAGTTGCACTTTCCATTCGCGTGTAAACTAGCGGCGAATTTCGTGCAATTTTTATCGCCACCAAATCGCACTGGTTTCGAGCATGTTAGAAAACTGATGCAATTTGATGCAAATTTGCGGCATGAAAAATGGTAGTGGGTAGCGACAAAAATTGCATTAAAAATCACCTGTGTAAACGGGCCTCTAATAGCAATTAATTTACGAAAATAAATACTGGACATGCAGTTGAGTTGCACGCGCATATGTAACGGGAAATCTAATGCGTGCAGACGTAATTACGAAAATAAATACTGCACGTGCAGATGAGTTGCATGGATGCGCATACCTAACGAAAAAGGTGACGACATACAATAGAAAGAACATCATGATGGCGCGTATGCGTACATGCCAAGATGTAACGGAAATTAAATTTGGAAATTAAATATTTTACGCAATACGGCAACTCTAAATTTCTAACGAGACCTGAAACAACCAGGGGGCTGATCAAAGCCAGGTCCCGGCTAATCCACAGATCCGCAAAAACATTACACTGATCATCGAGATATTTTAGAAAATCACAAATTCCCATAAACGGAGGTTGATTGTAAAGGCCAGGACGGCGTTACTGATAGCCAAACAAAATCGAGCACCCGATTAAGGACTTGAAAACTCATGTGTTCCGCGTGCTGCTAGTGCACGGGCGGGCGGGCGGGCGCATGGAGTGGAAGGCCTTCCCATAATCCTTTGCGTAACACCTATATTATTAATTTTCCCGGTCACATGAGCAATTCATTCTGCGCTGAGTTTCGTGGAGATCGAACCTCAGCAGCACAACTTTTCACAAAACAATTAAAAACCAGATATTTCCTGGGATTTTGACATAAGTTTACACTAGCTTTGACTTCCCTGTACTTCTTGAAAACATGGAGAGGATTACCTGTGATTGAGTGAAAAGGTTTCAGTTTTAGTTCGCGTGCTGTTGATGTAATCTGATCACGCCATTGTCGAACAACGAGCGCGCGCTCATAGCTGTGTTTGTTTGAGCACGCGACAATCCTTTATTTCTCTCCTTTATTTCTTCAGGTAATCATAATTGTTTTTAGGTATCGTCTGGTTTTGTTTGTATAATTACTCGGGCCAGGCCTTTAATCGAAAGTTTTTTTTGCAAGTCGATCGAGCTTTTTCACCGTTAACCAATCAGATTGCATTCTTTGTTCGATGGACAATAGTTCCCGAGGGAGGGTCAAACGGGAAACTGCGGGTCACAGAGAAAACAAGATGGTGGTCAGACTTGACGTGACCCGGAGAGATTGAGATAAAGTCGCGGTGGAAATTTCTCTCAAATTTGGAGTCCCATCTCTCAAATGTAAACAGCTTAATGTTTTATTTAACTTCATTCGTGGGAAAGCCTTTCAACAGGCTCAGGATATTCCAACTGGCGCCCTTGTCAAAGCCGATAAGGGCGTTTTCAGTTTACCCAGAAATGTATTCGACACAACGAACACCACACGAGTCTTGGCTAAAATGCGAGGGAAGTTTTGGGAGGACTTTGGATGGAAATTTCTCACATTTTACGAAAGGTCAGGGATTTAGCTTGCTCTCCTAAACGCATGTGGCCTGACGAATGACGTGTGAAAGAATTACAGTCGACATTTTTATAAGACACATAAAATTTACCTGATTGCATTGTTGTTCTTTAATATTCGTTAAAAGTAATGGCAACAGGTATAGTAGTAAATGGCTCGTTTCCTCAGTTGTCCAGGCCAAAGAAAACGAGTGGAAATCACGGTTCACATATAAACGGCATCCAGATCTAGATACGATACAACTGTAGATGACTTTATTTCACATTTAGAACTACATATCCCTAGCTAAATATTCACAAGGGATATAGCTATTAGCTAAAGGCAAAAGGAAGGCAAAGTTACATACATGTATGCTACGATAACACCTGTGCTTGGACTGTGAAGTTAGAAATAATATTATCAGTCCATGAATCCTACTGAAAAGCATTGATTTCTAAAAATGTTGAAAAGTATGGGTTGGTAAACTCTGGTAAAAAGAATGGTTATCTAAAATACACAACAACAAAACGTGTCAATTAATATTGTAATATTTTTGAGCAAGTTAGGTTCATAGACAGTGTTATATGAAGTTGCGATGGGTACTAACTACATGTAGTTCCTGTAAAAACTAGTGTTGGTCTGCGTCGGCGGGGAATATAAACACTGGTATAATCAACAGTCGATTGAGGTATGTTAACCGCTGTGGAAAGTGAGTAGCAGCTGACGTTTTGAGCGCTAGCCCTTCGTCAGAGCAAAAGAGGAAGTTGAATTTGTTATACATGTATGAAGTTGATTTATTATGATTACTGGAAGCAATTGTAATAGGCCTTTTGCAGGAAAGAGGCCCTGTTAGGGGGGGACTGAATAATCCGTAATACTTGGTAAAATTTGGTAATAATCCTTATATTGTAAACGCAAATATCCATAAGTCATAGATGTGATAATAATCCGTAATCCTAAAATCAAACCCAAATAACCTGTAATCAATATTTTTATTTAGTTGCCAATAATCTGTATCCCTTCTCTGAAAACCCTAATAATCCATATATTTAAAACCCTAATAGGGCCTCAGGAAACAGTCGACATGTGCTGGTACGTGTATAATACTTTGTTAACAAATGAATTGAGCTTGTGATCTCCATGGGAAAGACACTGACATAAAGCTGGATGGCAAGTTATCTTTAAAAATGCTATCTGAGAAAGATCAACAATCGATTGGAGGTGGAAAATAACATGTACAAACAGGTTTTGATAATAACACTACTGATCTTGTACAAAATATTATTTATTTATTTATTATTTATTATTTTCGTTATGTATAATCTTGGTGTAAAGCAACTCAGCATAACCAAGTAATAGACAGAAACAGAAATATAAATTAAGATTTGTTTCCCAAGTTATTAATTATTAGCAAATTAAATTTCCTATTTTCTGTAGCAATTACTGTAATTAGTGTAGTTTTATAAGTAGTTTTTAGTAGTAACATCACTTGATGTAATTATTGTTCAGTAATATATATTTCATTACACATTGTAATTTAGATTTAACAGGTGAAGAGCCACTACATGGATATACTGTTAATAAACCATTATTATTATTATTATTATTATTATTATTATTATTGCTGCCGCAGCGAGGGAGCCTGAAGCGAGCGAGCAAGGCAGCAGTTCTAATCTGTAAGCGGGTCCAAATCTCAATTTCTTTTTTTTTTACCATAATGCATCACTTCTATTGTCTTATTTTACCACACTGCTTTGCACGGATCTGATCGTCACGTGACATTACACGAGGTGGAATCTGCATTGTTGGAGTTAACCACGTTCAACTGTTCTTTAATGCATTTCTGTGTATGCGATCCTTGTGTAATCAGGAATTTGTTGAAGTGTAGACGTGTAGGCGAACTCTTTCTAACTCTGTGTGAACCATCAGTTTCCAAAGAACAAGATCTCTCCTGTTATCAAGATGGTGAGCAGAAAATAATTTTCTTCTATTGGCTTTGATAAAGTCAAGCAGCCGGTTCAAATTACAATTAGCATTTACAATTGCATTCTCAATTACAGTTAATTTCCGGTGTTTAAACTTCACCGGGGAGAACAGCAGTTTGTTGTGCCGGGAATCTTAACAAAATGTCAGGAATTGGTAGGCTAAGGGAATTTACCGGGAGATCGTTGATATGTCGGGACAAAATGAAAATAAATCGCGACAACTTTTGAAATACACACCACAGCTCAAACAGGATTCAGTCGCACGATAGCCCCAAAACTACAAAATATATTCATCTAACACCTTGGCGTTTTTATCACCCAGTAATCTATTTCCTGCCAAAGTGCTACTGTAGGTTCTCTTCTAATATACACTTCGTGCTACATGTAAACATGCATTCGACAGACAAATGTTGCAAACAGTCATTAATGCTTTAGTTTTTAGCAAATTATTGTATTGCTCAAATGTGTGGCAAATGCCACTAACTCTAATATCAATAAACTGCAGGCTGTACAGAACTTTGCATCGTTAGTGGTGCACGGAGGTTCGACCATGTAACACCAATTTTAAAGGAACAAGCAAAATGGCTGCCAGTTTCAAGCCATCTACATTATCGTAGTGCCATAATGACTTCTAAGTGCATGTCTGGCTGTCCCTGATTACCTTTCTTCTCAATTTAACATTAAGCATAAAGAAATCAGTAATTGCAATACCAGGAGCTCCCAAAAACTGAATATTCCTCTATTTAAAACTGCTAGCGGTCAGCAAACCTTCTACTAGCTATATAACATTAAATATTTAATTGTAATTATCTCTGAAAAGCCCCAAGGGGAGTGGATAATAAAAGTATGCATGTATGTAAAGATCGGGATGTGTACTGTAGTCTGTATATCCAGTGAGCGTGCCATTTTCTGTATGGTATCGACACACCATAAACAATACACATTTTCAACAGCTTTGTAAACCTCAGTTAAACCTGGAGCACTTTGGAGACCTTTATAATAATAATTATTATTATTATAGCCCTTTGCATATTTATTTATTTATTTATTTACATTTATAATAATTATTGTTAGTTTCTAGAAGTGAAAAAACTTCAAGGGCAAATTTAGTTGGAAATTACAAAACTCGCAGGATTTTCTTGCATTCTTCACAAATTTTCAAGCACAAGTGTTCAATGCATGGGAAGGCTTTCCAATTCTCCTTGGGCAAGCGGGGTAGCCTGCGTGGCAAATACAGGGGCAGGGAGAGTGGATGGGGAAGAGGAGGGGATGTGGAATGGGGAGAAGAAAGGGAAGGGAGCTCTTTTCCCTTTCCTCTCCCCATTCCCCCTTCTCTCCTCTTTCTCTCTCCACATTCCCCCTCCACTCCCCCTGCACTTGCCACATAGGCTAGTTAGCTAGTGGGCGAGCGCATAAGAACATGTCGCTAAAATTTCACTCTCATGCTATATGTATGGTGCTCCGCTCGCCCGGGAGCTCTGCCACTGATTACATTCTGAATATACATGTACTTATAGGGTGGTTTAACTTGAAATTTCCATTTTATCTTACATGTAATTATATTCTATTTTGTCATTTTAGATAACTATGCGGAAATGAAAATGACTGAAAGGGAGTACATATTGGAATCAAACGGTCGACGGTCAAAAATCGGAAACAAAAAGAAGCTTCAATACGTATACATACAGTCCAAAGGCGTGACTGCTGGCGAGGATGTCCAAACATACAACACTGACGAGGTTGTCCAAACGAACAACACCAAAGAGGATGTCCAAAGGAACAACACCGAAGAGTATGTCCAAAGGAACAACGCCGATGAGGATGTCCAAAGGAACAACGCCGATGAGGATGTCCAAAGGAACAACACTGACGACGATGTCCAAAGGAACAACACTGACGAGGATGTCCAAATGAACAACACCGACGAGGATGTCCAAAGGAACAACACTGACGAGGATGTCCAAAGGAACAACACTGACGAGGATGTCCAAAGGAACAACACCGACGAGGACGTCCAAAGGAACAACACCGACGAGGACGTACAAAGGAACAACACTGACGAGGATGTACAAAGGAACAACACCGACGAGGATGTCCAAAGGAACAACACTGACGAGGATGTCCAAAGGAACAACACCGACGAGGATGTCCAAAGGAACAACACTGACGAGGATGTCCAAAGGAACAACACCGATGAGGATGTCCAAATGAACAACACCGATGAGGATGTCCAAATGAACAACACCGATGAGGATGTCCAAATGAACAATACCGACGAGGATGTCCAAACGAACAACACCAACGAGGATGTCCAAACGAACAACACCAACGAGGATGTCCAAATGAACAACACCAACGAGGATGTCCAAACGAACAACACTGATGAGGATGTCCAAACGGACATGCATACATGTATGACCAGAGACGACCACAAGAACGATACTGGACCATAACTGAATGTTATGTTTGACGATGTGAATGTGAGTAGTGATTGTGAAGTGAATGTTAATGAATGTGTCAGTCATTTTTTGGGATGGTTCACTCAAATCCCCTAAGGTGCCAGATGTCTCATACCAAATACTTAATCAATTATGTGTTATTAGTAATCATTTGTTTTTTACTAACTCTTTTCTTTTTCAAGTTCGTAATAAATTAGACAATTTAAACAGCAAGCTTAATTCCATCCGTCTACGAACAAAGGAACACAAACTGAACAAACATCACGAAAAGACGCCCGCAACGAACGGACATCAACGAATGTACACACTTTTGCAACTAACATGACTACAGTAACAGACGAACATACCCTTGCAACTGACATGGTCGCATTGACGGACAAGCACACATTTGCAAATGACACGGTCACATCGACAGACGAACACTCCCTGGAAACAGTCACAGTCACAGACATGTACGACTTTGGCACTGGAACGGACACAACAGACATTAACTGCTTTGCGCTGGGAACTGCAACAGACACAGCAACAGATTTGCATGCGGCTTTTGATACGACAGCAACGGAATTAGAAACAGACAACTTTACGAATATAGCGGACAGAACAGTAGACCTATATGCTTTCAAACTTTAACGAACACAATAGACATGGACAGCTTTCAAACTGCAATGGACACGCCAATAGAGCCGGTAAGCACATGGACAATGATTAACTCAAACCCACAAGAAACAAACGAAATGAATCCACGAACCGAAACAGTCACTAGTGCAACTACAATGAATAGACAAACAGACGTACACTACGTTGACATGACTGCACTAACAGATACACATGAAACAAGAGAATCGAACAAACAAACGTACACACTCGACTTTGAGATGACCAAAGGCACTGTAACTGAACCAGGGACAATAAACGCAATTGATTTTGAAACACTATCAGCGCTACGGAACAAACATAATAGCCCTGGGTTGTTCAGGGTGGCTTTACTCAAGGCACTTTTTTCAAGTAACGAGCTAGTGAACAGAAATGTGTTCGAGGGGAAGGGAAAGGCTGCCCTAGATATTAATGGCATTTCATCAATTAAAAGCTATTTGGCGTTATTCTTTTAGTAAGGATGAGGTCCAGAAGGGCATAAATGGCATAAACTCTCATCTGAGAAAGTATGTCAACAAAACGATGCTGTGAACTCACTTGAATATGTCAAGGCCTGCTTTTAGGATACACGGTAAAATGCTTGTTTGTGACACCGAACCAGCCATTATCAAAATGTTACATGTATATATATACAGCTATTCTGTTTTCATAATTTATTGATATGAAAGACCATATTGTTTAAAGATCTTTACTGAACCAGGCTTTAGCATACAATGGTTTATCCTATTTTTCAAATAGAAGCCGTCAGAAGTGTTTTGTAAAATAATGGTGCATTATCCTCTGAGTGTGGTAAATTGTGGCATGCCACAAAATCTATTCTGGGTCTGTTACTTACATTGTATATAAACGATCTACCAAATTGTGTTAACAACTGTCGGCCATGTCTTTACACTGATGATACAAGTCGTTTTTTTACGGCTCCAAACACGACTAAATTTACTCTATTCTAACAACCAAATGTATGATTATAGTTACAAGACAGAGATTGGATTTTGATTATGATATTGAAATGTCATTGAATAATATGTCTGTAAGAAGAGCGAGGGAAACTAAACACCTCAGTGAAAGTATATTTAGATGAAAACCTTTGGTGGCATGCACACATTGATAATATTAAAAAGGTATTGTCTGGTCTTGGGATATTGAGGAAAGTAAGGCCCTTTGTATTAAGTGATACTTTAATAAAGTCCAAGGCACTGATTCGTTCACCCTTAGAATATTGCTCAATTGTTTGGGATAACCTTGGATCGGGCCTTGCCAAGAAGCCTTTACAGACTCTCTAAAATCCTGCTGCAAGAATAATAACTAAATATGATTACACAATTAGGTCAGCTGACATTCGTAAGGAATTGTGTTGGGGAATCATTAAAAGGAATAAAGAATGGCTATTATTAAATTTTGATGTATTAGACTGTAAATAACCTAGTGCCCAGCAATACATGTATGTTACTGATCTTTTTATAAAAGAACCCCTGACCAACACAGTAGCTATCAGTTACGTCATTCAAATACAAACCTTGATATCCCAAGGCCTCGAACAGAAGCACTAAAAATACGTTTTTCTTAAAGTGGTGCCAAATTTTGTCACTCTTTCCCCAGTTTTACAGAAGAGGCAAATAGTTTAAACATATTTCAAATGGAGCTCCAAAATATTGATATTTGTGGACTCATGGACTGTTTATAATGTATTTTTATTGTACATACTTAACACAATATTTGTATTAGTCCATATGTTTAAATATTATTAACTTATTCTAACGGTTCTCCTTGAAACCAAGTATAACTTGAAGAGATTCTGTGTTAAAGAAAGATTCATTCATTCGTACTCGAGAAGCCCTTGTCTATCAATCAATTTCAAACCTTTCACCCCTCCCCTCCAGGGCTTTCGAGAAAGTGAGCCTTCATAAATATTTTTATATGGAGGCATGCGTGATGACCTGATTTATATTTTTTTGCTGGGAATTTGCAACACTCTAGCCTGCTCGCCGCCTTCCAGAGAGCTACCCTGGGAGCCAGACATTTTTCTCGCTAGTAATTATAAGTTTCTTCAAGACCGCCAGGCTGTGGAGATGCGAAAATCTCGCGTCTCCAATCAGTCGCTGATCAGTAAACTTAGCGAGAAGGTACAGTTGTATCTGGCAACCCGGGTAGCCCACAATCCGAAAAAAAACTTGACTTACAGAACAGCTGGCAAGCAAGCTAAACATTCTTATTTTAAAATGTTATAATTGCCCATGAAGGGGTCAAGCAAGTTTGGAATTGACGGCTCATCATCCAACAGAGCAGTTCTCAATTGTTTGATAATGTCTAGCTTTCCTATTGGCTGTGGAAATGGTATGTAATTATCACCCAATCAAATTCTAGTTGAAGTTCGTTTTAGAGTGAGTTCCAGGACTGCATTATCTTTTCCTCGTGATTTAGTGCTTCAAGAATTAAAATCAGAAATATAACAAGTGTTTTCACTTGCTCGACTCTGTAATAGGCCCTTTGTAGCTAACAGTCACGTGCTGATATAATACTTCATTAACGAATGAATTGAGCTCATGATCCCCATGGGAAAGGCGTTTCCATGAATACTGGAGAGCAAGCTATCTTTAAAAACGAAGTTTTAGAAAGATCGGCAATTGATAGCATTTGCAAACAGGTTTTTCTAATAGCAATATCGATCTCGTACAAGGCCTTTAAATAAATGAAGTCAGTTATTTTTTTGCTCTCCAGTACAACACGTGATTTGTTAGCTGCAAAGGGCCTATTGTCCTATATCATTATGACGTCAAATCAAAACAATCTATTGTTTAAACGCTAAGGATCACGGTCGTGGGAGGGGGACAAAACAGCAACAACACAAAGGAAATCGCTATCAAATGCATTTTGTAGAACGTAGAATAGCGGTAACAGCCACCAAATACGGTAAATATTGTGGTATAAACATTGATACAGCTGATATCTGGAAACCAGACAGTTCGAAGTTAAATTTTCCTCAGCAGAGCAGATTTAGTTCAAAATTCTATTGTTCAAGTCGATTCTGTCCCCCTCATAAACAAGCCGTGACGTCATAATGATATAGGGTAATTACTTTGGTTTATGACAGTCGATCAAAAATCACTCTAATTGCCTAGTATAAGTTTGAGGCTTTTTCTCCAATTGCTGGAAAATATTTCAAACTAAAGAAATTTAATAAAAAGAACAGGAAAACATGTGCAGACAACATTAAATTTCAACTCTGGTCATACAAATTCCGCATGGGGAGGCGGGGGGGCACATGTTTGATAAATACACTGTAGGTAGGTACCACAGGCACTGTACAGGTATGAACGGCCATAGGGGCCAGGAATGATCATGACCAAGGACTTGGTTTTCAGAGAATACAAAACACTGCAAAACCCAGATTTGCACGTTATTGCTAAAACGAATCCAGAGTAGTAAATTCAACAATCGGGTTGGCTAAAACCGGAATTAGACATATCTTTATGAAAAATCCCAATACCTGGTATTGCCGACAGAGCGGAAAAACGGAGCGCATGCGCACTAGCCACTTTATTAAAAGTGAATCCTGAAGTGAATCAAGATGGCCGGCGAGCTGGAGTGGATTGTAGCTCTTTTTCAGGGACCTCTCACAGCTCAAGAAATACCACGATTACTTTATTACTTCACACCATGGACTGATATTCTTCAGTGGCTTCTCTGAGCCCAAATAACACATAATCCAGACCACAGAAAGAACGCTACAATTGCTCGTTCAACTCTGTGTTCAAGAAAAACGAACCATTTCGAAACGTTCATATGCGACTGGAAAAACGCCAAAAATAAGGCAACTTGTGAATATATAAGCTTTATACTTCAGTAGAGAACTAAGGTGGTAATGTGTTTCAACATATAAAATACCATATTCGAGATTTTCATACCATTTTTCAAACGAAGCATTTTAAGTTACAGTAGTGACTAGACTGTCTACAGCAGTAGAAATCCTGGAACGACGATCATCATTACCAAAGACTGTAAGTAAATCTACAGAGCTATTATCAGGAAATTACTCAATATTTCACTTGATTTGGTTATTATGGTATTACATCGGCATTTTGACGAATTAGTTGACTGATTTACCAATGTAAAGAAAACGAATTTTCATTTTGTTTTAAAATGAAGTGTTGTATAATAGTATATACATTTTTTTTTATGTTATAATTGTTCTGTTTTCAGAAAGGTATGGTGGCCCATTGTTATCATAAGCAAAAATAATAACATTTCTCAGCATTTCTATATAATTTCATTTAAAACATCGATATTTAAAAAAAAAAAAAAAAAAAAAATTTTTCTAAAGTAAAGTAAAAGAAATGAAAACAATAAAAAAAAAAGTTTGGAAAAGGAAAGACAAACCCAAAACTGAGATGGAAAATAAAATAAAAACAGAGTTTGAAAAAAAAAAAAGTTTGAATATAGAATACAATAACATAAAACAGAGTTTGAAAAAGTAAAGAAAATAAAAAAAATGAGTTTGAAAATATAATATAATAACGTAAAACAGAGTTTAAAAAAGAAAATAAAAAAAAGAGTTTGAAAATAAAATATAATATCATAAAAACAGAGTTTGAAAAAGTAAAGAAAATTTTAAAAAAGGGTTTGAAAATAAAATATAATAACATAAAACAGAGTTTAAAAAAGAAAAGAAAAACAAAAAAGTTTGAATATAAAATATAATAACAAAAACAGAGTTTGAAAAAGTAAAGAAAAAAAGGAGTTTGAAAATAAAATATAATATCATAAAAACAGAGTTTGAAAAAGTAAAGAAAATTTAAAAAAAGAGTTTGAAAATAAAATAATAACAGAGTTTGGTAAAAAAAAAATTTTTTTTAAGTTGAAACACATATGAATTTCGGTTTGATTTACTATGATAACGATGGGCCATAACATGGCCCATCGTTATCATAGCAAATCAACTTCAACATGAAAATCAAATGTCTCCACGTGGCCAAAGGAGGATTACAAGCCCTTCCCAGCGTCCCTTGCGAATAACTTATGTAAATTATCGCTGCTAAAAAAAAAAAAGACAGTCAAAGCTGCGACGATTCCTAAGGATCTTTTGTCCTAAATCCTATGAAATGGTAAGTTTAACAATGCTTAGCTTAAATTTATTCTTTGAACTTTGCATCCAAAGATTTACGAGACGTCAAATGGGATGTTTGGTAGCTTTCTCTGCCTTTTGTTTTGAACTCCAAGGCGTGACATGCGTAATCCGTCAGACAATGTCAACAATAACAATCACTTTTTGAGTAGAAAGCCCAAAGGTCAATAAGGTTTGAATTATTAATAAGTTAAATGAGTAGTCACGCAATTCCTAGAAATCAAAGGACTCCTAAGGACTCCATGTTTAACGATACCACGGAGTGCGGAAAAAGGTCGTTATTTTGGGCGCCATAACATAAGTCTACTTAAGTCTACTTCTACTTTTCGCAACGCTGCGCGATCGGTTGCACCGTGTAACATCCCTCTTTGCAACTTGTGTTGCAATTTTGGCGAAACAACCAATCACAATAATTCTCATAGCTAAAGCCAACCCGGCGAAGAGGTAGACACAGAAAACAACTTATTTGGCGTCTCCGAAAAATGTAAATAGGAAGTTGACGGATGCAGAGAAGGTTGAGCTGTTGAGTGGGTTGAACAATCGTCCATGTTTTAACCACGGTGTTCTGTATCTCTTTTTATCGTTTTCTTCTTCATGCTCCAACTCTAAAACATTAATATACACATTTCCTACGGCGATCCGCGACCATGTTGCCATATGTTGTAATTTATTTGTTTTTAATTTATTGAGGGGTTTCTGCTGAAAATTGTAAATATCTGGCGGTGGGCTTAAATCGCATTGCAAGTTGCAAAGAACGTTGTGTACGTCTAACACCCCACAGCAACTTGCAATGATTTTCGATCGTCAACATTGCGATGCAAGTTTTATGCTTTGAACACGTTCATAAAACTTTGACTGTCTTATATTTATAGCTTTTTTACCCCAAAGCTGTTGAAATACGTATAAAATAAATTTAGATATTGCTTGTGGTTGTTAAGGCTATAATCAGTTCCAGTTCACCGTACATTCTGATTCTCTATTTCTTACTCTGATCACTACTGACACTAGAGTTCCGAAGAGAAGAGATCTCACATTGACACTGGTCAAACACCAGAGAAGCCGAAACAAAAGAGGAGGAGGAAGGAAACTCCTAAAAGTAAGAGATCGTTATTTCAACCGGGGTTTCGATCATCTTCAAAAAGTCCATCTCAGCAGGTTAGTACAGTAGTGAAACAGTTATTTATTTACAGTACTTGGCCACTCATAGCTTATATAATTCAGCATTTCAGGGCTGAATTTAAGAAGTATAAAATTCACAATGTTGTCCCTTTTTCACTAGGTTGCTCGGTCTATTCTTAGAAAGGCAAGATACTTGGCATCTCCAAAAGCCCTCAGATCACCAAAGAAAGTGCTACTTGTACGCAGAAAGTGGAGTACAGCAGAAGTTACTGCTCTTGTACAATACATAGCCTTGTTCAAGGGGGATAGTAGTACAAAGAGAGAGTGGCCTTCAATGCGAGCTGAGCATACTTTCTGGAAAGATGCATCTGTGTTCATCAAAGACGCAACACGTTCAAGTTATTTACGACCTGATCTGTCAGTCCGTCAGCGTGTACTACTGCATCTCAAAAAACAGTTCAAAACTGTTGACGAAGCAGAGGCTGCATTAGGATTGTGTATAGATAATTATTTGGAATCAAGTATAAGTAATGCAAACCAAGACACAGTACCTATAGTTCATCCTCCAGATGTAGTACAGAAGTACATTGATCATCTGTCACAGTCACAGCTGAAAAGTGTTATCAAGCAAGCTATGCAAAGGCTAGGGAAACATGATAACATCGAATGTCTCAAAGGTCTTCTTGCCTGTGTAAAAGACAAACAGTTATTGCAAGACATTTCTAAATCTGTCATTGCTGTTATGGATACTGAAAGTAAAACAGCAGTTGCTGATGAACTGTTCTTATCTATTGCCCGTGCACAAGGCATAAACTCAAATCCTGGAGGGTTTGCTACTTTATCTCTTGCAGCGATGAAAAAACTGCAAGATAACAAGAAAAACAACTTGATCTACAAATTTTGTGAGATTGTACACAAAAAAAGACCAGGAACAGAAAGCCCACTAATTCCACTTGACCGGATGCCATTTGGACTTATCCAATACAATATAGAGTTCTTTGCTGCCACTCATGTGAATCAGGTCAGTAGAAGCATTTAAAGAATTTTTGGTTTCAATACATATATAGGTACCAGTAACCAATGATTTCATCAGTCTACTTTGCAGATTGACATGTAGCTACCTACTCTTCAGTAATATTGAATATTCAAACAATGTTGATATGTTTGACCAGGAGCCCATTAACAGGAGCATCCACATTTACCATGTCTGTGTTCTATTTTTAGAAATGGTTTTCCTGTGGAACTACCTTCTTTTTCTCCTGCAGTCCCATATTGCCAAAATCATGCTGAAAAATGCACTGAAGCTTTGTGCATGTCACATACCGACATTGCACTCTTCCTACATGTACATGTACAGTAACTGTAAAATTTTGGACATTAATAAATTATTGGAACTGCTGTGAGATAGATCTATTAAAAAATAGCTAAATCTGGGCATATCAGCTGTTCCACATACTTAGTAAGAAAGATGGATGCTCCTGGTTTGATTCAAGTACATTGGAGTTGAGCCTCTTTTATTATACATGCATGTACAGTCCCTTGTACAAGTTAAATAAATATCAAAACCACTGTCCAAAAGAAAAATAATGTTATGTTACATATAATACAGTAATATAGCTAAACATACTGGTGTCGTTTTTGTTCCTTATTTTAGATTAAATTACCAGATGATTACAAACAATGGCTTGAAACCATGGACACAGAGTTCCCTGGACGCTTCAAAAAGTTATTTTCAGGACCAATGTGGAGTGGATGTGAGCAAGGGGATGTTGGCTATACATTAAAAGTAAGAATATTAATACAAATTATATTGTAAGAACTTTAAATATTAATCAGCTACAGCCTTCTCAAAACCAGCCGGTTGGTGGCTCATTGGGCCACCTCCTCCAAGCCTTTGACCACCGGCCCTGTCATGCTAAGAAATCAATCTTTCTACAAAAAAGGAATAACAGCTATATTGGCCTACTCCTAACACAGATTGACCTTCTCCAAAACATTTTGAGAAGGCTGAGCTATAGAATATAATACTAAAGATGTCCAGTGGTCCTAATAACATATCTAGGTGTGAAGAAAACTGAGTTGAAGGTACAGTACTCATTGGCTTTACACGAATGTACATGTATAGCAAATTAATGCCCCTACATGTATCTGGGTCATTAATTTCAGTAAATGGAGCCATAGTACTCAGGTCACGTTTGTATGTTTAGTTGGTGTCAGGTGTTTACCTGCTCCAAATTAAAGTCCAATTTGCCTATTGCTCAGGTAGCAATTTGTAAGGGTACATGTGCTTGGGTGTTTTCGTATTGAGTAATTCAATAGAGCATTCATGTCTCCATTCCATGCTTGTGAAGTCTACTATCAGTATTAATAATACAGACTGTCACATGACAGGAACGTGTCTGGGATGGTACATAAAGCTTCAGGGTAAAAGTATATCATACCTTGGGGAGTTGCAATTGGCACTATCGGCTGGGTATGTCTCCCCATTTACTGCCACAAACATAGTGTTGTCTTTTGTTTATGCATCCAAAATGTGCTGTGATATCACTGAGCGAAGAGCAACATTAATAGGAATTATCTGGGTTAGTGCTACATTGTACATGTAGTTTGGTAGATTGCCAGCCATACGAGAATAAGTCTGGGCAGAGGGTAAGAAAAAACAAGTGAAATTCCTGTTAATGCGTGACTAAGATGCCAATGAAAGGACCAGTGCATAATGCTGTAGATCGAGAACCTGGAAATAATTTCTGGGGTATATTATTATAATCATACCTCAATTGCATTTACTGATGAATAAATTATATATATTCCATTTACTTATTTAGGCTAAAGTGAACATTGCAAGAACAAGTCTAGAAGCTGCAAGGTTAGAGCGAGTAAGGAATGCTAGTGCTGAATCCAGATGTCCTGGTACAGAACTACAGGTAGAATTATAATAAACATATTAAGACTATAGACCCAGTCGAAAAATGGCATCCAATTTAAAAAGCTATTGTCCTGGTAATGTGAACACGAGGCTAGTCAGTCCACACAAGCTTTTGAACTTGTAAGCGAGGCTAGTCAGTCCTAAACAATAGTTAATTAAATTGGACGTCATTTTTTTAATGGGTCTATACTATAAAAAATAGAGCTGGATGAAAAACTCCAAGACGAGTAATTGGGATGACTAGATTTAACAAAGCACTCATCCGACTATTACTATTAATTAAACTATATTCAAGCACTGAATCATTTTGATTCTTCACATATTAAGTATTGTATGCAATACAAAAGTTATCTTAAGAACTTTCTGCATCTCTTCCAACTACACTGTCAGTCTGTAAGATAATAATAAAGTGATTGTTACAGAACTGTACATGCATATATAATATTTTGAAAGTCTAATAGCACAGCATAAAGAAAATTTAACTGCTGAGAGAAATTGTGACAACTGTATATAAAAATATAATTTATCTAGTACATGTATCTTAAATAACCTGCATTCATGTTTAATTGCACTGCAGATGAGCAACTTGGATGAGTTGAAGAAGAGTAACCCAGATGGAAGATTTTGGTTGAAGCTAGATGCAACAGATGTTAAAGGGGCATTAATGGAATCGGGAAGAGGACTTTGGAATGGAGATGTTGACATGGGTGATGGTGAGATTAGAAGGCTACGGAATGAATATGAAGAACGAATAGAGACTGTAGTGTACATGACTGCCACTCATGCCACAAAAGATGGCATTACAGCAAACCTTGTTAAAGTTATTGCTGCTCTGGAGGAAGATGTCATGTTCCTATATGATGGGCAGAAGGATGCTAGAAAGTTATTTAAGGCCAAGTTCAACATGCCTGGAACATCTGAAGAAACCTTGAAAAACCTGAACTGGGAAGTGATAGAATTTCAAGCACTTTTGGAGCAAGCGCAGGGGATGAAGATAGAGTATGAAGAGCTGTTAAGCCATTTAGGTCCCCAAGACAACCCAGACCCAGATGTGTTACAATTATGCTTGAAGAATTTGATGCCAGATTTTCTTAAATATGTAAGAAATCTGTTCAAGAAGAAGAGGAAATGTGCAACACATGTCTTAGTCACCATGGTGTCTGATGAAAAGAGGAATCGAAAGCCCTATGCACTACCGGTTCGTTACATTCCGTACAGAAACATCAGAGACCAGTACGTACGGGACATAAACAAGGAGTTGAAGGAGGCAATGGTTGAAAGAAATCTCAGCATTGTTGGTAGGTACATGTAATGTACTAGCTACTTCAATCCAATTTAGTGTTCTCTTAAAGCTGTGCAGCGAGATCAGTTTTTGTTTTGTCTTATAGAGGTTTATGGAAGATCAAGCATGCTCAAGTACATGTATGCTAGGCCTGTTGATCTACGTCCCCACCATGTAGATTTTACATAAAATGGCTTATTTCTCCCACAAATAACAGTCCCAATTTTCCTTTTTTGAAAATGGTCATTTTTTAAATGCATGCAGTTACAAACACCACAGAGAGAGAAACGTTTTAACAGGAATACATAATATTTTTATACATAGCAACCAATGTTTTACTAATTTCACACAAAAAAATTTTTTTACTTACCAGTATTATAAATTAAGTTAACTGTTCTTTATATTAAGTGATAGAGGTCAATTTAATATTCATTTTGGTAACAAACTTCACCAATTTGTTTAAATGGCATCCAGTAATGCAGTGTTTACTATATTAATTTATTTACAAAATGTTTTTAATGCATACTCAGCTTAAAATCTTTTTATTATTATTTTTACAGGAACTGTCACAGATGGTGAGTTTTGTTCACTGAGAACTCAAGGAGAGACTAGACCTTTACACATCTGGCAGTTGTTGCATGATGCAAGAGAAAGTGTGCGTCGCATGAAAAAGCAGGTTCTCTTGGATATGTTGGAATTAAAAGGAAGTAAGTAATATTTTAAACTGCTGATAGGCTTAATGTTATACTCTGCAAATATTTTTTACAACAACTGCCCATTTTCTCACTCTCAGATTGGCTAATTTTTATCACCAATAAAAGGACACACAAACAGATGCTGTAGGCACTTTAACACTGATAACATATTTATTAAATATTATATTTACAGTAAATCCTGATGGAAGTCCTTGTGTCACAAGAGCCAATCCAGATATTCCTGTTGTTGTTATATTCAATTTGCATAACCTCAGGGTGACAAATGGCTTATCCCTAGCAGACGCCTTGAGAAATATGAGAAGTCATATGGTACCACCTGGTCACACTCCCTACCCATTCCGAAGAAACACACCAGAATCCCTTCTCGATATGCTGCGTTCAATTGTTGCAACATGTGTTTTCAAGTCTACAGTCAACTACTGGAAGGAGAGAGGTGTCAACTTTGATATTTATCTCTACGTTCCAGAAATTGACCCGGTGACCCAGCAAGTAAGGCATGACAGGGGAGACCATAATCATGTGTTCCGTAGAGTAGGAAATAGTATTCGCCAAGGAAATAACAGCAGCCTCAATTTTGAATCATTTGATGCTGCCCTGATGGATCCACTAAGCGGCTTAACACATGCTGCCTTGACAGGAAAGAGAAAACAGTCACTGGTAGATGCTGAACGACTCATGTCTTCATTTGTGTCTCATTCTCTCAGAGAGCATGGGTATGAAACCGAGGCAAATTTCGTAGAAATCTTGGCAAACTGGCATGAAGCAACTGATGGTCGTGGACTCAATCAGCTTCAAAGATGTAAATATAATTACAACATGCTGAATGTAATAATCGATGAATGGATGCCCTGGCATACCCAAAACTATGATTTCTCTACCATTGATGTCAACAGGTAATAACATAAATATATTAAATGAAGGGGTCCATGCAAGAACAGTATACATGTAAGTGACTACTGATCACATGCTAAATTATTCTTTATATGCTCTACATTTCAAGGTAGAATTTTGGAACCTGATGAAAGGTCACTTTTATATGATATTCTTGCATTAAGACTCATTCAAATGCAATTATTTATGCCTCTTTCTACATTTACATTGTAAATTATGGTATACTATTATCCTAAACGTATCTCAAAATTAACCTGAAACTAAAAATGATTAAGAAGCATATTTACCAAAATAGTTATATAAATGCAGCCTCAATTGCTACAATAAATACTAAAGTGAGTAATTTTATCTAAAGTAATTGCAACTGATATTATACACAGATATGTGTGCCACTTTAATTTCCTTTACTAATTAAAATAACATTTTTTATAACTTATGTGTTTAAAGGCCTGTGGAAAATATCTGTGGGTTCTCAAGGGAGACAGTCATCGAAGTGACAACCAACATAGAAAGCCAGGAGTTCAGACGTAGACAAATTCATGAAATAGGCTACCCAGAACATCCAAGATCAGGGGGGACTGATGACCTCGAGACATTCTTTGGACTTGTTCACCGATACCTTGGAAACGTCTTTCTGTTGAAAGATTTCAAACAGCTTTGGCCCAAACTTGTGAGGTATAGAGAAGCAACTACAATCACTTATGACACATTCACACCAACGAAACAGCTTTTAAATGTTTAAGCTTTGGTGTGAATGGGGTTAATATAACATTTTTTTCAATATTAATAGAATTGGCTAAAGTGAACAATCTGCACCGAAAAAAAGTGGTCGGTAAGTGGTTGGTAAGTGGTTGGTAAGTGGTCGGTAAAACTGTGTAGGTAAGTGGTCGGTAAGTGGTCGGTAAGTGGTCGGTAAGTGCAGATGCAGATTGTTCACTTTAGCCAATAGAATTATTAAAAATACATATCCCTGTGTAGGAAATAGGCGATTTGCAAAAGGATTAAGCTTATTTTCGATGATAAAAATTGCATGTATTTTAATACACATAATGACTGAACAATCTTTTTAGGTGTGAAGATAAGCCTGTACATAAAGTACAAAAAACACTGAATGTGAATTTGTTTATGATAGGGAATTCAAGAAGCGAATGGACAGTGATCTTCCATTCTACTACTGGACACTCAATGAAAGGTTCCAGAATGAAGAGCTACAATCCTTTGACGAGAGGCCAGAGTTTGATGAAGAAGAAATAGAGCAGAGAAACCATCCCATACGCCTTCATCGCCTGCGTTTTAACCAGAGGGAGGACAGCTCCATTATTGTAGCTGGAAGAGCATTTCTTCCTTTAAGAAATTGTACAACAATCAGACACAGGATTCATTGTCCCATTTTAGGATCAGCACCAATCCCCCATGACAATGTATAATGTAGTACATTATTTATTTTAATTACAAATTTGGGGGTACAAATCTGTCATCAGGTGGAAGAGTCTTGATAAGAATTCCAAAGCCAATTTTCAAATTTAAACAAAATCATTGTGAAGTCATAATTTTATGATTTTGAGCTTGATTCTGGTATATATTTCATGGTAGTGTTTCGTTACATATAGTCTCCCTGCATACTCATTTTTTCTGTTTAAAAAAAATTAAACTTACTTTTTCTCAACATTTTCTCCAAGAGCAAAGTTCATCGAGGGAGATTATGTCTGTATTATTTACGTACATGTAAGTAGTGGAGAGTACATTATAGTAATATTAATATTTAACTATATTAACAAAGTGCGTAAACAAAAGACAAAAAATACTAAATCAAAAGTCAATGGTCTGCTACATTGTACTATTTTCATCAGTTAATTGTCTGATCAGTTGTTAAATCGTTTGGTTTTCAATATGAATGACTGAACATTACACATTAGCATAGTTTCGATCATTGCCAATCTGTTCTAAGCCGTGTAAAAATATAGGATTTTTTTTCGAATCTGATAAACCTAACCATCTGGTATTGTTTGGAGAAATACAGTATTTGCAGTATTTTAAACTCTAGGGATAAGAAATTATGGAACAGAATCTCTCAAAATCATACTGCCCTTGACGATCTGTTTCCACCACAGAGATCCAGACAACTCTGTGATAGAGGGCATAACTATATCTTGCCTTGTGTAAAAATTGAGAGGTTCAAATCCATTTTTATAAATAGATGTCTTTTCACTTTGTGAGAACATAATTGACTGTTACTAGATTCATATTTTTATATATATTGTATATAAATTTCTTTTTTTTCTTTTCTTTTTATATATTTTGTAAAATATTGCACGTTTGATGTGGTATATTTGTTAATAAAGACTATTATAATGAAGTAACTGTGCAGAGAGGGAAACTAATTGCTGATGCTGGTATTATGCAGGGAGACTATATGGAATGAAACACTACCATGAAGTATATACATGTACCTTGATTCTGCTCGAATTTTCACAAATAGTACATAATTTATTGATAATGTCAAAATCTTGGCCTGATCACACATACACATGTATACTAATGACATAATTGTGACATAAGTCAATCCCACTTTTTTTAACTTTTGAGCCACTAACACACATATATGAACACAGTGCAATTTTTATTAAAGTCCCTTGGGTGGAAGTTAGCGAAACATTTGGGTTATGAATTTCTCACCTTACTAATGTTGAAAGTGTAAAAATGTGTATAGGATGTTACAGAAATTGGTTGTGCATTGTACACCCTGGTCATGATAATTTGTCAAATTTTGAATGCAAGTGCACATAATTCCATCAGTCAGCTGTGGCTGCTCTAGATGAAAACAAGCACTATTCAAAACCTTGGCTCTGATGTGCTCATCTTCAAAAAATCATATCTCCAATTACAGTGATATGATCTGGTGTATTATTCTTATGATGAATAAATTTAATGCTAAAAATAAAAATAAAAATTATTGGGAGTGGTTTTTTAGAAAACCTGAAATTTATAGATCTTGAGGTTTTTGCCATTTTTTGACTTTTTACTCTCTCGAAAGAAATATTCACAGCTTTTTTTCTGTTGATGATAGCACAATTTTGTTGGCATCAATATTAATTTTATAGTAAGCTTTGGCAAATATATTTAGCAAGTTTGTATCTAATCAGACTCTTCTATTGGCAGAAAGCTACAGTCCTTTCAACTTTCACAGTTATTTTAGTAAGGTAAGACATTCAGAGCCCACATTTTTCAACAACTTCTGCCCAAAGGATTTCGATAAAAATTTGCACTGTGTATGTGTTTAAGTTTCATTAGTATCCAGTTGTTTCAGAAAAAGCGTTTGAGTAAATTTCAAGTACTGGTAATGGCTGAAAATGTCAAAAAGTGGTGTTCACTTACGTTACAATTATGTCGTTAGTACGTGTGATCTGGTCAATATTTCGATATTATCAGTCCTATCAATAAATGGTGTACTGTTTGTGAAAATTTGAGCAGAATCTGGCAAAAATCATATTAGTTATGACATTTTCTTTAAATTTGCAAAGTGCTGTCGGAGTTTCAATCGAGACACCTTAAACACTAGTATACATATGTAATGAACTAAAAGTCAATTAAGGTATACTAACCACCACGAGGAATGAGTAGCAGCTTATGTTTCAAGCGCTAGTCCTTTATCAGAGCAAAAAAAGGTTAGCTCAGTTTGATAGGCAATAATAGACTATAGCACACACCTGATGCTTGGTTACAAGTTTGGCTATGTACAAGCCCATAATATATAATATTTTTTAAATTCGCCATAAACATTTTGATAGTTTGGGAAAATGGGTTATTTAGTTTCTTTAAATTACAACTGTACAGTAACATGAATACCTTTCTCATCAAGAACGTTAAAGGCTATTGTATGTATAATCATTATTGTCCTTGGGCCATTTTCCTTTTCTTACCACAACTACCACAACAAAAGAACGAAACTGTCCAAGGTCATAAATGAATTGCCTAAAAATGTTGTCAATTGAAATTGAAACTATTTTTCTTGCTTTAAGGGAGGCAGAAACTTTTTGAACCTTTTTGGCTGGAATGTATCCAATAGATTGCCATAACCCATTCACGAAGGCTTGCACTACAATAGCATTGTCATCTTTTAAATTGATTGGTTCATAATCCAGTTGTAGCTCAACATTTTCCTTTCTTACACGCTTTTCTTTACAGAGTTTCAAAGCTTTCTGGAAATTGTCGTGAAAGCTACTCCCACTTAACTTCATGGCTTCAGTGTAGCAAACTTCTTCGCTTTCACTGATGACCTGAAGATCATTGTCACTTTCATTGCCATTGTCACTGTCACTGTCATTGTCATCACTGTGATTTAGAGCTTCTCGAGGTTTTTCTGTACTTTGTGTATTTCCAGTATTATAGCAAAATGGTTTGTCACGATTTACAATAATCTCTCCATAATTGGGAAACCTTGAACAGTTACAATAACAATTGTGGATATCTGCCCATGGCATTTGTGGTTTCTGGTCCACATCACTACTTGGCTCCACAGGCTTCACAAGAGTAGATGCTTCAGTCATATTATTTTCCACTTCTAAGTCCAGTAGGACAACAAGATCCCTTTCATTTTCGATCTGCACACCAGGAGGAGGATGGAATTTTAGAATAGGATAAGATAAGATACATGTACAGGAATGGGGTGATCAATTACTGTTTAACGTGCATTATGACAAATATAATATATTTTATTACAATTAATTCTGCCAAGAACGCACACAATCTGCACAAGAATGCACTAAACATGAGACTGTATTTTGGGTAGTTAGTACTTTAAAATGGCTTTCCATCACCATGGTAAACCCCATTTCTCGAGTGCACGTGCAAGGGTTTTGGTTATAATGGAAAGAAAATTGTGTTTCATTGCAGAATTTATATATTGATATATATTAACTTATTAGTTGGTTTAAGAATATAGGTCTACCAACCAACATGCTTTATTCACTATTGCCACCATTTTCAAACATTTGAAGTCTGTTTTATTGGAGATGTCTTCCAATATTTTGAAAATGATTGCAATCCTGTAGTTTTGTACAACCGTTTTCAGTTTCAATCTGTTTTTGTAAAGTTTCTTTTGTACTTTTCCTGTTAAGTTGAGTGTAACAAAGCGGAATTAAACAAAAGGCATCATGGTTATATTCTTGAAGAATCTAATACGGCTGTATTAGAACTAAAGACATCCGTATTTTGGCTCGCCTAAAAATACAACCGTATTGGATGCTTAGCCCGCTAATACCATCTATGTACTACATGTACAGTACGTGTAGATACAATGTACATTAGCAATTATACACATACTTGTCATATCATTGTAAATAGATGAATGAGAATATTATATGCAATAGCAGATAAACATTGTACATTTGAACTTGGGCATATACATGTAGCAGGCCATTTATATAACATACATTACTTTTAAAACAATGTACTTTAGGTATTGTATGTGGTCAATTGATTAATAAATAAATTGACCCCACACACAATGACTTGTATTGAAGGGACGGCGAAGCGAAATTTCAAGTTTAGGTTGGGTGGGGGGGGGGGGGGGGCTATATATAGTCCCCTGGCTGTGCCATCCCAATATTGTAACAAAAGTACATGTAAGTGCAAGGGAGTAATTACAGAATATGAGTGTCTG
This sequence comes from Actinernus sp. WN-2022, assembly GCA_030867875.1. Taxonomy (NCBI): domain Eukaryota; kingdom Metazoa; phylum Cnidaria; class Anthozoa; order Actiniaria; family Actinernidae; genus Actinernus; species Actinernus sp. WN-2022. The sequence goes on along the minus strand of JAOWCC010001113.1, from coordinate 927,329 downwards.
AAGTGTTTAGATTTTAGCAAACTACTCGAGCACACTTTAACTAAGAAGATATAGAAGTAATTGCAGAATACCCCTCCAATGGCTCATTATTCACATCCCGAACATTCATACAAACGTTCTAAAAACCTAATCCAAAAATTGCAATAAACCCTAACCATTTCCCATCCCAAGTCATTCATATACACCAGAACTAAAATGGATATTTTAATAACGCAGTTTTCAAGTGATTTACTGAGCTACAACAACTATAAATTATAATAATATGAAACTAAAAGCCAGTGCGAGCTCGTCCAGTCCTAATATTAATAAAGTAAATATGTGCATTGCCGCTAAATTATTTTCACATTAATAATAAAATTAACGAACGTCACTAACCTTTGCAGTGCTGCTAGATAGAACATTTATAACAGCAGGGCAATGAACTCCTCTAAGTTTAGCTGTTAATTTAGCACTTTTTGGCACCAGAACCAAACGGCGCTCACCAATGCTATTTGGAAAGCTCACATGTCCCAATAGCACGTCAAATGATAAGAAAGGAAGGCATTTCGGAATTATTGTAAATTGAGCAGCGACATCGATGCAATAAAGATATATTAGAGAGTGTTCCTGAAAATATTCGTGCTGTTGGCGTTCTTCCTTCATGGCATCCATGTTGAAAGTGAGACTTCGCGGGGGGCATTACGGTTGATATGGTTTGCGCGCAAGGGATGCTGGGAAGGGCTTGTAATCCTCCTTTCACGTGGCCCATCGTTATCATAGACCATAATGCTTTGCGCTGGCCTCTTAGTCTAAACTGATCTCTCTACACTAAGCTGGCAGAAGTCACATGAAACATATTAGCCATGAAAATGATAAAAATAGATAAAGCTGTCTTTTCTGGAATATCTATGCTGGAAGGCGAGGACTAAATGTTTCGTCCCAGGCGAAAGCTGGTCCATGGCCGCGATGGCCCATCGTTCTCATAGTCCGCTATATCTTTGATCAGCGGCTTACTCTACAGCAAGAAGATTCAACATGGCGGACGCCGCCGCCAGGATTCGAAACTCAGATTGGGAAGACGACGAGGAGTTGAGAGAGGATCTCCAAAAATACGTAAGGCAAAATTTGTCAAGGAAAGAGATCTTGGATTTCGTCCGACGGGATTACCCACACTATGCGTGGAGCTTACCAACACTAAGCCGGAGGTTTGCACATTTCGACATAAAATATGTTCGATATGACATCGACATAACAGCGGTAGAAAACGCGGTTCACGAGGAAATAGAAGGACCAGGGCAGCTTCTTGGCTACAGAGCCATGCAGCGAAAGCTCAGAGAACAGCACAATTTGGCCGTCCCCCGTGGGCTAGTTTACGATGTGATGGGGCTAGTTGATCCCGATGGTCTCGAGCGCCGTGGTAATGTCGGGCAAAAGAAGAGACGAAGAGGAGGAACCGGAACGTTTACATCACTGGTAAGTGCTTCACACGCACACATCATATCTGCACTCGTATTTGTGTTGGTTAAAACCCTCGAGCTCCTTTCTTATGATTGATGGTTGGGCAAAGACCTAAGAACAAAGGAGAGCGGAAATGACAACAAAAACTGACATGAGTTGTTGTTTGACCCTAGCCAGCTAGTACTATTTTTTATTAACTTGAGTGCAGCAGCGGTGGGGAATTATCCCTTTCAAAGTTTCCTGGTTTTATTATTACCTCCCCCTGGTATTCTATTACCAGCTATGCAATTTCCTATGCCAACTCGAGACAAATTCAGGTATTGATATGCATGGCAATTCCAGCAATGCCCATCTCTGGGGAAGGGTGGGCATTTGACACTACTAAAACATTCATGGGAGATTCATGGTTCTTTTGATCTGGACGAATTATATAGGAACCAGGCTCGCTAAGTGCCGTCTTTATAGTGGATATTACATGGCTACAAGGAGATACAAAATTTATCTTTGGGTCTTGCGTTTCATAACCTATGAGTGAGCGAATGCAAATGCGTGTAGATATTTGACATGCAGCAATGTGTTTCTATGCAGCCATGGTTCAGCTATCCTATGATATGGAATTTCATGCAATTATATATTGATACCATTATTGTGTCAAAGACAAAGTGATGACTGTTTACATTTCCCTTACATATGTACATGTAGTATAAATTTGTGTTTCATCATTGGATTGTGTACATGTATATTGATGACCTATTGTTGCTTTATATACTCTGTGTGAGACATGTGGTAATGATTAGTTAATAGTAATAAAATTGAGTTGTTAAATTCATCATTTGCTGCTAGGACATTTTATTGCATCAAATTATTCTGGTGGTATCATATACCGTTTGGATGTGCCCGAGGGTGGGCATTTTCCCTTTTTTTTTGCCCCACCATTGGCCATTTGGATATCTTCCTCTTCCCCACCATGAAGATTTTGCATTTTTTAAAGTAAAATGACAAATGCCCAGGGTTTGGCTTTGGGGGGGGGGGGGGGGGGGGGGGGGTGGGCATTGCCAAAATTGACCAATGCATTATGCGCCTACATGTATCAGCAGCTTTAGCATCTCAGAAGCATTGGGCTTTAGCAGCAAAAAATGACCCCTCCCCAGCCCCCCCTCCCTGGTTGAGGACCTTGGAATTCCAGATGTTAGCCCTTAAAACTTGTGGAGTTCCAGGGAGTTAGACGGGCAATTCAATGGAATTTTTATCTGCATGATCGAGGCATGGAATTCCTAGGGGGGTTATGAGTGGTTTCCAGATGTACCATTTTACAGGAATTTCTGGAAGTACATAAAAATACCTAGTCCTCAATGGGTGTTTTTTTTTCAGAATGCACAAGCCCATTTGGGATATATTTCACCTTTTTCAAACAATGTATTTTACATTTCCAACAGAGTCCCACATGCATTGTCCAGTAATAAAATGTAGATGTACATAATATAATGAATGTACACATGTAGGTCTGAGGCCAGATAGTCTGTATCTCTAGGCAAGTCCACTTCTGTAAGAAATGCACACACACATCCCAAAAAAAACACAATCTCTACAGGTACATGCCATGAGACTAACACAATGCATACGTACTGTGTTGTTGTATTTTTCCATTTGAAGGGTCCTAACCATACCCATTCAGGAGATGGACATGACAAGCTCATGGGGTTTATGAAAGACACCTTTCCTCTGGCTGTTTATGGGCTACAAGATGTCTTCAGCAGCTACATACTGTACTTGAAGCTGTGGACTTCAAATTCTGATCCAAAACTAATAGGAAGATGGTACCTGGAACATCTTTACCACTCAAGAGGTAATATTATAAAATATTTTCAAACAATTTTTTTTTTGCTAAATCAATGAGCAAATGACTGGACTCCCTCCTTAATGCAACTTAAAGGTAAAACATACTTCAATATTACAGATTTCAGATTATAAACCTCAAGAAAATGGTAAAAATACCAAAACAGTGAAAGTTTGAATGTCAACATGGCTTCTGTGAAGCCAGAACCATTGAATTTTGACTAACATCAAAATTAGGCTCTGCCTCCCTCATGGGAGTTCACGCCTGCACAACAACATGTAATTATAATAAATAAAAATTCTGACGCATCAAAAGTTTTAGTAAGAGCTCCCATGTGGGTGGACACGTATGGGTGGGTCTCTGCAGAGACTGCTCCAGTGCCTTATAGCTTCTCTAAGGGGAATACATGTAAGTGGGAGCAGAGATGGGGGTTCTATTTGCAGAAATCTCTGGTCATTTTTTCCTCCCATTTATTATAACTGTTATAATCTAATGTTAATAACATGTACTTGACCACGTTTTGACTTATGTTGGATGGATATTTTACCAATGCTGTACTTTGAAATTGATATGGTTCTAGCTTTAAGGCAGGCATACAGTTGGATTGATAGGAAAAATTTGGGGGTTTTGAGGAATGAAAAAAATATTAAAATTAAGTTGGGTCCACACATCTAGTTGATAGTGGACATTTTGGTACCCACCATTAAATGTTAACTTAATATCCTAATTTTCAATTTTATTAAAATCATAAATTGTAAATGTTCAACTAAAGACTAGACCTTTCAAGGAAGGTTTTTACGGACTACTAGCCCAAAAGTGTATGATATCAATTCCTGTTTCCCATATTTGAATATTAAATTACATGTGCTACACTACTGTCAGCCTTCTCATAGCAGGAAAATAAGTCTTCATTGTCATTTTACTCGATCCACTAATTTCAAATATTTATATTATTGTGAATATATTTAAAATAAACTAACAGTGGATGTGGTATTCGTTCTCGTAAGTGACCACATTTTATTTACCAACTTATTATTGTTTTGTTAATATGTATTTTTCCATTACAGTCATCAGTAGTCATCTTAGACTTGACAAGGGCACAGAAACAGGGCATATGGCCACCATCCATGCTTTTCTCAGACAGAATGATTCAGAAGAGGAAGGTGCTATTGCTGGTGGTGACACAGTGCATTATGGCCCATCTACCAGCAATAAGGTAAATTTGTGTCAACTCTTTAACATCATGCCACTCAGGACCTTGTTCTTTAGGTCCATCACCCCATACTTTTCAGCCACAAACAGCAAGCACAGATGAGCGACATGAGCGACATGACAGTTTTCCTAAAAAAAATATTATATGAGTACAATATATTTCAAGCATAGATGAACTTTTGCATGACCATTTGAGCACAGCCTAAAATTGTTACCATTTGCTATGGTAATTGAATTTTGATTTTATTAAATTAGATTAAACCAAATACTAAATTGTGCTTCAACATTATTGTCAATGTGCAGATTGAAAGGTGGTGGCGTGAGCTTCACAACCGTCTAGAAAAATTCTTCAAGAGGCAGCTCATGATGTTACTGGAGCAAGGACAATATGAACCAGATAACAAGACTGATAGGTACTATGAAAGAGCTACATGTACAAAAATACCTTTAAAGTATTTTATAAAATAGATACAATAGTATGGTATGCTCGCTCTCATTGGTTAAAAGCCATTATGAGAGTTGAAAGACATGGGTCTCTAAAATTGTCTAGTTTTTATTTTATGAAAGCAACAAAACTACTCTTTTGTGTCTCTATGCTCTGTTATAAACACTTGGGATGTTTGGGAGAACTAAAAAAGCTTGAAAATCACTCGTCGGAGCGGCTCGTGATTGTCAAGCTTTTTTAGTTCTCCAAACATCCTGCGTGTTATAACAGCTAGAGTATAGAGACATGTAAAAGTAGTTTTATTGCTTAAATGTAAATTGTCTGTAATATCTATTAAGTGGACAGTGTTTCAAAATGGACACCAAGTTTCATAAATGCTCTTTAACCCTTTCGCTCTCAGAGCGACCATAAGCGGCCAATATGAGGCATGTAAGTGGGAAACATTATTGCATCAAATCTAAACATGCTTGAAATACGAGGCTGTGCTGTTAATTCAAGGGATGAATGACCCAAAGCCAGAGCTATGTAACAGCGTTGGCTGACTCCCCACTTTGGAGAAAAACGCATTTGTTTTAGAGATTTTTTTCGTTTCTTTGATTTTCACCAATTTCGATGCCCTGAAAATCGCCTCAAAAAACCATTCTCGTACGCACTTCAAATCAAAACACAAAATCAACACTCAGCCGTTACAGTACCTTATTTAATCTCTCCAACCACCAGGTTTCTTTGCACAAAATACATCAAGCGACTGTGAACTGTCATGTCTTACAATGCAGCTCACTGACCACCATTTTGCATTCCCACCTCCAATTGCATGTCGGGAAACGGACAAAAATTCCACAGCACCCCTCCCCTCTCAACTCATGTAGGGTGTTTTTTTTATAAGTCTTTTGCCCCATCAGCCGAGAATGGTGATTTTGACACAAGCCGAAGCCTTAAAGCACCAAAAACACATTCCAATAGGCTAGCAGGGGACTAAAGAACACCAACTGGAAGATTTCAGAGATTTCCTTGAAAAAATTTTTGCTGTGGCTCCGAGCAGAAACACAACAGAAAAACCCAGTGAAATCCCCTCACAAAGCTTGCTAAAAGCAAGCCAAGTACTTTTCAGCCGTCTAAGGTCTTTATGATGTCCTCTGGCCCTCTTAAAGTTGGCTTATTGGTTCAAAAATAGAGCAATTTCAGTCAATACCCTACACGAGTTTCAATACTTACCACTGGAAGGGACCGCCGAATTCTCCCGAAAGGAATTGTGGGAAAAGCTTGAGCCCTTGGCTTAAAAAGTCACCGGTACGTAATTACCCAGGGCTAACCAAACTTGGACTGAGGGGGGAGGGTTCATTTTACACTCAAGGTTGTACCAATTGAGCCCAAATGTGTCCAGTAGTGAAAGGGTTACAACAAAGCTTGAGTTTAGGCGTTTGAGATGTGCCCGTGGGCTTGTAATCGGGAGGGCTTATTATCGGAAGGATTATTGCATCTGAGATTTTGGGGCCTTATATTCGGGGCCTTATATTCGGGGTGGGGGTCATTTTCAGAATTTTACAGTAATCTTTCAAGTGATAGTAAGCTTTTCTTTAAAGTACACATACACTGTATATGTCACCAGGCGCAGACCCAGTTTCCAATGGTTGGCAGAAACAGTAGCTATTTTTTGTCTTGCCTGGCCACAAAAATAAAAATCATTGATATAAATATTTGACCACCTGCATGTGTACATTTAGGTGGCACACAAAAACCATAGACAACGGTCTGTTTTCCTTCTAATTCCACATTATAAAATTTAGATTCTGATTCATGTTTTTTTACAGGAATCTGTTGGCATTTGTTTATATACCCATAATACAAAAGGAAATGGACATATTTAGAGACACAATATGGAATTCACACCGAGTTAGAAGTCAGAAGGATGCGCAGATGCCAAAAGGGGTACCAAACCATTTGTATTCCTTTCCAGAGAACTATGGTGCCAATGAATGTGGTATGGCTTTAGATCTAATGTACGTGTATTGTGCCTTTCGTTTCTAATGAAAATTCAAATTGGGAATACTTATTTTAGCAACTACATAATGTAGTGATTTTTGACCAGCTCGCTAAATTTAGTTATTGTTAAAAATAGTTAACCGTTAAGTCCAATAAATAGTGTGATTTTGAACTTATATGGAAGCATGGGAGTAGGTTCACACTGGAATTTACAATACATGAGAGCCGAGAGGGTACAGAGCAACAGATGCAAAGTGTGCTAATCGTGAATACCCAATTTAAACAGATACTGTACCTTGTTATAACCACCAGGCTTTCCAGTGAGCAAAGAGAAACTTGATGAAGTTGCTGAGATGTCTGAAGTAATGACCGTTGGAGATGATTACTTGACACCAGCTGTCAGGACTGAGTGTGAAAGAGTCGTTCCACAGATTGATGATGTAAAGCCAAATGATGCAGCAACTACTTTTATTTTCCTAAAGACACATTACCAGGAGCCATTGTCGCAGTGAATTACATGTATATATTTCAACTGATAGTCTGATGTGAAACCCTGCTGCAATAATCGGGATGTTCATAGGATTATCAATATACAGTAGTAAAATGTTGTTTTATGATCACCTCAAAGAAGTCTAAAAAATGTTACATTCATGCAATGGGTATTAACCTATGAAAATGATTTCCACGCCTTAGGTGTCTACTCGTGGTCGTCATGTGACCTTGATCATGGTGGGAAAATGAAAAACCGTAAATGAGGTGGTGATTATCATTTATTTTTAAAATCGTTTTCTGTGTCAGTTATGTTTTAGGTGCTTAGCAAGGAACTGCTTAGTATAGTAAATTGTTCTCTTTGTCAATGTGATATTCAACAAAACAAGTCACATGACCAAGACTAGCATTTGATATATTTTTTCATCTTAGTAGATTCTTGCTAAGCTCACAAAGGCAACTAGTTTTGAAATGCATGAAACCGTCACCACATTTTGAAATTTCCGTTTTCCATGAATTAAGGTCACATGACCACTGGAAGTAGTCATGACCAAAATCAATTTAATATATGTTGACTGGATGGAGATAGAAAATGTGATTGTACCTGAACCTGAAAATAACCAAGCATGCTTGAGACTGTATAGTCAATTTACTGATTGGCTACTATTTTCAGTGACGCATATCATGTTTCAAGAGGGCGGAAAGCTCAAAACCAAGCTTTCGTGTCAGGCTTTCTTTTTGATTTTCCCCCCGATTTTTTCTTCTCACTAAAAGAAAGCCCGATACTCAGGTTATCTTGCATCAGAATGTTTGCTATGGTAATATATTTGCTTTTCTTTGTTTTTTCTTCATAATTAGCATAGGCCATATCAAATATATTGTAACAATAACGATTAAATGATATGTTTCAAAAAATATCTAAAGGAAATCAACATTGAACCAAAGGATAAATAAATTGTACCACAACATATACCGTAAAATTCCAAAAATAAGCCCTGGGCTTATATTCTTTCAAAGGACTTTTTTCAGGGGCTGATTTTTGTGTTTCATAATGACCACCTCAAGCTTCAGAAACGCTTGTAAAAAAACAAAGCTTGAGTGAGTTTTGGCTGAGATTAACCTTTTCAGATGTGCCCATGGGCTTATATTCGGGAGGGCTTGTCATTGGAAGGATTTTTGCCTCTCAGATTTACATGTAGGGGGCTTATTTTTGGGAGGGCTTATTTTCGGAATTTTACGGCATTTCAAGAATTACCGATATATCTACCTCCTCTCCAATAAGGAATCTCTGAAGGGAAGGAGAGAGTATGCATGGAACAAATCACACTTTGCTGGTACTTTTTGAAATAATATATTACCAGCATACCATTGTGTGTCTAAATTTACTGAGAACCTTCTTTTTTGTCAATACCAAGCATACAGCAGTACCTATTGCACTTATGGGCACTTAGGAATTCTTTTATGCCATGGCTGGATAGGTTTCCACAGCAGAAATAGTATTCTGCATTCTCATCAATGATATCTTTTGTGGCAATCTCAGGGTCATACAAATAGTATCCAGACCCCTGGATGTCCAACAGCATGAGTTTCTTATCGTTTATCTCATAACTGTAATGCACCAGGCATTGTGCCTTGCTGAACACCACCTTCAAGTCATCATCATCAGGAGGGTTACATGGCTTTCCATTATTGTTAATATACTTCATAAAATCACCCTTTACATATTCTTCAATCGTTGCTGGTTTGCCCTCGAACACAGTGTAGAACACCCGATTGTACACAAAGGAGTCACCAAAAGCATGTGGCACCGTTTTTGAGAATCTCTTCGTTATTTGGCGTGCGACGGTATTCATCTGCACTTGTTTGCGTGCATGGTCCTCTATATTACTGTTAATTGTTTCTGTTATGGTTTTCACTGCTTTATCATTGTATGTCTTGACTACCCATTTGAACTTCCCGTCCAGAGATTCTCCAAGGTATGCATCCCTGAAACCTCCTGATGCAAATTTCTCAGACTCTACAAGAAGTACAAGAGGTTGTTCTAAAGTGAACCATTCTGTACCTTGCAGCTTGAACTGATCCAACTTCAGGGTGACCTTGTTTTTCTTTATTGGTTTGACCAACTTCCCTGCTTTCAGTAAGTCATCTATGGATACAGATGTTGGATACTCTGTGCAAACTGGTTTAACCTTCCCAGTAGAGTTTCGAGACAATATCCCATGGTGAGGCTCCTCTGTAACATCTTCTACATCAGATGGGCTGGATGCCTCTCCCTCTTGGTCCTGGCATTCCAAGCCAAAACGTATTAGATAAACCTAGTCAGAAAGCAATAACCAGCTGTTAGTAACTCACAGTCCATCAATTAATCTACATGCATGTAGAATATTTTGCCTTACAGATTCATGAACATGCAAGTGATTATTCATAAGGTAGGTGGACTGATAGGAACAGCAGCTACAACTTGTCTCATGAACAACCTTTACAGCAGAAATAATCTATGGGCATATAGAAAAGTGTACTATTACTTTGTATTTATATTGGCTTGTTTTGTAATACATCACATCTATTGTTAATTGTGTGCATTGTTATTCCGCTACTTTGGAACGATCCACTGTTACTGATTTTTATAAGTGTAGTATATATGTACATGTAATCAATCAATCAATTAATATATTCAGTTTATTTAATCCATATTGCAGCTAAAGTACTGAATTACAGGGTGTCAGCAAATGCTATAGCACAATATAAAATTACAAAATCTAACATCTGAAATTTCATTGTAACTACATTTGACACCAACACTTACTTGTCCCCTACCATGGGCAGGAAATTTGACATGAAAAGGAGGTGAAATGTCAAATCCCCCTAGGTATACCCGTCCCCCCTCCCTGGGGCTAAACATTGACAAGTGCATAATGACACATCATTTCGTAGAATTTGTGGCGATTTTCATGCCACAAACTTCATCATTCGCACCGATTTACCTTCATGTTTGATGGCATTATAAAGATTAAAGGTATAGGATGTAGTCTAGATTTCTCAAATTATTCTGGCCGCCAATTTGGCGACTAACTTTCAAATCTACGTCACCGAGATATTTTATGTTGTTCCAGTGTTATGGAAATATTTTATGTTGTTCCAGTGTTCAGGAGAAATTTTATTCTGTTCCGGTGTTCTGTCATTCCGGTGTACATAATAGTTTTACGTGCCGTTGAAACACGTGTAATGACTAAAGTTTACCTTGACTTTCCTGTGCGGGATTTGATTTATATTGGTGCACAACAGCCCCTTGTTTGAAACCAGCACGGCCCCTTGTTTGAGACTATATAAGTGTTTTAAACCTGTTTATTTTTAATGTAGAAAAAAATGACATAGTTATCTGGTCCCATATATTAACAGCATTGGAAGGAACACATCTATATAGAATTAAGACTCGAAAAAATTATGCTTTTCAGCACCATCACTTCTCTTCATCTTTATTCTCCACCAAAAACAAGAACACTTATGTATCTATGAAACATTAAAAATAAGTTATTCTCTTAAAATATGCAAAAACTATTTATGAAATTTAGAAATAAATCATGTATGTGTTGGTGTTGTAACTCAAATTTTGAATGAGGAAGGGTAACGCTGTAAGTGTTGATTGAAAGAATGTGATAGTTGATTCAGTTTAATATGTGGGTGTGATAATATATTTGGGAAAGAAGGAAAATCATGATGGCTATGGAGGTTAATGAGGTTTCATTCATGATACTAACATTAACAATCAGATACATGTGCAAAAAATGACATAAAATAACTAATTGACTAATGTTTATTAACAATACTAAGAATCTCTTCTCACGCGTACATTGCATGTTCATGTTAATTCAAATCACAAGGGTTTTTAATTTTTTAAAGTTAAATTTTTGACAAAATAATATTTAGTAGCTATCAAAATACTAATATTATAATAAATTACATATTTATGTATGTTGTATCTGAACCTTAAATTCAGAAAGAGTTTACAATCAGAGCATCCCTGAGCTTTCGGTTATAGCAGACTTCCTAGCCATTTTAAAAGGGTCTGCCTAATACAGAATGCACACTTGGCATTTTAAAACTTATGTTTAAAATTTTTGATTTTAAATGAACATGCACGATCATAAGCAGAGATTCTTAGCATCAATATCATTATAATAGAACTATCATTAATTAATTATTTCTTTACTAAATATACACACTGATTGTTATTATTGTTGTTTTTATTATAAAATGGAAGCCCATTGGAAACTAGAAACATGTTCTTCATTCCAACATACTTCCCCCTCATTGCTTTCCTTTCCCAAATTAATTGTGCTTATTATACAGACTGGACTATCTCATTCATTCACTGGTAGTGGAGCGGATAGGTGCAGATTTTAGGTCGAATTGTTCACTGTTGGCTAAAAGCATGAAATTTGGCAGAGAGATGGGTTTTGATGTGCCAATCAATATCTGATATGGTGCCATCGCGAAAATTAGTGCGTAGTCAAGTTAAGAGGATGTTTTCAAAATGGCCGCCATCTTGGACCGGAAGTGAGAGTTGTCGTCACCGGAAGTTGTGTTAACTTAGCAAAAAATAACTACAGTTTATCCTAACCTCTGCAAAAGTAATTTACTTCTAGTGTTTTTCAAAATCGCCCCAAAAAACGAAACAGGCCCTTATTTCAAGCATGTCAAGGCTTTGTTTAGGGGCTTATACGCGGATAAGTAGTGTTTTTCAATATCTCGATACAGGAATAAGCTATGGGAACTAAACTTGGCAGTTATCTTGGTCTCGTCGCCCATATAATTTCTGAATACTTGGTTGCCATGGAAACTAGATTTAAGGGTGTTCTTTTCTCAATTTAATATTTCAGCGTTTAAGTAAAAATGGGGTCTATAGAACATACTCCCTTGTCCAAACTTTTATTTCAGTATCAAGTAAAGATTGTGTCTACATCCATTTCTGCCTCGTATGGTTGTCCAGTATATCTAGTAACAGATATATTAAATGAAGTATGTTGCTATGGCTACTGTTCTCACGGTCACGTGATTTAAGTACAAGCATGCCAAGCACCAAAAGTGTGTCTTTGTTTAACTAACACATTTATGAACTGATATCAGAAGTTCCCGGCTGAGCCCCCTTAATTGATGTTGCCATGGTAACGACGTACTGGAAAAATTGTAATGTAACAAACAACACCTTGTGGCCAATTTTGGTTGCTCTAACTGTTAAACCTAAAGAGATATTAACCGAAATTGAAATTTGCACCTAATTAGCATATTTCGCCAGCAAGCCAAGCCTTAGCATGCTTGGTGATTTACGTAAATACTGCGTGTGCTGCACTGTAACCGGACGTGATACGAAACAGTACCATTTACAACATGTATCAAACATTTAATCCACAATTATCAAATATGATTTCCTGTTATTAAATTTTAAAGAAATGATGCCGAGATAGACTGGTAAATTACCCAGAAATCTAGCGGGAAACTAATTTGCATTTCAAGTCCGCCATCTTTTTCTCTGACGAAAGGAGGGAAGGATTTTTGCAAGCTATAAGCTAGGTTAATTGTCAGAAAACAAAAAATAGCGCAACATGTAAGTATGTAAATTGATAAGAGATGTAAAAGAGACAGTGTTTTTAGTTATTTGGCATGCATCGTAAGAAGACCTGAACAGATCACTACACTGGATGCACTGTAAGTACATATTTTACGCCTGCTATATGAGTTGTTTTATTCAAAATGGAGCGTTCTCTTGTGTAAAGATTCTCTCATATCACTCGAGGATATGTAATTAAAGAATGAAATTCACCATTAGGGAGAAAAAATTGTAGTTAAAACTACTACTGATATAAACGGATGGTAAAAAAGACGTTTTTCTGGCATAGTCATGAAGTTATTATATTATTAATTTTGTTGATATGGAGCTCATTGAATTGTGTTTGACAATTCATTCAGATTAATTTTCATCGAGCTTAGCCTATAATCGAAAATTTTCGATTTCATTGAAGGAACTGTCAATGTCTAATAACGGTGACCAAGGCTTAGGGAAGACAGACTGGTCTCGTTGTGTTATTTGCCAGCAAATAACCAAGGAGCCGTTGCAGTGCCCAGCTGATACCAAGCGCCAGTCTGATGCTGGGGCAGGCTACAGAACTTTGGCTTCCAATATAACAAAGTTTCACGACCTCGATTGTATGCCAAGCGATGTAAATCTTTCTAGGCTTGACGAAGGGGAGGGGATCGAGGATACTTTTTCACGGCATAAAGCTTGCTGGCACAAAAGCTGCTACGCCCTTTTCAATTCCACCAAACTCAAAAGAGCGGAGAAGAGGGGAAAGTGCACACCCTCCACCTCTTCTGTCTCTGTAGAAAGTACTGGCACTTGCTTTTTATGCGACGATCCTGCGGCTCGAAACAAGCCCCTTCACAACGTTTCGACCCTCGGCTTGGATTCCAGAGTTCGTGAATGTGCATTAGCTCTACAAGATCAAAACCTGATAACTAAACTTAGCGAGGGAGGAGACCTTGTAGCGCTCGAAGCGAAATATCACGCCTCGTGTTTAACTGATCTGTATAAAAAAGGCAAGACATCGGCGTGCAATGATGAACTAGATAATGAGAATAGCATTGGTTCTGAAGGGATTGCACTAGCAGAGCTTGTTCTCTACATTGAAGAGTCGGATCTCACAGTTTTCAAACTTGCAGATTTAGCTAAAGCATACAAGTCCCGCCTGGAGCAGCTTGGTATTACTACTACGACTGCACGAGTAAACACCACACGATTGAAGGAACGAATTCTCTCTCACCTTCCTGGTTTAGAGGACTACAGCAGTGGCCGTGATGTTTTTCTTGCCTTCAAAGATGATCTCGGACGTATGATCCAGAAAGTTCACCAAGAAGACTGCGATGAAGAGGCCACACATCTTGCCAAGGCCGCCAGTATTGTCCGTAAAGATATGCTGGCAATGAAATATTCATTTGATGGGACATTCGAGACCAACTGCCAGGCAAACTCAGTCCCCGCATCCCTAGTATCTCTCGTGAATATGATTCTATACGGCCCAAATATTGAAAATCAAGCCAGCACTGCGTCTAATTCACAAGCAGGTCTCACTATAGCCCAGTTGATGCAATTCAACAGCTACCTTCGTCGGCGGGAAGGAGACGTAAAGCGAGAGCGCAGGAACAAAGCCCGCGAGACGCCACTGGCCATATACACTGGACTGTCCATCCATGCAAAGACGCGCAGTCGTGATCTAATTGAAATAATGCACAGTCTGGGTCTCAGTGTTTCCTACGACAGAGTTCTCGCCATCTCAACAGATTTGGGGAATGCCATTTGTCGACGCTATGAAGAAGATAATGTTGTTTGCCCTCAAATCTTCGCCTGGGTTTGTTTACCACCTCTGCTGTCGATAACATTGATCACAATCCCAGTTCTACTACTGCACACGATTCATTCCACGGGACAGGGATATCTCTATTCCAGAATGTCACTCCCGACGCTCCTGGGATTGCTCGAGCGCAAATTGGTATTGAGCAATCAGTGAGCGCTGGTTCCAAAACCGTGGCAGAGCTACCCAAGTCCTACACGGAAGTTACACCGGCGGTTATGCAAAGCACCAAACCCGTGGTCCCAGAAATCAGTAACCAACTTCAAAGAGATGGAAGTGCAATTGACCGCGCCCTCGGAGAAGAAAAGGGGTGGCTGCAAAATGCAGAGCAGAATGTCGCTGATAGAGAGAGTCTGGAGGATGGCACAAATGTATCGTGGTCAGCGTATCACTCGACCAGGGATCAAGAGCATCACACACGCTCATCTGCCATATCTGCTCTTCTGCCTCTTTTCCCTGATCAGGCTAAGTCAGTATCAATGATCCGACATGCTATGGATGTGATCAAGGCAGCTGTGCATTACCTGAATCCTGGTCAACATCCAGTAATTGCTGTTGATCAGCCGCTGTATGCTGTAGCAAAAGAAATTCAGTGGAACTGGCCGGAACGTTATGGGGAGCAGAAGTTTGTGATCATGTTTGGAGGCTTGCATATCGAAATGGCTTTTCTAAAAGCCATCGGCAATTGGCTGGAGGATAGCGGATGGACTGCAGCATTGGTAGACGCAGACGTTGCATCAGCTGGAACAGCGGAGTCTTTTCTTAAGGCGGCAAGCGTTACCCGTACTCGACGAGCTCATCAAGTGACGGCAAGCAGTCTGTACATATTGCTCCAAAAGGCATATACCAAGTACAAAGAGGACGTGACAAGTGAAGACAACGCCCTTCCCTTTGACAACTGGTGTAAGCAGCAGGCCTCAGCCGCGCCACAATTCCTCTACTGTTGACGTATATTAAATCACTTCGTCAATGGAACTTCGCACTTTACATTGACGCTATCTATGACATGCTGCCTTGGTTTTTTGCCCTTAGCCATACGAACTATGGTCACCCTCGAGAAGACAGCTCCAGACGTCGCCTCGCAGTTTGAGAAGGGATGTTTCACTGTCCACAAGTCGCCGAGACGCTTCTCGGCAATTGCCATTGACCAGGCTCATGAGCAAAATAATGCCATGGTGAAAGGTGATGGCGGCGCTGTAGGTCTCACGGAAAACCCAGCTGCTCTTCGGAGATGGATGACGTCCGGGCCAGAGATAGCAAGGCTTGTTAACGAGTTTGAAGCAAGCATGTCCACAAGTACAGAAGATGTGTGTAAAGACAGTCATCATGAGACGCAGAGACGCCATCAAGTACCCTTTTTCAAAGATGTAAAATCTCTGGTGGCAAGCATGGAAGACCAAGGAAATCCCTTCCTGGAAGATAGTCGAGACCTTCTCACCATCGATACTAAGCAGCTTGCAGGGCCAGATGCGGTGACTCGATTGCATGAGATTGAATCAGTCGGCAGAAATCAGCGTGACAGCTTTATATCTGAGTGCTTGATGCAACGCAAGAAATCCATCTACGTTCCAATAAAGCGAAATAAAATCAGCTTGTTCTGTTCATCTCCGCCAAAGACGTCAAAGGCAGCGCAGCAGTTATCGTCAGTGAAGAGTGACTGTTCTCTTTTTGCAAGGCTATTCATATCTTGCCAGACAAGGGATGGCGACATTGATGATTTCTTCAGGCACGAGAACCAAGCGTGTCCCCCATCCATCTCTAGTCTGGGCACCTTACGTCTTCCAAGGAAGAAGTCAGAGCTGGCGGACTGCCTCCAAGCTAGTATCACAGTCCGAAGTGAGATGCCTGAACAAAATGATGTGATCATCATCGACGGAGCTGTACTCGTGAATATGATAAGGCCAGGCGCAACAGAGAGAACATTTTCCGACTATGCGACACAGTCCATTCTACCCTACATACAGGCGCAAGCTCGTCGTGTTGATCGTCTAGATGTCGTGTGGGACGAATATGTTGACAACAGCCTGAAAGCCACCACAAGATTCAGTCGAGGAATTGGAGTCCGGCGGCGTGTTGCAGCTAGTAACCAGCTTCCGCGGAAATGGAATGACTTCCTACGCGTGAATGAGAACAAGAGTGAGTTATTCAAGTTCTTCGCAGGATGTATTGCCGCCATCAACATAGAGAAGCAAGTGATCACCACATGTGGAGAAGGAGTGCTATGCACTCTGCCACGTAATGTATCAAGCCTGTCCCCGTGCACGCATGAGGAAGCTGACACCAGAATGTTGCTTCACGTACAGGACGCAGTTCAACAGGGCTACCATAAGATCTTGCTCAGAACTGTAGACACCGATATACTTGTGCTGGCAGTCGCGGTGTTCACACAGCTTCCAGGGCATGCTCGACTTGAGTTGTGGGTGGCGTTGGGAACTGGTGCTCATTTGCGCTATATCCCTGCACACGAGTTGTCTAGCAGCCTGGGTCCACAAGTATCAAAGGCACTCCCTGTGTTCCACGCCTTCACTGGCTGTGATACCGTGTCTTGTTTTGGTGGAAGAGGGAAGAAAACAGCTCTCGAAGCGTGGAAATGCTGCCCAGAGGTCACTGAGGCGTTTCTTTCTCTAGCCAACTGCCCAACTACCATTAACGATACTTGCATGCAGCACCTTGAGCGCTTCGTGGTACTCTTGTATGACAGGACCAGCAGCAAGACCACAGTGAACGAGGCAAGGAAGCAGTTGTTTGCCCAGAAAGGCAGGGCCCTGGATGCAATACCCCCAACCAGAGCATCTCTACTAGAACACGCAAAACGCACCGCTTACCAGGCAGGTTACTGCTGGGGACAAGCCCTTACTCCACGTCCAGTGCTACCAAGTCCGCAGCAGTGGGGTTGGACATCAGATGAAGGCCGTTGGAAGCCATTCTGGACAGTACTTCCTGAGATCACAAAGTCGTGTCGGCAGCTCGTCCGCTGTGGATGCAAGAGAGGATGTCGGGGAAACTGTTCTTGTGTGAAGGTTGACCTGCACTGCACCGCACTCTGTTCGTGCACTGATGAATGTGGAAACAGATGAGTAGAACGCTCTTCTTACATGGTAACAGCCTGGTTTGAAGGGCTTAAAGGTCGTAACCATTTAGATTTAGTAATAAAGATGTATTCTTTAGAAAAATGCATTTGAGCTACATGCATGAATAACATGGTGCATATTGCACATATCAAGAATGTTCTTAGTATATGTACACTGACTAAACTGATTTACTGCCATAGTGTAAGTAAATACCATATAAAACATATGAAGAACATCTGAGTACTGTTATTTCTTTGCTATTGTGGGGTTCGAAGATCAGCTAGCGTGTTATATCAATTACTTATAATAGTGGGATCAATTTCGGTAAAAACATGTCACAGTAAGTCGGCTTTTTAATGTACTTCCGGTACTGCCTGCAGCTACTTCCGGTTTGAGATGGCAGCCATTATAAACATTTGGTTTTACTTGTACAAATCTTGTCCTGTGTTGCTTGAAATATCAAACAAAATATTTACCTAGCTGGTATAGATGGTTGAAGACATTATTTGGCCGTTTTAAGTACAACCACAAGAGTTAAGAGAGTTTTTAATCAAATGAAATTTTACTTCCGGTCCAAGATGGCGGCCATTTTGAAAACATCCTCTTAACTTGACTACGCACTAATTTTCGCGATGGCACCATATCAGATATTGATTAGCACATCAAAACCCATCTCTGTGCCAAATTTCGTGCTTTTAGCCAAAAGTGAACAATTATCGCACATATCCGCCCCACTATGGGCACCTAACCCTTCCCCCTACTTCCTTGAAAATATTATCCAATAAAAAGCTGACCCTATTCCTACCTTGATGATTCATTAGGTACTGCATGAGCAATTCAAACATATACACATGATTCATCTCTGAAATAAGTTCACATAAAATAATATATATACTGTAAGCACTTAACAAAGACACAATTCACAGTTAACCTTTAAAATCATTTCACAAAATTCATACAAATTTCATTTAAAAAATCAACTGAGTTAAGAACATGTTCACTTACTATTATTGGCATGTTTCTTAGATTAGCCCTTCACATAATTTCAGAAAATAATCTTCACTTAATGTTCACATACTTCATAAAATAAGTATACTACAGGTGTACAGAAAATGGAGACATACAGGAAATGGTCACTATAATTATCAGGGGTTTCAAAATAACCTGGCTACAGTCAGTGCTCCAGCACTAGCATGCATCTACATTGCACTTATATTAGCCTGCAATAGCTGTATATACAGCCAGCTACACATACTATATTTGTATTTTAACATACATTTATTACTGAAGGCATATTCACATAGCTCTACTTTCAAAGTCCAAGCCAGCTACACTGAAAATTAATGAACCTCTGCATTAATTATGCTAATAATGTAGTATAATTCTGTGTAACTTCAAAAAAAGGCTCATGAAAGAGGGAGCTACCAAGTTTTTCAAAGAAATTAACAATGAATTTTATTATATGTAATTGCTTATGGATTCCTGTACAAATATTATGTATTAGTAACCATTAGGCAAATGAAAAAAAGAGAGATGACATGTACATACACACAGTTTCAACTGTTTTAAGGCTTAACTTTTGTGGAAAGTTATTGCATTCTGTGTTATGTCACCAGTTGGTTGGATATAAACTCGGCAAGATAGTAGAGAATTCTGCTGAATGTTAAAAACATTAAACCAAAAACATTTTTAAAATATTTGTAGTACTCCTTCCTCTGTTGTACCATGTTACAATTATAAACAGATTTTAACAATTAACAGTCAAAGTGTACATGAAAAATGTAGATTTGTTCTCATACATGCATGTGCATGTAGTTTGCTATGGAGGCTATTTATATCTCTTTCAATTATCCTACACATGTATTTGTCTCACTTTGCTTGTGCTAGGGGAGAATAGAGTGAAGATCAAGAGATTAGTGCAGATAGATGGTACATGTACTTGAAGAGTCTCCATTTCTCAAGTAGTCTAACACAAGCAAACATGCTCCTTTGCAGTTTAGTCCAGATATTCAAAAACATCAAGTAAACACTGAGGGAGCTGGGAAGGGAAAGGTATACAATTGCAGGCTTCCTTTTTCCTGGAAAAACAACAAGAAATACTGTTTCGTGTACATGTAAAGCAAACACAAAGTCCACATGCAGGCTCTTGATTTCATACACTAACCACCATACATTCCTTTATACAGAACCGCACAAAAGTCCCACGCAACATAATTACTGTCAACCGCTTCTAACATGAACAACACTAAATGAACACAAAACTATTTTGCCAAAGGCATTCGATTAAAACTATGTTTTATTGTTGCCTTTCTGAAAACAGAACGATTATAACATATAATTTTTTTTTACATATATATACTATTATACAACACTTCATTTTAAAACAAAATGAAAATTCGTTTTCTTTACATTGGTAAATCAGTCAACTAATTCGTCAAAATGCGGATGTAATACCATAATAACCAAATCAAGTGAAATATTGTATAATTTCCTGATAATAGCTCTGTAGATTTACTTACAGTCTTTGGTAATGATCGTCGTTCCAGGATTTCTACTACTGTAGACAGTCTAGTCACTACTGTAACTTCAAATGCTTCGTTTGAAAAATGGTATGAAAATCTCGAATATGGTATTTTATATGTTGAAAACCATCACCTCCTTAGTTCTCTATCGAAGTATGAACCTTATATATTCACAAGTTTTCTTATTTTTGTCGTTTTTCCAGTCGCATATGAACAGTTCGAAATGACTCGCTCTCCTTGAAAACAGAGTCGACCAAGCAATTGTAGCGTTCTTCCTGTGAACTGGATTATCTGTTATTTGGGCTCGAAGAAGTCACTGAAGCATATATCAGTCCATGGTGTGAAGTAATAAAGCAATCGTGGTATTTCTTGATCTGTGAGAGGTCCCTGAAAAAGAGCTACGATTCCCTCCCGCTTGGCGGCCATCTTGATTCACTTTTAATGAAGTGGCTAGTGCGCATGCGCTCCGTTTTTCCGCTCTGTCGGTATTGCCACACATATATGTACCACTAACTGAGACAATACACTTTAATGGGGAAAGCACTAAATAAGATCCACCAAAACCAGATGAGCCAAACTGCTGTAAGCAGTAAACTTTGTGAACTATAGTCACAAATTAGCCCTAAAACCTCATTGTTTCACTGGATTACTGACTGGTTAGGGTACTTTTATGGTTTGGATTAGGGTTTGTGTATTTAGTTTCCTGCTGACAGCAATTTGGGTCACATGGTTTTGGTGGATCTTTTAGTATTCTAATGTGTTTAGAAAGAGAAACACTAATAGTGATTAATAATGTGAATGCACAGGAAAAAAATATAGCATGCATAATGCACTTGCCATCGGCTTCCCCGATGGGGGGGACACCCCGGGCAAATGTGGGGACTTTGCTAATTTTGTATTGCAAAGCCCATATTATTTCCCCACATGTGTGGCACTTATTTTCAGCAATGTTCCCAGTACTAGTGGAGCAAGGCAAGCCCCCAACAGGAGTTAATCCATGCAACAAATGTTTTAAACTGACTACAAACAAAATTCTAAAAAAAAATTCATTACGCTAACTCTAAGCCCATGCAAAATTGTGTTCTTTGAAATAAAAAGTAAAAACTAATGAAAGGAGCAGCCAACAAATACTCTAGTTTGATAGACGGCCTATTTTATGCACAAAACTCACAGGTTTAATGCACAATGACATAACCTTTTCAACACCTTCAAAGGAATCAATTCGCGATGTGCCTCATATATATACAGCTAGTCCACAATTAAAATATTTCCATGAAAAGTGCTGCAAGCAAAGTCTCCACATTTTCCCCTACCCAAGGGCACGGATTTGTTGCGAAGTCCCTACAAAGTCCCCAATTCCCCCACCTACAGCCCCCAATCCCCCCCCGGAAGCTGATGACAATTACATAACATGTAGATTGGTTTATAATTCTATAAATAGCAAACATAAAAAGGTGCTTTGAACTATTTCTTGGTTCTGAGAAAAGGTCTACCTGCTAAGTGTAATAAAAAAAAACATGTTCAATGCTCACTCGATGGAACACGATTCATTTAAATTTCATGTGAGGTATCTACTTAACAATTAGACTGACGAGGAGCAGGATTGCCATTGGTGATAGAACGCTAGTTGGTTTCGACTAAAAGTAATTATTACACAAGTAAATGCATAGACAAGGCCATAGAGATCAGATTACATACAGTATTGTATGTACTATTTCAAAATTAGCAGCTAGCTTATTAAGCCAGGGTGTTTTCAGATCTGATAAAACATGTGCTGCTAGATTTTGGAATGGCTCCAAAAACGTTGTTGTATATATACACGTATAGAGTCATGTAATTCAGTTATTTTGGCGATACGACCTATTTCGGCCGAGAAAATCGAAGCAAAAGTTTATGTTAAGTGAGGCCCATACCTATATCAAATTTAGAAAATTCATTTATTTTGTTTCCCCTCATTAATTATTAATGATTGTTGAAGTTGACGATTCTGCAGAAAAGCCTAAAACCCAGTACACGTTCCAATATTATACAGTCATCTGTATTTTTTTTAGTAACTCAGTGTATCCCACAGCAAGCATGTTCTAGAACTTAACGAAATAATTTCCATGAAATCTACCGAGTGAGTCCAAGGTATTTTCACATTGCTGCTTCCGGCGCAAACTGGAATAGATTATGTTTAATTTGGAAATAGTTACAACGACCAACGCTATAAGTGACAATAAAAATGTTTGAGTAACCATCTTGTTTACCGAAAGAAAAATGACATCAACGTTAGAGACATCGAACTATGTCAAGGTTAAGATTCCGCGCGCAGCACACTGAATAAGTAATTGTTGAACCAAACTTAGCAAAAGCACAACTGATAGCCATAAGTTACAGGATTTGTAAATAATAACAGGGACATTTCTACTTACTATCCATTTTTACTGTAAATTATTTTCTGACGTTGAACGTCCCGCTTGACTGAGCTGTGTCTGGAAGGTCGAGCATCAACTCAGTCAACATGACCCGTATCACATTAACGAAGTGGAAAGTCTGCGGTGCAAATTTATAAAACCTTTTAACATTACAGGTCAAATAAGTAGTAGTTACAGACACGAAAATTCAGATATTTTAAGTGGAACCACTCTGCTAAAATGTCAGAAGCTTCACATTTACGCTTAGTAACGTTCGGCTTAGTAGACGAACGGCAAAATTAATTTGTTTACATAACTGCTGCTGTGATTTCCTAAATCTTAGAATCACAAACAAAATCGTTTATTAAACGAAAGTTATTTTTATAGTGAACAAAGGGACAAGATAAAAGCTTTTTTTAAAGTGCCACTACGACGAAAATTTACCATTTCGATTTGCCACTTTTTCAGTGTCTATAGGTCAATCAGTATTAGAAATATCCGAAATAGTAAAAAATATTCCCAAATGGGCATCTTAAACCACAAATTTTAGGAGAGTTTACCGGTAAAATCCTGTCCGCCATTGCTGGAAGCCGTGCCCTTTTGTTCAGCTTTAAACAAAGGTTTATTCACCGGAAGTGATGTCATACACTTAACACGACAACCTCGTGGCGCGAAATAGCGTGCATAAAAAAGTAGCCAACCTCGCAAAGATAAATATAACTTTCTTCTTATGTACGTGAAGACGTTTTTAGTAGAAATATGCCTCCAGGCGTTGTGTTCTGCAGGCGAGCGTTAAGTGTATGACATCATTTCCGGTGAATAAACCTTTGTTTAAAGCTGAACAAAGGGCACGGCTTCCAGTAATGGCGGACGTGTAGATTCAATATTCGGAGCTAAAAAAATAAGACTTCCTGTCGTTGTATCGAAAAACAATTTGAACTGGTAATAATATATGAACTCTACTTTATGAATATGCAAAAACATTGATATGTCAAAATTTGATCGTAGGGGCACTTTAACAGTTAGCAAATTCCATCTGGCAGGTCTGAGGTGCACATGTTAAGGTCAAGAGGGATTGAATCTGTTCGTGTACATATAATTTGTGCTACGATCGACGATGATCCTTCACAGCTTCAATCGATGTAAAACGCTTTTTTGGTAGCATAAAGACATAAAATACCAAAAGTGTATACAAATTAACTTACCTTTCGAAAAAACTCCCCAAAACTTGCTCTTCAGAAACATCACGCTAAAGTGTGGCGTTATTGGCAAAATGGCGGGAATACACACTCCTCCCGGATTGCAGCAGTTTGTTCTCAAGCCAAGATATCCCGTTTAGAAAACCATGCAGATTCAATCTCCAAACATCAATCTTCACCAAAGACCGCAATAGAAAGAGATATCAGGCAATGTGTCAGTAGTAGAGGGCACCTTTCTCTGCTGTTTTTCAGAACAGCCGCCATCTTGACTGGTAAACAAATTTTGTCAACGCGCGATGCTCGAAGTTAAAAAAAACTGTCTTAAATAGGCCAATTTGTTCACTATTTGTCTATCGCGATCTCTAAAAAATATTTCTGATACGCGATCAATACAATTTTTATTTCCTATCTAGTATTATTTAAATGTCCTGAGTTTTATAAAGGGGTTTGGGTTTCCTGTGTCTCTATTGGCGAAGGGAGATCACTGGAGTCGAGAAGAGGAGAACTTTCCCCTCCCCTCCCCTTCACTTCCCTTACTCACTACAGGCTCTTCCATCTTCGCCATAGAGATAACCCCATTCCTGAAGAGTTACGAGAAAGGTCAAATTACACATGTATATCATATGTTTCTTTGTACTAAGACTCCAAGCCAACATTCTTTTCTTACTTTATGGACTTTATGTCGTTGATGAAATCATGTAAAAAGTGCAGGATGAAGTTACCTAGGCTTACAAAATAATATTACAACAGGAATATACTATGTTAGGGGTCGTCGACAATTATGAAAAAGACGTTAAGCTATGACCCCCTCCCCACGTCCACTTCGTATACAATTGTACAATAAAGTTATTCCTGACAGTTAAAATATTTTTTTCTTACCGTCCAGGCCAATAATGTCCAAAGGACGTTAATGAAATTTGTTTTCATTTTTCGATGACCCCTTAGCAACTAGCCTGCGAAAGCAGCCGCCTCTTTTGAGCTCTGGTCGCTCGGGCTCCCTTCCCCCAAAGAGACGTCTGCGACTTGAGGGTAAAAATTCCATACTGATGACGTAAATGCGCCCAGATTCCGGGCGCGGCTTGTGATTGGTCAATCTACAACATATTTATAAATGTGCATAAATTAACAGTTCAGCTTTATTAAATGGCGGCGAGTGAGAAGCGGGAGCTATAAACTTAGTGTTTTTAATCGTTGTGCAAGTGAACTTTGCCTTAAGTTTAATATCGAGAAGCTCACAAGTAGTCAGGTCATAGCTCTACGTAGTTTTATGGAAGAAAAGGATGTGTTCGTTAATTTGCCGACTGGCTCGGGGAAATCATTGGTGTTTGGTGGAGATGTGGATGCATTTGAACGTTTGTGGAAAAAGGATCCCATCATTATAGTCATATCTCCTTTGGTTGCTCTGATGATAGATCAGGTTAACCGTTTGAATTCAATAGGGTTGATAGCTGCATTTGTTGGAAGCGACCAAAGCGAAGTCAACGAAGGAATAGAGAATGGCTATTTCTCGTACGTACGTGTTTTTGTCGCCCGAATGGAGCCTTTCTACAGGTCATTGTTTGAGAACAAGCTCTACGAAGAGAGATTAGTCGGTATAGCTTACAAACGCTAAGCCAAAGGTTTGTTGAATCTCGTAAATAAAAGAGCCATAAAATAGCAACCTGCATTATACATTTTACAATCTCCATCGTCATTGACCAAGAGCATATACAGATAATTCCAAAATTCAGTGTACAGGAGATAATTTTAATTTATAAAACAATAATTATTAGATTTTCATGTTATTCTTATTCTATACATCGTTATTGTAACTTTTATTATTAGTCATTTTTCTTTATAGTCCATTTATTTTTATTATATATCTATTTTTAAACCTATATTTTTATTTCTCTGAGAACCTCCATGAAAAACACCTTTGGGTGACTGGGGAATCCTCTTTAAATATATATATATTATTATTATTCAGTTTTTTGTGATATCCAGAACAATCAAGGTCTCAGTAAGTGTTATCAGCCTCAGCCCTCAACCTTGATTATTTTGGGTATCACCAAAACTTTAACCATAATTATTTATTTTATGTAGCTTGGTAATTTTGCTAGGTATGATTGGTCAATTTGTGGTTCATAACTTCCCGTACAGACCTGGTATAAAGTCTGTTTTTGATACTTTTGAGCTACATAATAAACACCTCATTAACCTTGTTTGCCAGGACCTTACCTAAAATTTATGGATCTCCTTTTTTTCCTCTTTTTATGAACTGTGAACAGTCCCTATTCCTCCCTCCGGTATTATTGAGGTACGAGTGGCTATATTTGAGCAGAGCAAGCAGGGGTGCTCCACTCATACCTCACTAATAAGGGAGAAAAAAGGAGTTACTGCTTCTACTGGCAATTATAAATAACCAGTGTTGTATTCATGTTATGCATGGTCACTGAAAATTACCCTCCCATGATCAGAGCATAGTGAAGGAAGGAAGGAAAAATATGGGATGCTATAAAACGTACATGTATCTACATTTTTACCTCCACCCCCTTTGGGGCATTTTGCAGAAAGAGCAAGGCATCTTCTTTGTAACAAGGCCCAGGTGGGTAGGGGTTAAAGCACATGTCAGGTTCAAGTCCTTGTAAATCAATGGCCTAGCTCAGGTAGGGGAGGGGGGTTATATTTGTATACTTCCATAATAATTGAAGGGGTTCATGAAAGAATAGAGTAGGTGACTTCTGATCAGGTTCTAAATTCTCCCTTAAAAATTGAAGAATATGAAGGAGAATTAATTATTTAGAATTTGATCAGTAGTCATTGACACTGTTCTGCAGGGAGCCCTTCAATTTGTCAACAATCTATAATAGCGATGCCAGATATTCGCTATGCCTAGTTATGTAATACAATGTAATGACTGCCTTTAATAAATTAAAGGTATTTATCCTAGCCAAACTGGGGCTAACTAGAAAACTAATGTTTATTTAG
Source organism: Actinernus sp. WN-2022 (assembly GCA_030867875.1). NCBI lineage: Eukaryota > Metazoa > Cnidaria > Anthozoa > Actiniaria > Actinernidae > Actinernus > Actinernus sp. WN-2022. Next base: position 900,365 of record JAOWCC010001113.1, on the reverse strand, counting down.
CCTCTAGGCATCCATAACTTGTAATAATTTTCTGAATAAAAAAACTGGAACTAATTAGATGGATGTAGAACTTCCTTGACATTTCTTTCTAATCCTTCATAAATTTGACAGCTAAATGTATTAACTGTTTCATCTTAAATAAAGAGTCAATTACATTTTCTCTCCCAGTAATAATGTTGTTATCCATCATGTAGAAGCATCAGCACACAGTCTTGGATCCTTTGGGACAACCCCAATAATTAAACATACACCAGGAAGAATAATTACTCCTCTATTAGCTATGTAAGTTCATGATCTCCAACTTCTTGTTATAAACAATATATTTACAATTAAAACTGGAAATTGAGTGTACATGTATGTTATGCACAAGTCTTTGCTATGGTAACTTGGGAACAGCCAAATTTATCCACTGTTGTACATTTGTGTTGGTTAAAAACTTTTCCTTCATATTTCTCTGCGGAAATAGGTTTTTCAGTTATGTTGGTTATTACAGCCTGACTATACATAATGAGCTTATAAAGCAGTTCAATAAACTCAGAGAACTCCATATGTGGAGTATAGTGTTTTAAATCTGTTAAAGACTCCTGTTTATTAAACTATGCTAATGTGCAACACTCTTGATAGATGCTTCAACATGCACTTAACAAATTCTGCTCTTAGCTCCTTTACACAAAATGCAGCTGTAGCAATTTCCTTCCATGTACCACAAAGTAATGCACGGCCTAAGGGCTCTACATGAGGCTGATGTTTGGTCCGCGTTGGCCAGGAAACAACAACCTAAGAAAGATTTAATCATAATAAATACCATAAAAAAGATGGGTATATTGCTGCCAAAACAATATGCTTGGTTTCCACCTGGAAACCAATTCTTATTTCAGTGCCTGTTTATATGGACAAAAGTTGTTCTGGAGACCCAGATCACCCAATTTCCCAAGCAAACTTCACAGAGCATAACCTGTACAGTACCAAGTAATTTCTCACATGAGTAACATGTAAATTAATGGATCACTGCAATTCAGCTACAGAACATTGTTTGAAAAGTTGTCTTTAAGATGGCTTGGGGGAGGGTGACTTGGGTCTCCAGGACAACTACGGCCCCTCACTCTGACCACTTCTGCAGTCATAGCTCAAGGTTGTAAATAAGGGAATAATTATAGAACAACCCACCATTTGGCTTATTAATATTATAATAATTCATTTCTTAAAAGTTTCATACAAACCTTCTAAAAACATAACCTAGAAATTTAAAAAAAAAAAAAAAATTGTACTCCAAATCATTCATAGAACGAGTCTAAACACACCTGAGCTATAATAATCTTAGAGTAGTCCTATACTGCTATAGTATAGACTATAGTTGTACCCAAAGCCAAAGGCTTTCCTGTTCATATCTTTTATTATTTAATTCGGTTCATTTGACTCACCTTAACACCTGAATCAACCTTTTGGTGTTGTGGCCTGTTCTCCTTTCCAAAAGGAAGTGTTCGCTTTGAGTTTGAAGAAGTACAGGAGGTAGTGGATGCCACTGCACATCTGGCCTGGATGGGAGTGCTTTGGCAGACGGGAACTGGAAATTCCTCGGCTTCGATGAGTTTGTGTTCATCGCTAACTGTAGCTGGAACAGGAATCGCGATGCAATTTCGTTCCTTTAGAGCTTCCTGCAAATCACCAACTGTTCCATTTGGCACGTATTCAAGGTTTTTGGCGATTTTTTCCCTTTTATCTAGATTTACACAAAAAGCAGCAACTGAAATCAGTCGAGAATTCAGTCTTCAGGTGACTTGGAAGACTTTGGAAGAGCCTTGTTACGTTATTATATACCCCTGCTGGATTCGCTACTTTCTGTACAATATAACTTGATCGCTCGGTTGTACTTTTGCGGCATAAAATACAAGGAATCTCTTCTTTATCATGAATATTCACTTGACTCGGCCGCCATTACGAACTGGCGCGAAGTATAACTTAATTTATGCACACAATTTGAAATTCAGTCAAGCGAGGGCGTTACGTCATCAGTATGGAATTTTTACCCTCAAGTCGCAGACGTCTCTTTGGGGGAAGGGAGCCCGAGCGACCAGAGCTCAAAAGAGGCGGCTGCTTTCGCAGGCTACTTAGCAACTGACCATACCAAGGTCTTTACACCGCATGACCAACAACACACGTATTTCTATTTTTGATACGTGCATAAAGAATATAGCCCCTATAATGGAATGAACGGAAGAACAACTAAATCACAAGAGTGGAATTTACCCCTTTCGCCGGTTCACAAAACCTATGCTGATCATACAATTAAGGTCACCGGTCTTGCACAGCACACTTAACGTAGACACAGGAAGCCCAAGTTCTGTTTGTGTCAATTTTATAAGGGTCTGTAGTACTGTTTCAAAAACTTGCAGCAAAGTTTTATCAGATTTACAAACATTTCTTGTTTTTTCCTCATTAATCATTCATGACTATTTGAATGGGAATTATTAGAAAAACGCTTTGCGATAAACATACGGTACAAAAATGAAAGAAACTTACTGGTGTCTGCAAGGGATTTAAAATTCACCCAAATTTGCTGAAACTGCATACAGACACAGCCAAGACACAGATATAGCCACCAGGTAAGTATATTCATGGTATTACCGTATATTTAAAAAGTATCATACAAACAATTACAAAATAGCCATAAACAGAGCCGAGATTAAAACAATGCTCGCTTGTCAAGTAAATATGAGGTGTCCGATATCCGGAGTTTGAGGGCGCAGGCTTGGTTACCCAGCAGGCTTTTAACGGTTGAGTTCGTGACGGGGTGTTTCGAATTTCGAAGAACGAAAATGCCTGTTGCAAGGCTGGATTTGAGGGAAAAGCGTACTCACAAGAAAGAACAACCTTTTTCCTGGGATTCTGTGGAGGACTTGTGGCCGCGAGAGTAGTTTATTTCGCTTCGAGTGGAAAACCGAAGCTGAATGGAGTGTTGAATTGGCGTGTGCTTCCTCGTGTGACTTTAGAAGACGGCACAGGACACGAAAACTCGCTGAAATTACCTTATGTCAGCTAGATGACCGAACAAACAGCAAGGTAAGGCATTTGTGTTCATAGATCTTTCATATTTCTAGCTCACCGAATACTAGTATTTATAGCATAAAGTTTGTTCAAGGAGGAAGCTTTTCTGAAATGTACAATCAACATACAACTCCACACATAAATTTCCTGAATGTCCTCTGAAATGTACAATCAAATCCACACATTAATTTCCCCAAGTTTATATAGATCGAGTGATACTTTTAGTAAAGTGATCAGTCGAGATCAGGGCTTTAGCAGTTTTATGAACTTGTACAGTCTAGAGAACACATGATTTCGTCGATGCGATTCGTCAGCAGACTTTAATAATCCTTCGGGAGTTGTAGCTGTTAGTGTTTACAGTTGAACTCGGGGAATGACTATAAAACTGAATCAATTAATGTAGCCCGACGTTCAATAAATGCAGAGCTACCGTAGAAGGACCTACCGGATCTTTTCTAGATAGTTTTATAGGGGATGTGAATAGTACTGTCAAACATTGGAAGGAGGTATTATGTATTATTACAATATTTATGCACCGTGCTTTAAATATTATGATTTTCATTATAACATGGTTAAAATAGCTGTAGATCCATGAGACATATTTGCCGAGTTGAGCCTCACTCAACCAGCAGCTCATCCTCAAGGTATGGCAAAAGGTTCACGAGGTCACTTGGGAAAAAAATTCGTGTAGCTTCAATATTTACGCATTCTATATATCAATTTAAAGCTCAAAGATTGAAGAATAAGGCTTGTTTCAAATACTCGGGGCCGGAAGTCACGTGTCAGGTTGTAATAACAAAAATACTGCAATTATTCAGTACTATTTTCACCGTTTACTTGTGAATCCTAGCTCTAAATACTTGAGAACTCGTTTTGTGAAGGTTAGGGTTCGTTTTGGAGCCAGGGAGACGCAATGTATTCATTGGCAGTCAAACACTATTCACTTCCGGCCCCTAGTACTTGAATTGCACTCTCACACTATCGTAACTTCAAATCCGGAAACGTTTAATGAGTGACAACTAAATTCTTTGTTTTCGAATCTCAGGTAAATTGTCCCAAAAAGAGTGTCAGCGATTTTGCAGACGTTGCGTATTACAAAAATTATCCGTAGGTAAAGTGGGAGTACGTTTTTTTCATCCTAGCAAAACGCAAACTACATAATAATTACGAAATAAAACAATTTCGCAAAACGCTGGCACAATTTGGAGAAATTGTAGTTTTTTGGCTCTCGCGAAAATTTGGTACGAGTCTCGAGTTTTGGTACGCCAAAGTTGTATATTTTGCATTAAAACATACACGGGGAAACGAGGGATTTTAGTTTTCTGACCATTTCACGGGTGAGTAAAAAGCCCCGCCTCCAAAGATAATCTTATTATATTCAGCCAATTGAAATACAGTATTAGGCTGACAGGCGGAGTTGTGAATGATCTGCTGTGACAGCTTTCGCAGTAATCTTCAAGGAGATTCATTTTACACTCGATTGCTGGAAAGCAACCTCGACTGCTCATGGGGAAAAACACAAGGTCAAATAAATATGAAGGCCAACCGCAAGTTACTCGTAATACTAACTATGATCTAAGAGATTCTGAAAGTAAATTATTTATACCTAAACCGAGGACTAACTACCTAAAACGTAGCTTCAGCTACAGTAGGGCATTCTTATGGAATAATCTCCCACATGACCTAAGAATGTCTAAACATATAAAGCACTTCAAAAGGTAAATTGATACCCTGTATGCTACACGACAAACATGTAAAACAGTTTTAATGCATTATTACATTTTTAATTTGTAATGTACATATTTTACTATTGCAATGGTACACCTTTCGTGTACAATTGATGTTTTTAAACCGTGAATAAATAAAGAATTTTGAGAACATGCCTTCTTCGTGGGAAAATTTCCCGCTAGTTTATAAGAACACATATCGAAGAGGTTCAAACCAGTCAGTTTTTGTTGGGTTCAAATAGGTGCAGAAATGAGTCAGAACTTTTGCGGGATGTGTCTGGATGACGTGGCAGTAAGTATCGTTATTGATCCTGCTTTTTTTATCAGGAGGGGGAGCTGGTGGGATATTTTATTTGCTTTCCTTTACCAAAATGACATGCCCCACTATGGTAAAATGTTTTACATGCCTCCTCTCCATGTAGATATTGTTTGTGTGAACCCCCTCCCACATAAAAGGAAAATCAGAAAATTGTACGGTTATCATATCACCACAATTTTCTCCCAGTATATCTGTGTTTATTGCAAAAGCAGGGCGGTACCAGACCGAAAATTTAGAAGAGGCAAGTATTGTGAACGCCGTTGCTAAGGGGGTCAGGAGGCTGTGGCGTTATATCTCCGCCAAAATTCAAGTTTTGCTTTGGAACATTGGTGCTTTGAATTTTTCATTCACCTGATGCTTGTTGTACAATCCAATATCCAACTTTTGTAATTCAACATTCGACATCCACAATTCAAACTCCAACTTTCCAATTCAACGTGCTTCGTTGACCACCGAACATTAAACTTAAACCATAATTCAACATGCTGCTTTCGCAATTTATCATGCAAATTTTGGTTCCTGTTCTACTTTATTTGATTTTCACTTATTTGTTGATGCCTCAAAGTTTTTTCTTGCAGATAACAATTTAAACAAACTTGAATGTACTGTAAGCAATGAACTGATTAAAGTCAACGATTGGCTCAACACTAATAAACTATCATTAAATGTAGATAAATCACATTTCGTTATGTTTCACCCATCACAAAAAAAAAGCATTTCCAATTAAGGTCTCCATAAATAATCAAAATTTATCTAATAATCCTTATAATAAATATCTTGGGGTCTTAATTGATGCTAATCTAAATTGGAAATACCAAGTCCACGAAGTATCTAAAGAAATCTCTAAAGGCAATGCAATCATCTCAAAGATTAGACATTATGTTAACACATATATCTTAAATAAAATTTACAATTAAATAATATATCCTTAATATATCCATAATCTTCCATCAGCTTTTGATACTTTCTTTATTCAAACTTCTAAGGTCCATAATTATAACACCAGATTAGCATCTAAGTCTGCACTCTTCGTTCCACAACTTCGAACTAATTTTGGTAAATTCAGTCTAAGATGCAAGGGTGTCATAATCTGGAATGCACTTAGTGAAGACCTCAGAAATATGAACTCCAAAACGTCATTCAAATCAAAACTGAAACAAAAGTTTTCTACAGAATATTAAGATTCAAATGTCTTTTTTATTTCCAACCTCTACTAATACATCTATTTCAAACTTTCTCTGTACTTATTTATACCAGTAGAATCAGGCCTCCAAATGAAATTTCTTGTCCTTCTACTACTATAGCTTGTATTAATGTTTGTAACGTATATTTAGCGTGTGTTTTGCCTTGCTTTGCTTCGACCCCAAAAACACGCATTTAATCTACATTTTCTGGGATGCCTGACTCGATTAAGTCTCACACTATTTCAGGCCCCCAGTACTCTCAATATTACATTCTACTCATTTGTATTAATATGACACGATCTAGGGTACAAAATAAAGCTGTTGTTGTTGTTGTTGTAAAAAAAAACAGGACTTACTTCTGTCATCAATAACTTTAAAACTAAAGCTGTTTGTTAAAAAAATGGAAATAAACCAACCAACAGTTTAACTTTACAACAATAACATTTGCAAAGTGATTTGAGAAACATCTTTTATTATTTGTGCAACACTTGTGTATAGCCTGATTGTGACCTTTCCCACAGCGACTGAAATTAGGTTCAGGGTTAAAGGAGGCTAGTGCTAAGAGAGTTTCCATGGCAGCATAGTTTAAATTGTTTTTTTTAACAAGTATTTATAGGCTGTGCCCACTTGTGACATCATAGATAATCTCATTTGCGTATTGCAAACACAAGAATCCATCCTCGCTCATTTTGAAAAGGTTTTCAGATGCGATCATTTTCATGTCATAGCTGCCACTTCAACGTCTATATATCTTTTTTTTTTATTTAAACAGGAGACAGTTACCAATGTAGACGGTTACATAAGAAAGAACACCCCAACCACTCAGCCTTGCATTTGGCTGAAGGAAGAAGAGGATGAAAATGACAAGCAATAATTACTTGTGACTGACAAAAAATGTCCTTGAAATGCAAACTAAGTCTTGCGTGACAGCAATCCTTGCATGTATTGGGTCAGTTGTATCAGGTTCTGGAAGAGCATGTGCTTGGTGTAGCTCCAACTCGTAAAAGTGTTCTTTACAGGAGACTATGCAGCAAGTTTTGCCTGCAGCAAGTTTTGCCTACAGTAAGTTATGGGACTGGCAAAAACTGTGTATTAAATTATACACAACTAGGAGTACCATTAGACTGTTACTCGTCAAGCATTTGGTTTCCCAATTGTTCAAGGTCATTGCAAACCAAGCATTTATTTAACTTGTAAGATGAAAAATATGCATCCCAAACAATTTGTCTTGATTTTCTGTTCAAAACAAGACTTCAAGGGCTTAAATCAATTGTTATGGTATCTTGTTTCACAATGTATTTGAAGTTTTTTATTCTTAAAACAAGTGAACCAAGTCTCGATTTACTGTTCAAAACAAGACTTCAAGGATTTAAATCAAGTATTATGATGTCTTGTTTCACAGTGTAGATTTAAAAAAAACAGTCTTACTTGAGGACCGTAAAACAAGATAAAATAATCTCGAATCACAGAAGTAGCTTTTAGAGGGAACGTTGAAACTTCATAAAGAACATCATGTTCGCCATCATTGTTTTCGTTGGAGGTTCAGCCGAGGAGAACGTTTTTGCCGTAGATTCCCTTGTAACTGCATCCTCATATTCTGAACTAAACAGTTGTCTCATCCCAAACCATGAATTCGGTGTTTTCATTGCATGAATATAAAGTATCTGAAATGATATACTCCAATCCAAAGTCATTAGAAATAACACAGCGTTGAATATCACCTCTGCCATCGTTGTCGGAAGTTGCTGTGTGATTGTCATCATCCTCTATTTCAAAACTGCTATCTTGTGACTCTTAATCCCATTCAGAAGACGGGCAGTGACGCTTAAAAAGGCCAATTCGCAAACCAGTCCACATTGGAATGGAGGATTTGATGTCATTGTCATCGCCGCGAAATTGGTTGTACATCCTTGATCGTCGTTTCGATGTTGTGTCCTCATTTGGCGCCTCTAAACTTTGAAAAATGCCCGTGTCGACTGCACTGAGTCCTTTGCATTCATCCAAATCAGTGCTCTGCACACTTCGAAATTGTTTTTTAGATAAAAAATAACCTGACAGTGATATACTGTACCGTATTTACCGATTTACAAAGTTCACGATTACATGCAATCACTTCGCTGTTAGTTTGGCCGGGCCAGGGAGCCATCAGATCGCGCCATTTCAGGATGTGACGTCCGCAATATTTAGGACAGCGGTAACGCATATGAGACTAGTTTTCAAAATGGCGTCCCTTCTGGTCGATCTCCACGAAACAGTAAAAGATTATATAAATAGGTCTGAGAATCGGAATTTAGCAACTGAAATTGGCAACGAAGTTTTACAGCTGACACGGGCTGTTGTAAAAAAATACACTTTGGAGGGATCAATAGCCTTCAAGTATCATTTAGCGCAGCCGGCAAGGATATTGTCGCGTGCAGTAGTGCTGTGGAACAAGGCAGTGATCAGGAGAATGCGAAGAAACCCCCGTTATGTAAGCCCTTGGACGATCACCGTATCCTGGAACGTTCCCCAAGAAGTATTCCAGTGCTTAAAGAGTGTCCTTTTAAGTGAGCAATACGGTGGAATTTCTAAGAAAAACACTCGCTCGGTAGAAGAGATCGAAGTTGCTGGTATCGATCAGCTGCATTGTCTTTTTATTACGCTGGCGAATAAATACCAACGAAAGCTCAGGGAAGGCCAAATTCTTTCCAAAGAGGAGAAAGACGGCTCGTACAGCAAACTTGTTGTTAATGAAGCCCACCCTGCAGTGTTCAAATTTTCAAAAAATCTCGAAATATTGAGATTCACTGTAAGGTATGGACATTACAATCGCCATGGGGGTTCCACAACACACACTTGCATGAACACTGGTGGCCTAAATCATGCGAGGGATTATACCGCACATGCATATAAACAGATATGGACTATCAATACAGTCCTGTTCTATGTGAACTACATGTGAAACAGATAGTGTATTTAATCATTTTTGTCACTTGGGTGTTGTTGTTGATGATGGTAATGCAAACTGCCATGTGTCATTGAACAGACAACATATGGATGATGCACCAATGAATGGATAACTAGTTCCAGTAATAACTAGTGAGAATCTGCGTCGGCGGGGAAGGTACACATTGATTTAATCAACAGAGTTGATTAGGGTATGCTAAGCGCCGTGGGAAGCAAGTAGCAGCTGATTTGTAAAGTTAATGACAAAGGGCTAATGCTCGAAACATCAGCTGCTAGACGCTTCCATGTCAGTTAGCATATCCTAATCAACTTTGTTGATTAAACCAGTGTATATATTCCCCGCCGTCGCAGATTCGCAATGTATCAATGTATTGATATTTTGATGTCATTCTTATTACCAGTACTTAGATTATTGTATACATAAACACTTGAGAAATAATATTAGTTGTCATGTACAGCTGGGATTATTGCTATTTGAGGGTGGAAGTGAATGGGTAGAAATTGTCTTATGATCAATCAACAACAATGCTTTGGCTGTAATCTTTCTACGAAAGGTTATTTATCTCACATAGATGTACCCAGGTTTTAATAAGGCAACAAAATATTATAAATAATATATATGAATTTTATTTCCAAATGATCATTAATCTTTCTCGCATGTATTTAATTCAATAAATTAATCAAAGTGCCAACACATGTGTTCATTAGTTATAACTACAATTCAATTCATAAAGTTCACGAAGACAGTGCAGACACTTAATTATGAACACTTACAAATATGAGGGTATAATTGTATGTGGCTTTGCTCTATTTTTAAATCCTCATTTCAGTAATTAATTAATTAATTAAAATTACCATATTCTGATTGGATAATTCAGAATTTGATCAAAATCACACCCTTAGATTACTTGAATATTGTACATTTCCTCATGGGATACAGAAAAACGCGAAAAATACTAAATTTAAATGTCAGGTGGTCTGTAATGGGACAACAAACTGACATACTCCCATATGTAAGCTTCCTATGTTTTGAAACCTGGTTTCTATGTTAACTGCCACTGATATGGCGTGGCAACAAATTATAAAACAAGTGCAACTACACTGATTTAACATTCTCCAGATCACAGCATTGTTTCATAACATGTCCACATGTGACATCTACACAGCCTGAGCACAGCCTGAGCTAAATGGTACTTGAATGATATTAACTCAAGACACTTAACAAATTACAAATATAAGGGTCAAGTTGTCCAGTATCTGCACTTCTTTTGATACTTTGGTACATATCTGATGAGCAAAACATACATGTTTCAGTGAAGGGCTCCTTCTCTAGTCCGCAGTAACAAAATCCAGGTTCATTGATTTCTTTGGGTTCATACAACTCTCTGTTCTTGTGGTAAGTAAAACTGAAAGGATCCTGCTTCCTCATCCAGACTGTTGTTACATAATCATGCCTGAAAACTAATTGCCACCTGGTTGTCAATGTTGCATGCTTTGCATACTGAGATATGCGGATGTGTTTGGCCTCCCTTCCCTGCATCGTATTAATTCCCAAACCTAAACCAAACTTCTTGTACAGTAATTCGGTATGATATGGAACTGCACACCCTATAGTCCAAACTGTTGGAGTAACAGAATCCAAAAGAAGAGAACAGGCATTAAAGTAATTCCTACAACTGTCTTTGATTTCCTGCAGTACTGTGGCATCTATGGAAACACGACTAAATCTTGAAGTTGCATCTCGCAGTTGTAGCCCAATAAATGCAAATGTGCTGACTTTTAGCTTTTGCAAAGGGCTGTCCGATTCACAGCTAATTGCTTTCACAATATGCATGAATTTTTGGCACATTTTCTTGGTTTCCTTGCCAGTAAAACGGTAGGATAGAGGCCCCTTTCTTCCCTGAGAAAACCACTTTTTCACTTTCTTGTACAACCTAGTAGCACCTATATCCTTTAGAGAAGAGAGGTGCGAGGAAAAAGCACATTCTGGTATCTTTGAGCAATCATTGCATGTTGATGGGAGGTTACTTTTATCTATAGAATGACCAAGCATAAGCACGTGTAACTGCTGCCAGGCATTGTTTGAATTGTGTAAAGGCTCAGCAAAAATATTATCTACCAGCTGACCTAAAACAGGAGCATGCTCTTGCCTAGATTTTAACGTTCTTATGTAGCTCAACAGCTTCGATCTCTTGGTCGATTGAGCAAGTGCTGTTTGATCCAGATCATTTCTCTTTTCTGTAACTTTTGTAGCTACCTGCAACCTCTCACTGTAAGACCATGGTTTCCAAGTGCACTCATTACTTGGGCCCAAAACACCATTAACTGTGCACATGTTGTCATTATTTACATTACCAAAGGGAGAAAAGTAAAATGCTGCATTTGATAACTCCCCACTAAATGTTGATGCCCATTTCATGTCTGATGGAACCAAATCTACTGTAAATATTGCTTGGACTTCAGTAAGTGGTAAGACATAACTTTGTGTCTCTATATAAGCTATATCTGAAACAAGTTTACGAGCATACCTGAACATTGATGGATGAGATTCACCACAGTTTCCACCTGCAATAATGAAGCTTTCATTATAGCTGGCTATTCTTCCACCTACATTCAAAAATGACAAAAGCCATGCAGTTGCCTCGTCATCCTTACCGAATGGTGCCCCATCAGCACCAATGGCTACTCGAAAATGGTATGGTTCACTTTCAAAGTGTAATAGAAATGGTTCCAATTTATCAGTGTATACATACATGTCAGCAAGTTCTAATAAAAAATCTTCTACATCCCGGTATGCACCCTTCACTTGATCATCATCACCTAAATCATAACAGAAGTCTGCCTTAAAATCTTTCACATTGCCCATGTCAACTGAATTTACAAACTCAATTAATTTTCCATAAGGAAGAATCTTAGGCACAGGTGTATTATGCATAAATTGTAAACCTGTTCTCTTCTTACTTTTATTACAATAACTAGTTGACAGAATTTGGCGTACACTTTTGTACTTCTCTTTGCTCATCAACCCATTGCTGTATAACACCTTAATGCTCCTAACCTTGTTTTCTAAGCTAGTTTCAAAAGTTGAAATATTTTCTTTAACCACCTTTGGTAAAACATGGGTCTTAATTTTCTTTGATTTATTTAGATAATTGGCCAGTCTAGTGGGTGTTGATTCCTTAATTAAAGACAGCCATATGCCATCTAATGTAGAGCCTTTATCTTCAGTGCTACCACCATGAATATCTCCACAAGCATCTAACGTCTCCTTTTTACGCCTTTGGCGAGACCTCTTTGCACTGGGAACGGCGTATTCCTCAGAGTTGGTTTCTGTTAAACGTGTTGGATGTCTCTTTCTTTTCAACAGCTTCCTTTTCTTTGCACTATCAGTCACAGTATATCTTGCTGTCAATGTCTCTACATCAATTTGGATTTTTTTCACCTAATAGACCATATAAAATATATAAATATGGCCAGTATTTATTATTATTATTAAAATAATGCTGTTACATTAAAGTCAATGTGGAATACAAATATACCTACTGTGGCTTGTACACTGATTTACAACATACCTTTTCTTTGAGTTTTTTCAATTTAGATCTTTCAGCTTTGTAGACTTCAGATTGGGAGATGAACTCTTCTTTAAGCAATTTTCGTCGCTGGGCAAGACCACTAATAGGGAATTTATCTCTTGCGATAGCCTTTGTACTCCTTGGTTTTTGCCTTCCTTTCCTTCCCATATAAGCTTAATAAGTTGTACAATTTATACAGTCGACGAAACAATTGCATTTTATTTCATCATTTCAAATGCAGTGCATAATTGTGAAATTACAGAAGATTTCTGGTACAACTTCAGTCTGGTCTAGATATATAATTCAGTAGGAGGATTTACAGTTGCAAACCGCGGGACCAATTCCTGAAAGCAGGAAACAATACAAACGTAAAGCAGAGAGGTTTTTCGAGGTACGCATGGCTTTAGAATTCGAACGAATTGCCTAGAGAGTTCAACAGCCTTACTTTACAAATATTTCGAGAAAATATCAGGCATACGGTAAAACGACACATTAAGAGTAGTAAAATTTGATTTCCAAGCCTGTACTTACCGTACGGATCACCCAAAGATCTCAAATTGAAGCTTGGTTATCGAGGAATAAAAATGGCGGCTACTCGTGGCTGCAAACCGATCGTTCTACCCATAATTCAAAGCGAAAATATGAATTATGCATGTACTAATTTGAATGATCAATGATTCCCGCCGACGCCATCTTGGATGAAGTATCCGCTGATTGAAATGGCCGGAATTCTGAGCCCACCAGCCCGGCGTGATGACACAAACCAACCTCGTCACGCTATCTTGGATTAGGCGCGTAAAGACCCCTGGGAACGAGGTTGGGCACAATGAGAGCACGTGCAACGAATGATAAACACTAAAAAACACCGCGCGAAAACGCACACATTCGACACTATATGACAACTATTTGTTCAGATCAGAATATGTTACAAATCCTGTCCCAAAATCCAAGTGCATTTTGAAACAATACATTTATAATCCAAGGCCATGACTTCTGTCCAGGGCAGTCTCTCGCGAAGGATAATGTTTGGCCAACTCCAATTCAACTTCACTTTGCAGCCTCCAAAGGCGTCCCAAACGGCAGTCAGTAAAACAAACCGGGGGAAATTGTAAGATAACTTTCCCTCCATTCATGCTGTATCAATTTCCAAAGTTTTTAAAGGATTTTTGATTGTTTTGGACCAAAAAATTGTGGGTTCCCATACAAAACTGAATGAAACCAGCATTTGTATATTTGTCGCTTGTGACCACTGCAGCCAATGAGATTTCCACCTGATTTAAGGAAAAAAATAGATTTTGACAAAGAATGAAACACGCAGTTTGTTCGCCATGTTTTACCGATTACGTACTTGTATTGCTTATAATTATTTTATAAAAGAAAAATACAACTTGCCTCATGTTATGTTGAGTGATACAAGAACTTGGGAATTCTACGAAGGCGAGAGAAGAGCGTAGAAGCACTCCGCTCCGCATCGTATTTCTCCCAACACCCATCTTCTAACAATTTCCGGGTGCGTTGGAGTGAACCAGGAAAGATTTGGCTGTCTTTGCAGGTTAAGCACGCGGATGGGTTTTCTTTACAAATTCTTAACCGTTTACAGTCATCACTACTTAGATTCTTGATATTGTAATGGACAAGTTCATTGTGGTTCAGTTCGATGTTGACTCAAAAACAAGGGTTGTAGATGAGAACAAAGTTTTATCGAGAAGGTGCGATAGGTTCAAAGTTCGTTGGTCTAAAAAATTACCCACAACGGCAGAATCGTAGGACAAGCAGGTAAGACATCAGTCAGTGAAACAGTGACATTGTGCATTTATTTTTATACTAAGGTTTGAGTTTGAACTAAATTCTTAAAATTTTTCATGCGGGAAGCTACTTTTCGATATGGTTTAGTCTCAAGAAACTGGGGAAGAAGCCCTGAAGATTGGCGGAATAAGAACCTCAAACGGTCCAGATCACAGAGAAGTCCTACCAGGCTCGCAATCTCCAAAAATGAAAAAAGTAGATCAGGAAGTGAAAAAGGTAAAGGACTTGGAAAGAGATCGGAAAAGAGAGGCGCGTAATGAGAAACAATGCGAGAAAAACGCTCAAATTGCTGTCGGAAAGGAACTGGCCAACAAACTGTTAAAAAGAAATGGTGCTACTGAATTTGTAGAACTGGAGTCTTCTGCTTCTGAAGAAAGTGATAATGGACAAGAAGAGCCAGAAGAAACAAAACAAATACACTTGAAGACCAGAAACTAAAATTCATGCTTGTCACTCAACAAAAGAAACAGAACATGTCAACGCACGTACTTATTACTTACACGTACTTCCATATTTATGAAACAAGTACATGAAACGATTTAATTGCGATTGTAACTGGAATGAATGAATGAGATAGATTTCAGCTCTTTTTGGACACTTCATTTTTAGCAACGACTCAGTCAAAGAGCTTTCGTACTCTCTTTAATAAGAGAGCAGCGGTGGTGCAAGCTGGCGGTGATATCACTGCACCTGATCCGGGGTGCGAATCCGCATTAATGCCTAATGGGGGAAAAACTAATACAACTGTGGCTAAATAGCAGTCCCCAAAAGACACCCACATATACCAGTCTGGATAAGCTGGCTAAATTATGAATCAACGCAGTCATGCGAAATTGGTGTAATATAAAAATGATACAATATAAGAATTAGAACACGCATACGTAAAGAAATAATTTTGGTACGCACTTAGCCGTGCATCTTTGTAGGATATTAGTTAAATATAACTATTTGAAAGGAGGACATTTCTTCAACAGGACAGTATTACACTTTATCAAAACAATTATTATAGGTAGCCCGCCCTGCCCCTCCCCAGCCATCTGGTCTGGAAACGTTTCATATCAATGGCAAAATAGTGACTCACCTAAAACGAACTTATGAAGTTATGTGCACTTGTCAGGTCTTCAAAAATCTTTAATCATACATTTACCCATATTTATATCGATATAATCTCAGGAAGATGAGATGGCCTCACTAAGCCCATATGAAATCAAAAGAGATGAAAGAATAAGGGAAAATAATGACTTGTTAAGAAAACTTGGCTTCGGCAGGAGTCCTGATTTGCCGGGCAAGGTGAGAATTCGCCTTTTCGGTGTCAGATTTCAGGTGTAGTTGCAGGTGCAGAAAACCGGAGTGTGTTTGGGAAGGTGATAACTGTCAGGCTACCTAGGCAGCCAAAGGCTAGCGTCATCTTCTTAAAAAAAAGTCCAGGAGAGGTACATGTAGTTTGGCATAAGACGGATGTTTTCATCTCACGAGACAGTTACAGCTCGAGACTCGCGTTGCCCGTCCACAGTGCCATTGGGGCAAATTGGAAAAATGCACTTGTCAACGACAAGCACTTGGGCGTATATATTTTTTCTTAGTTTTCTTATTTTTTTCTTAAATACTTTAGATGATTGCCGAGTGTAATATGAATCATTGTATGCACAAACCAAGTAATAATTTCAGCTACAAGTAGAATGAGTAAAATTGTAATTCAGGCCCCAATTGTTCGAAAGTTGGTAAGCGCTATGCACCGGATAAACCATTATTCATTGGATAAAATGATGCAGTTATCCAATAAATGTTATCGGTTGGATAGGAGTAATCCAGTGGATAGCGCTAACAAGCTTTCGTGCAACTGGGGCCAGGTAGTTCATTGAAACTTTCAACTGATAAGTGTGGTATCAAATGAGTTGGAATAATGTATATAAGTCCAATTAAAAAAAAAAAAATTCTTAATAAATTTAGTCCTTTAGTCCCATTAATTGAAAATGTGAGGAGCTCACATGCCAAATGATAGTGGCATTGACATGTCCCATGGTAGACTGACTGAAACCGAGCGTTGACGTGTTGACACGTCTCAAAGTATAAAGCTAGAAATACTGGTAGACTGTCAGACTCACTGAAACCACGCATTGACGCGTTAACACGTCTCAAAGTATATATAAAGCGAGAAATACTGGAAGACTGACTGAAATCACGCGTTGACTCAAGCTTATAGTGAACTTTGAGGTAGACTGCAAAAAGCAGCCACTTCTACGTTCCTAGGGGACGAAGTCACAATGAGGTGCGATGGGTTTATTTTAATATGTTTATTCATTCTTATAATATTAATAATCATATATGGCCTAACGCGTTGACATGTTGGCGTCTCCACCTAACGTACTTGAACAATCTAGCCGAATATTTATCTATAAACTCCCATTTACAATCCCCACTTTAATAACTCACATAGTTCATCGTCTGCAGGTCCTAGCAACTTCACATCCCCATATCCCAAGAGGGTTGTATCTTATGGCATTAGCTCACTGCCAACGTTTTGAATTTAGCCTATACTTCAAGAACTTATTGACAGTCCTGACTTAGTATGTGATATCGTAGCTCCTTGTTATATTACATGTACCGTATTTACTCTATAAATATAAATGCCCCCTCTCAAATAAACGCCCATCCTGAATAAACGTCCCCCCTTATCAGGCCTAAAAAGAAATAAACGTCCGCAAAACACACTCTCAAACGCCCCTCTCAAATAAATGCCCCGGAAAAACAGCTGGGTTTTGAATAAATGCCCCAGGCATTTAGTCGAGTAAATACGGTATTTTCACATTTCAGTAACTCGTCTGTTTTTTGTCTACACAAATTCTCTTTTGCGTATAACCATTGGATATCTGAGTACCCTTCAAAAAGGGGGATTGAATCAAAAGTAGCCCAGGAATTAAATTTAATGAGACTACCAGTGGTACAGGTTGGGTAGGCAAGTTAGATGCTTTGTATTTTAATTTATTGTATTCAAATGCTCTCCTTGTTCTTAAAATTCAGGAAAGAAGCTTGAAGATGGCCTTGGCCTTGGTGGAAAGGGAAGGCTTACTATAGCCAGGATTGATGCAATCCAGGGCTTTTATGGTCAAGCTATCCGAAATAATAAAGGCAATGTTCAAAGCAACACATGCGATCTTAGATCATTATTCCAGTACTCCAGATCAGCCACGTCATGACAACTGCCCTACACGACGGGACTCTTGGTGCAGTTTTAATAGGGATAAAGCTACTGGGAAAAACAAAATGTCCCCATCAAGGATGCCTTGGCCCAATCTGTAGTAAATGCAATGCAGACAACATATGACAAACTGGGTGATGAGCATTTTCTTGTTGGCTATGAGAAATGTCTAACCCAAAATGCGAACGAGTCTGCACCATGCGATTTGAGGAATGGCACCCAAAGAACAATATAACTCACAAGCCTGGCTGTTTCCCTTGGGGTTTTAATTTTTAACAATGGAATGGAACATAATGGAAGATAATACGAGTAAACTAGTACCAGCAGTTGATTGCACAGGCCATCCAACTATGACTGCTGCATGGAAGAAGATTGACAGTGAGCGGGTGAGAATATCTGATTACAAGTCTCTCCCTACTGTAAAGCAGCGAAGAAAGAGGCGAAAGAGAGAAAAGTCCAAGAAACAAGATGACTTTTTACACCAACAGGGTGTAAAATACAATTCTCCATTACTTGAGTTTTGATGGCATGGGATACCATCTCCTTAGAACAATCATTATGACTGTGTTGTATACACCTATTTCCAAAAAGGTTGTATTGTACTTGTTGCATGTCTCATATTGCGCAGCCATAAATAGCGAGATAAAAAGCAGCTTCTTCTACTGGGAATTGTAAAACTTCAGACAAGCCAAATAGCACACCACCTAAAGCATATTTAAAATTGTAATTACCTTACTGAAATTACAAACAAGCATGGACTGAAACATGAGACAACACCATGTACACTTATCAGCAAGTAAGGGTCGGGTTTTCGTACTTTTACCCAAATCGAAAAGTCTTAGAAGATGGCGTTACCACACTCCCACTAGATATTTAAGTTTGTAAATACCTGTAAGTATCTGAAAAGTTTGTAAATACCTGTAAGTATCTGAAAAGTTTGTAAATACCTGTAAGTACTATATTATAAATAAATTATTGATGAAAGCAAATATTTCTCGTTGGATTGTCCCTTTTGTCCCTCGAAAACGATAAAATTCGCATATTTTTTAAATTAGTTTTATCTTGATCTTCAAAGGGTTAACACGAGTCAACGCGTTTGTAAATATTGTCCTGTGCCGAATTGTGGATCAAAGTATTTAGTGAAACTTTCCAATCATTTATAGCAAATACATACCTTATCACCAGAGGAGCACAAGCATTATTTACAAGAAGCAAAATTACAAAAACCTAAAGTGATTCGAGACATGGTTCATTCCAGATAGTATAAATAAGGTGAAACAGAACTGAAGTTTTCATTTTTTGTCATGAACCCAAGACTGAAACATCCCTTTGTATGTAGTAAGGTGTCCTTACAATTCCATACAAACAGCTCTTATTTCTGCGACTCTTGAAAGCTCACCACATGGTAAATATCCAATGAAATGTCACCAAACGTGGTAAACTTACTAATTTCGATGTGCTCTTTCTTGTGATGGAGTTGATTTTTTACTGATTAGACTATAGTAGGACGTTTTTCCTTTTTTAATTCTTTTTCTTATTCAGATTTTCCAACCCTTTTGAGAATCTTAGAGGAACAAAATAAACCGTGCAAAGGTTTCTGGTAGTAGTAAAATGACGCCCGATTGACGTCACAACTCCAGGCCGCTCACCAAGACTCGCGTTGACTTTCAACTGGAAAGAGGGAGCCCAAACCGGATGTTTTCGCTAACTTTGACGCCAATATATAGATGACAGAGTACTCAACATTCTGCAGAGTATCAGATATAATGGTGTTCCTTCAAGAGAAAACAAGAGTCTGTGAAAGGATAATTGAGTAAGTTTATAGTAAGAAATAAATTATATGGGCACAACCAAATGACAAATTATTAAATTTTGCATGTACACAAATAATATTACATTATGTATCCCTCCTGCTTACTTATTGCTTTTAAGTTATGGGTCAGGCCATGCTAATAGAGCATAACCAATAGGAGTGGTGGGAAGGGCAAACTGTGAACTTAGCTGACACTCGGGCATAATTCATTAAGGTATCAGGAGCCCTTCAAGAGCGCTTCCCGAAAACTTTCAATTGCGCGCGTTAAATTCAAGAAAACCCCTACAAAGTATATTATTTTCTGAAAGCTTAATAAACATAGATTCTAGAAAACAGATTGATTTTCCTCATTAGTAAATACTCTTTTATTTATTGTGATTTTAATCCAATTTGACCATACCTTATACCTGGGAGCTCCTGTCCCTCGGGAATTTGACGGAAATCCGCGCTGAAACGACCTTCATAAAGTAGAGATATTGATCTAAAAAAGAGTGTCTCAGTTTTCTGATATCTTATTCCGTCGCGAAAATAATCAACTGCAAAGATCCGGAACACCTTTTTAGGGGTCGAAGAACGAAACATGAAAGTATCTCAAGAACAAAACAACGCATAAAAAAACTGAGATACCCATTTTTCGTCAACATATTGATCTAGCCATATGCCAATTTTCAATCCGATCTATTAAAATCTAGAGGGACAGGAGCTTCGAATACATGCTACAAAACTTGCATTTATAACGCCGTAAAAAATGGTTTGAAAGTTTCCTGGCATCCCACTGAGGTTTGTTGACACAATTAACTTATCTGTCATTAAGAATGTCATTTTTCCAGTATTCGATGTAGGGGAATACGATACCATGTTGTTCATGAAAGGACGCATGCGATTTTCCGCGCTTCTGTGAAGGACTACACAGACCACGATAAGTTAGCTCTTCAGTGCGATATCTTCGGTTTGAATATCGCAGTAGACAAGTTCAATTTTAGCGTTACCATTGTCATGGTATTTCACAGAAATAATGAGTGCACAGAGAAGGCAAAGAAGAAGAAAGCGTAGAGAAACAGCCAAACCAGTACAATAACTGTTACGGAAGATCGTGTTAGGTTTCTGTTGTTCTTCGTCTTCGGCTATCGAAGGCGTAGTTACAGTCGAAACTTCGGGGCGAAGTGTATGGGCACTTGTACTCTTTCAACTTGGAATTGACTTTGCAGAATCTCCAACTTCTGCCGACTGATTATCTTGGTTATAATATGAGCCAAGATCGCTTTCCGTCAAAGTCGACTTTCGTTTCTTCACGGAAGCCAAACGAACATAAGCCCTCCCTAGGCAGCTAGCTTCAAATTACGAATTGAGCTATATATATATTATAAAACTATATTTTAGATATGATTTCTGTGTGGAACGTAAATGAATATTTACAACTCAACGGCTTCAAGACGAACTAGACGAGTGAGCGTGTTTCGTGTGTATTTATAAAAGTTCACGTGTTTTTTCGCGGTTTCCATGAGAACGCTTCACAAGTGCTGATAAGCCGTTGACAGCCGTAATTTCTCGTTGAAAATAAAATGTTTTGGAATTTTATTTTCACTAAACTGTAGAATTCACTTTGAACATTGTAAAAAATCAATATATTTTTTTTCACAAAAATGATCGCATAAAGGGCTCCTGATACCTTATAATGCTTCATGTAATTTGAATAGTATTGGGCCCTAATGTGGGACCTTTGTCAATCATTTTTATTGCATTAATACCAGACTTGGGTCTACCCCACAAAGTGTATATGAAATGAAAATTAAGGTGATCTTATTCAAAAATCTGGGTACCTTACATAGGGTCTCACATTTCAGTTTCAGGCTTGGAAAGGGTACATATTTTCCATTTTTTCACCCTTGAATAGGGTCATCAGGGTTTCAATATCTCCACCGCAAGCAGACTAAGCCTGCAGTAGTTGTTCGTTAGTATGCGCGTGCACATGTACGAGATTTGCTCTCTTCCCTCGACCATATTGTTTATCGAGTTGGAAAGTATTCACATCCTAAATCTCTGGGAGTATGCCCCCTGGATATTTTATTGCCATAAATGACCATTGCTACTTTTCAGGTAACTCTAAATCTGACAATGATTATGCCAAGTGTTACGTCACATGTACTTTATTACCGTGCCACCCTGGAAATTTCAAGTCTCATTTGGAAAAGTGCATGTAGCCAACAAAGCAATCGAGTCTAGTCTCAAACAAAGCATTAAATCTAGGCAGTTCTTGTTTGAATGATGGTCGGCTAAATGCACTTTGCCAAACAAGACTTGAAATCTTTCAGTACCGTCGCACTTCATTGAAAATGGTAATAAACTCTACACTCATTGTTGAAACATTTTCAGAAATCAGTTTTCTTTATTATAGATCAATTTGTGTATATGATCAGACACCAGAAGGAAGCATGCCAAGTATTATGCAACTTGAAGAGGGGCTGAAGACCTATGGACTTCTGCAGTCAATGCAAAACTGTAAAGTTGGCCAAAGACATTTGTACATGTGTAACACTTTTATTCTTCATGTTTTGTTGCTAAGAATATTTCGATACAACCATTTAATGTGTAGTTCCAGAAAATATCGATCCTCCCCCCATCCCCCCTCCGTATCTTCCGAAATGGGCACCCAAATTGTACCCCCTCCCCTCCGGAATTTCCAGATTTTACCACATGGACTTCCACCCCTTTGGAAATTCCAGCTATGATTGTATATAAATAAAACAAACATGATTATGATACAATACTCATACACGAGATACAAATAATTACTAGTATATAAAGCAGTTTTAATCGCGGAATGCCTGGAGTTACTAGGCAAAACGATCAAGATGAATATTTTCAAATGTTTGATGTGGTAAGACCAACTTGTATGGCCAAATATTGTATTACACTTGGATAATAATTACCCAAGAGACAGAGAATTTACGGTATAAACCATTATTGACTTGAAGCTGGTGAATGATGGGAACCACTACAAAGTACGAATGGCTCTTTTTTGGAGCATTACTTCTGGAACAGCTTGGACAAACGTCAGGTACATTGAGACCAAGGTAAGTGTAGCACTTCTGTTGAATGAAGTAGTAGTGGAACTCAAATGGACTTTGTAGGTCTTTTCAAAGGCTGATGTATCACGTGGTTGACGGCTCTCCTGTTATGTAATCCCGGGTATAATATGGCTCTCATGTTATGGAATATTGTCAGATTTCTGCCTAAGACAGAGAAAAAAAAAAAACGAAGGGAGAATATGTACAATACCTTCAAAATCGCTATCTTCACACAAGAAGCATTCCTCGTCATCTGCAAAATCGCCATCTTGGATGCATTTCTCTTTGATTTCAGAGCCACCTTCGATACGGATTCTTCGATACATTCAGTTTCACTATCGCTCGGGGCTAATTGTGGTCTAAATCTACATTCAATTCAGAGTCCGAGCATTCAGAACCATCTTCTGTGAATTCGTCAACGAATTCAACAGTGCCTTCGATAATCTCACAGCTGCCCAGCCTCTGAGTTTCGCTTGTAGTACATGTAGGTGGTTCGTAGTCTGAATCTGCACGTGGCGATTCCTCTTAAGGTTCAAGTGAGCGTTCTCTTTCTGCAATACTGGCGTAGTTTTCAGCACCAGCGCCCTCCTCGCTTAGTGTTTTGCTGGATCTCCATCGAGTAACTTTTGGAGCTTTTGCTGTAGGGTTACTGAACCAAGAAAAGTATGGTTCATACTCATACAGTCGTTTGTTAGAAGACCTTGAGGTCGAAGGGACACCATGTTTACTCTTAACCCATCATGCAACGCGGGCAAGGCACAACAAAGTGCGCGGAGTTGAACGGTTGAGCGGTTCGATTGTGGCTAAGTTTATCTGGTAATCTTCGACCTGAATAAGGCTTTAAGTGTTTGATATTTCGACTTTAAGATGGCTAGTAAACAGTAAAGTCGACAACCAACACCAGCAGATGCAGGTAAGTACAGTATTTTATATTTACTTTATTATATTATTCAGTAAATGTAAGGGTTGTTCAGCACCACTGGTCCAAGCATGCAACTACATTCATTTTGTAATGTGGATTATAAATCTCTTCGAAAATCAAAGGCATCGCGGTTGGTCGCGGTTGGTCAGGGGTTGGTCAGCGGTCGGGATGCCAACATGGCGGTTACTTTCCCGCTCCGATAAAATTCTGTCTTTTTACTCGTATCGTTGCTGTTTTTCGTTCTTTTATGGATTCATAAGCTTCATTTGGACGTTCCTAAATGGCTGCTGAAGATGCTATATCAAGGGAGCACCTACGCTCAGTGCTAAATGAAGTATTAGAAGAAAAGCTAGAAAAGAAACTAGCTCCACTTCGTGACTCGATTGAATTTATAGCGAAGGAATTTGACGATTTCAAAGTCAAGATTCATCAACTGGAGATGGCAAACAAGGAAAATGCAAAGCTCAAAGAAAATGTCCAAAAGCTAACCAAGAAAGTGGAAGACTTTAAGACCCTTTTAGACGACCAGCAGTTGAGGGAGTTGAGCAGTTGAGGGAGAAACTAAAAGGTATAGCCATAAAACAGACTATTGTTTGTTATAAAAAATCTACAGGATGGAATTTTCGTACTGTTAGATGTTAATTGTTGTTTCCGTGAAACACCTGTAGTCTACGCCGTACGTACGAAAAAGCTCTTTGGTTAGCCATTAACGCATACCTTCTGGGCGCTCGTAGCAGTTTTCAATCTTGCTTCTCAATCGAAAGCAAGAGCGCGGGCACATTATGCACTATGTTTATTTTATATGTTTATTCCATAGTTTTATGTCTATTTCATAGTTTTATTTTATGTATTTACTTATTTAATTACTTCTTCACTTTGTGAGTGTGTTTGTGAATGTGTATTGACATTATCCTGACCGAACATTGTAAGTTACTCATTGTCGCAATCTGACTCGATTAGTTTATATATTTTCAGATTGCCAGTAACCTAGTCATGTACTTTCATAATGTAATTATGTATATTTATGTGTATGAATGTTACAAATAAAGTCTCTCTCTCAGTGCATGTCGCTTATTCCACTCTTGCTAGCTGAATATGAAAATAAACATAATTATAGTATGATCCAAAACGTATGGACAATATGAAAAATTAATTTGCTACATTTCTGTAAAACAATATGCTAAAGTATCTTCACTTTCTATTGCCTTTAAGATTATGAAGAGGATGCGACTCTGTCAAACCTGCCATCTGCTGCCCCAAGGGCTTGGAAGGTCGGCAAATAATTGCTGACACGTACCAGATACGAGGAAATGTTGTTCAAAATGATTCACGTGCTTTGATACCAAACTATGTGTTGGGATGCTCTTATAAATGTTCTTGTCAATGACCACCATTGGGATTTTGAAGAAGAGAGCTTGGATTGATGTATAGTTTAATAAACTCGCAGCAGTGTTTTATCAGATATAAAACACGAGGGCGTCATTATAAAGCTATCCTTTCTTTTTGTTAAGTGCACCTTACAGTTGTAAAGCAAACTTAAGCAAACTTGCTTTTCTCAATCTGTCTTGAGCTTACCAACTTTGCACGTAGTGTAAGTTTGATCAGCATAGTAAGTTATCATAATAAATGGCATTAAGATAGTTCCATTCTCTCTGAAATACAGCATAATTTACATTGTGTTATCATAGAAATGCATTTAAATGGCAGAGTGGTTCCTGGGATCCGAACATATGTTTATCAAGCACAGCTAGACCTTGCCATGAGCAGAAGTTCTGCCACAGCCAGGGCCCGCTGCCTACTGATGGCATTCTATACCCCTCAAGAGTTAATAGAAGCCCAAAATCTTACTGGGTTTGGTAGAAAAAAAGGGCTTGGACATCAAAATCATTGACGGCATTGTAGGTGAGTAGTTGTTGTTCAGTTTTAAATACCCAATACTTAATATAATAATCCATTTTAAAGATATGGAACTTGTGGGGATGCAACGTGTCAATAGTATGATTGCTTACTATCATGCATGTGGACTCTTGTGTACATCATTTGTAAAAGCATGTTGACTGTTATGTACGTTATGTATGGAATGGTATAAAGATTATGATTGTTTTGTTTTTCTGGTTAATTGCGGCCTTTTCTGTCCAGGATTTGGGAAACACCAGTGCATTGAGGGCCTCGGTGAATACAGCCCTGAGAACAAAGATTACAAGTACGATACATAGGCATAAATGGAAAGAAAAAACAGCATAAGTGAAATAAGAGATATTGTTAAAATATTATTTCTATATTTTTCGGAAACACAAATGTATATTAATAACTTTGACAATGTTTTGAGAAATGTTTGTTTCAGTTTTGGAATAGGTATAAATTGTTGTTACCATATAATATGGTATTAAAGCCCATCCCTTATGCTATGTTTTGGAGCCATAAGGGATTTTGGAGGGCGCATAATGTTTTACTTGCTCGGGATGGAGTCCACCTCAATAGTAGTGGACAACATAAGCTTTACCGCAGTCTTAGAGGGGCAATGCTAAAATCTATGCGAACTAGCCTTTCGTGTTGATGGCGGCTAGTGACGATAACACATGTTTCAATATTTGGCTACTGTGTATTTGTTTTGTCGCCAGTTTCCGTGTATAATGATTGCCTATAGCCTTGCGAGGTGTTATATAATTTGTATTGGTGCCAGCCATTTGTATAACATGTTTAGTCGCTGCCAAGTTTATTTTGGGTACAGCGTTATTGGCTGCATGTATACTATTGTATGTACTATGTCAACCCTTTAGTAAGTCGTTGCCAACTAATGGCGCGGCATTGGTTGTACTCTGTGATACTATGGTACTGTGTCAACCCTTTAGTAAGTCATGGCCAAATAATGGCACGGCATTGGTTGTACACTATGATACACTGGCTTTGGCGTTTAAGGCTCTTTTAGTGCCACTGGTAGAAACCACAGGAGTGTATAACCCATTTCGGCCACCTACTGCTTAAGGTGTGCTCTATTGCGCTCGGTTACTGACCATGCACTTGGTTTTTGGGTAACTTGGCTTGACCATTGTTATAACCAAAAGTAATGTTAATCACTGTATACCAACTATGTCGAGGTATTTGCTTTCGTATTACTAGCATTTTGGCGTTGCCTCACTAAAGACATGGCGAAACTTAGCACGCGACAGCTGTCGATTATTAGCATGCTTCTGACCTTTAGTCTTTTAGCATTATCGATTAGATATGCCTTCTTCGAAGCGTTTGCGTACCTCAACCTCAGGAACAGCAAAGCGACAATCAAAGCGCCTGCGAGGTCAACAATGACAGAAGTAACTCCTGCAGCATTGCAGTCGCCGGACATTCTTCCCTTCGCCCCTAGCTCCACTGCCGGTTTGGTTTCACTTGATGTACAGACACTTACTGCAACTATCTCCGTGGCTGTGGCACAAGCAGTCAAGCAGACCTTGGAAGACCGCACCGCCCCGATAACCCCCCAGCAGAATGCCGTACCGGCGAGTACCACGACAACAGATCAGGTTGTGCATGAGGCGGTAGAGAACCAGTTGTCCCGCATCACGGCAGGTATGCCATCGACACTCGCAAGTAATTCGCTTGCACTGGCTGTTCCTCAAAGCAGCTCCTGAGAAGCCGATATTTAGTAGCATAGCTTTAGCTCTGGGGAGTAGAGTGAGTGCCAAAATCAAGGCACGAATCTGGGCGAACGAATATATTGATTTTGGCGCTCTACTCTCTCTGTCGCCTAATCAGGAGCGCTATTCTCTTTCCTTTTCGCCTTCAGCGACTTCTACGGCCCAACCCCAGCTTACGCTAGAGCCTTGCCAACGTATTAAGAAAATTCAAAGTTTAAATCAATGGCTCTCGACATTTAACACTTATGTGGCTATTTATTCCGTGAATTTCCCCGAAGAGTCACTGACCTTAATGAAGTATTGCGAAATTATTCACGATATTTCAGCCAAACCGGGGGATTGGGCCTTTTACGACGAACAATTTCGGCTAATAAGACAATCCGCCCCCGAGAAATACCCTTGGGATGCTATTCATTGGGAATTATGGCTAAAAGCAGTCACAATTATTTTTCGGAGACAGCAGTCTGACACTGATAAGGCCTCCACACGCTATCGGTTTCGCAAGCCAACCAGTAACCAGTTTCCAAAGGGCACGTGCTGGAATTTCAATGCCGGAAGATTCTGCGGCGGCTGCAAATTCGAGCATGTGTGCTTTAAGTGTGACTCACAACACCCTGCAAGCCGGTGCTCGGTCAACGCTCAACAATATGCCGGCACTCCACCTAACAGAGCAACGCCTCCAACTAGGCAAGCAGTTCAGCAAGCCGGTAACTCCCGTAAAGGCTCAGCGCCTTGAATTTCTTCTCAGCGACTATCCTTCCTTTCAGAAGAATTTTCTAGTTAGCGGTTTCTCTGTGGGTTTTCGCATTAGTTTTGTAGGAGAGCGGCATTGTTTGGCATCTCCTAATCTCAAAAGCGCTCTCCCACAACCGGATGTCGTTACCGCAAAGTTGAACAAGGAATGCGAAGCTGGTAGGTTCGTGGGAACTTTTCTCATTCCACCTTTCGATAACTTTCATTGCTCCCCTTTAGGCATAGTTCCCAAGAAAGGAGGATTATGCTGTCTTTCCAGAAGGCATTGCGCAAAATAATCACACTTTGAAGCGTATAATGGCGGATGTCAATGGCGGAATATGCGAAATGTTCTACTTCTTTGGCATCTAAAAAAGTTAGAAACCACCAGTTCAGGTAAGCTATTCCTACTATATTTAATATAATCTTGATTTCACATAGTTTTAGTCATTACAATGGCTATAGGATCAAGAGGTCGTCTCGCTTAAGTAGCTCCAAGTTTTCGGTTCTTGATTCTTTTGAAGAAGGTAGTAGCGCCTTAATAAAAGTAGTCTTGAAAAGAAGAAGGAACAAGGATTCTAAATATCGCAATGTACCTCATTGTACCTCTACTCGATTTCACAGAATTTGGCTTCGTATTTGCGGATATTTTAATGGTAATTTCTCGACTATTACACAATGTAAGTGAAAGTTATAAGATGCAGTGTGCTAGGACCTCTCGTTTTTCACGGAATTTCAAACTTTGATCGAATAATTTTCAAAAGGAATACCTATGTAGATATGTTTATATTAAACCGCTTCTTTTTATTACCTTTTGTAGATGGATGTAATACTACCAGAAAACGAAGACGTGACGTGTCGAGTGGAAACACTTCCCCTGCCACACCAAGAATTCATAAACAGAAAAGTTTTGTTTCCAAAACGCTGTCCTTTTCCTCTCATAAATCATCTTTAAGCCCTTCACAGAAGGTAATGCTTTTAAGTTAACATGAAAGTCATGCAACTGATAAGCTAATACAATATGTATTTGCTTTTTTCAAAGTTTTGTCAAATTTAATGCTACATGGACTCATTAATGATTGCATGGCAACTTTAATAAGGCTACTGTACAGTTGAGTATTTTATTAAGAAATGACAGTCTCTGTGTTTGTCAAATAGTGTAAGGGTTTAAATATAGTTTAATTATTAACTCGTGTCCGAAAAATATATTCTGTTGTTATTAAAACCACAGCAACTGCCGTACGTCAGGAGGTGTTCCGAAGTTTAAGGGAGAAGTACGACACAATAGAGGATGCTGAGAAAGATTTTGGTCTTGGTATAGATGAATATCTTGGTACACGTAGCAAGGATATTGATTTGATCAGTAGTCCTGGAGAGCAAGATAAACATGCATTGTCACCAACACTTGCAAGCAATCTGAGCATAATGACATCTTCCCAGATAGAGGAACTTATCCTTAAAGGAATTGAACATCTTGGCAAGAAATCATTACAACATGTACTTCACACCATTATTCTCCTGATAGGAAAGAGCTTTGCTGCTTACAAGGACATTTCTTTACATATGAATGACTGCTTAAGCATTGATGAATCAGAGTCGGTCTTCGACTGTTTGTTTGCAAAGGTGGCTTCATGTCGTGGGGTAAATACGAACCCAGGTGACTTTGCCAGCATGTCAATAAAAGCAATGAAAATGCTGCAAGACAAGAATAAAAACAACATTGTATACAAGTATAGTAAATCCATTGCCATGGATAGACCAGATGGCAGTGGTCCATTGATACCACTAGATCGAATGCCATTTGGCTTGTTGGAATATTGCATTGAATTCTTCACATGCACAAACACCATGCAGGTTTGTCAGAAATTTATAGAAAAATTTTTGCTGTAAAATAAATATGTATATTCATACACTGATGTGCATGTGGGATTTGTTAAAAAGGTGTATTGAAGAATGGTGTGTTACTATATAATATTAATGGATTTTAGTTACCTTCCATACTCAGTGCTCGAAATTAACACTTGCAAAATGTTAGCAGACTTAAAACACTTCCACTAGCAATGTTTTGTAGCTTCATTTAAGCTACAACTTGAAGTCTGAAAACCTCAAGAAAATGTAGCATATTTACAAGAGGTTATAAGTGTGATTCTTACATAATTATGTACCTGATTCACATCAAATAAAATTATGAAGTATCTAGTGTAGTGGTGGTGCATACGTTATAATTAAATGTGTTTTTTTATTTTACTCCTAATGAATTAAAGTGATACTGTGTACTGCACGAGAGACACACTGCAGAGTTCCCTGGAAGATTCCAAAGGCTCTTTGCAGGGCCAATGTGGAGCGGCTTAGAAAAGGCTGATGTGGGATATCCACTAAAGGTACAGCATAGTTTTTGTTGTGATGATATGCAATAAATGAAAACAATTAAACTGAATTATGTTTGTCAGTGAGATGTATTTCTAAGACATGCCTCATTGTGTACACAATATTAATTGTTAACCTACTGTAGCTTTTCAACTTTATAAATTTTATATTTACAATGTATGAAAACTGACATTGTCAGTTAAAAAACCGTGTATTAAAAAACTACCACTACAACAGAAACAAAGGTTATACATTTGTACATTCTTTAACAGGGTTCCCAAATTGGTAAGGAAACATTTTTTTCAAGGTCAGGGAATTGTCAGGGAATTTAGGATTTGTTCAGGGAAATCCCAAATTTCAATGAAAAGTGAAAAGCCAGAAAATTTTGTTTTCAGACTTCACATACTCATTTTTTGGGGGCTGTTTTGAGCTGTTCTGTTCAATGTTGCTGTCCTAAAATGTTGACTTAATATTTTGAAAAAATATGAGCATGGGCTGGCCCCTGGAGGTCAGTGAAATGTCAGGGAATTTTTGTCCTGTTAAAGGACAATGGTTGCATGATTTCTTTTTTTTAGAGTAACATTCCAATATTGTTTTTTACATATTCCTGATAATATACTAGCTAATATACTAGCTATATCATTTTCCTTGATACATGTGGAGGTTGGCAATGTTACAGTATACCATATAAATAATATATCAAGAGTAACCATACTGTATATTCTTCACACTGTAGGCCCATAGTAATGTCCCATGCTCCAGCCAATCTAGCCAGTCAAGAAGAGACCAAAAGTCTGCATTTGATACAACCACAAATGTACAGGTACAGCCAAATACTATCAATAATTGTTGTGACTGTGAATGCACAGTAGCAGTGACATACATGTAGGGAGGTACAGTTCCAGAAGAGATTGACAGAAGTCATCAATGAAAATGTCCCAGCATTCATCAATTTGCCAAGGATGATTTTACATCTGGTATGGGAATCATTTTATGGCCAAGGACGATTTAACGTCTGGTATGGGGAGGGGGGCACTTCCTGAGGGGCCAATGGCTACCACCTATTTGACTATCTGGTGATAACCCTGTACCTGTAAAACCTCAACCCAGCTTATTATCATGCTGTATATTTACATCTAGATTGCAGCATTAGATCAGCTGAAGTCTGCTAACCCTGATGGGCGTTTTTGGTTAAAGTTAGATGGCACAGATGTTAAGAAAGGGCTTATGGAATCACAGAACAAGATTTGGAATGGAGATGTGGACCTTGGTGATGGAAAGCTGCAGGAGAGCCGAATAGAGGATTTGGAGAAACTGTTGAAAAGTAACACCCGTGGGGAAATGGCAAGTAATTTAATGAAGTGTGTTGACTTGATTGAAGATGACATATCCTTTCTTTCATGTGGATTCACAAATGCAGTGGAAGTATACCGAAAGAAATTCAATACCCAAAACACACCAGAAGAGACTCTAAAAAACTCCAACTGGGAGGTTATTGAGTTCCAGACACTACTTGAAGAGTGTCAGTCCTTGAAGTCAGTATATGAGGGCTGCATTGCCATACTCAATCCAAACACCTCTACTGAGCAGCAGCGCCTGGCCTGTAAAGCTACACTCAAAGACAGTCATTCTAACTGTAGCATGTATCTGAGAAACTTATTCAAGAAAAAGCGTGTGGCTGCAGACCACATTGTTGTGGTCATGATTTCCGATGAAAAAAGAAACAAGAAACCCTATGCTCTTCCTGTGAAGTTCATACCATGCAGGACCTTGAGAGATCAGTTTGTCCGTGACTTTAATAAGGAAGTCAAAGAAAAGATGAAAGAGAGAGGCCTGATTGTAGTTGGTAAGTAATAACCTTTCCTTTCAAGTGGTTGCATGTGAGATTTCACAGGTTCATTAATACTGAATTACTCTCTAGTGCCCAAAAATATCGATTTTATACTCATTCAGTGTACATGTACAGTTCATGAATTAAGGATTTCTGCATTATTTAAAAAAACACGCTAGGGATACAATGGAAAGGCAATGCATGTATGAGTTGTTTTTTTACATGGTTACTCAGAAACTTTCCAGTTTTTTTGTGATAGGTATGCTTATATGCAACAATGGAATTCATTATCTAGAAGCCAGTGGGGGTTGGAATCACATAAAGCACCAGCTGTCATCAGTGGTAAAATGTGATGGCTGAAATAAATGTAACCGTATTTTGATATCTCCACCCCCTATATTACATTTTCAAACCCCTTCCTCAATAAATATTGAAAGTCCTGCATTGATCCTGGTTAAATGAATATGAATTACCTGGTATAAAAAAGAGCGGGGGACTGGGACCGAGTCAGTAAAACTAATTCAATTAATAACTAGTCGAAGTGAGCATCATTTTCCAAAAGAACAGATCAAACTTACATGTAGCTGGTCTGGAAAGCTTGATGAACTTTGGCTCAATATTGCTAGAAAACATTACGATAAAAGAGTAATGTGATTTTATGTCAAGGAAGTGTCACATGATAGTATGCAGGATAGGGTAGGGATAGCTAGTGTAATTATGTTACCAATCAGAGGAAGGGGGCGTTCCCATCTATAGATTGTTAAGAGCATGTTCCGCCATACAGGCGGCCCTTCCTACTCTGACCAGCTTTGCGCCAACATCATTTCTAGATACCTAAGGCGAAAATGTTCCCGCCACCTCCCCTGCACCTGCCGGCAGACTATCTTATATAAATATTAATTTTAATATTTTCGTGTGTTACGTTGTTCAGTATTGGCGGGTCTTCTCCCACCTTTGCTGAAACAATTGTTTATTG
Source organism: Actinernus sp. WN-2022 (assembly GCA_030867875.1). Classification (NCBI taxonomy): domain Eukaryota; kingdom Metazoa; phylum Cnidaria; class Anthozoa; order Actiniaria; family Actinernidae; genus Actinernus; species Actinernus sp. WN-2022. The sequence continues at coordinate 867,226 of JAOWCC010001113.1, read as the reverse complement.
TATAGGACATTATTGTCCTTGACATATGTTGAAATAAAACCGTCACAGTAATAGCCAGATTTATTCCAAACTGAGACTGGATATAATTCTCTTTGTTCAATATTTCAGCAAACTAGTGCGACGCCATGCAAAGCTCTCGATCTCTTTATAACTCGCAAATGACGTGGCATAAAATATTATTTTTAAATACACATGACTGTAAATTTGTTCAACAATAGATAAAATTTCAAAATTATCATATTTATAGCTTTGTCATTTTGTTATTTTAAGTTCTTCAAGGAATCAAACTGATTTACACATATATCACTAATATACATATTTCAGTTCTTCAAGGAAACAAATTTATTTACATATATTACTAATTATGAAATGTCACGGCAATCAATATTAACAAAAATATAATTCAGAAAATAAAAATTCCTGAAATTGTATAATTAGTGAATTGAAGAATGAAGTTAAACTGTCACATTCACTTCAGCTGGCATTAGGATTTACAGGTTCTATGAGAAATCTGCATGCCCATGCACCTGCTGTAGAATATTTTCTGCATGTGAGAAAACTGGACAGCGCACCCCATAATGCAGCAAAGAATGGTAAACGTTTTAATAATTTGACACATTGCAAGGTAGAATTCTGAAAGTCGTGATATATAACAATTTTCTCCTGAGATTCAAAGCACTTACATGTATTTGAGGCACACTTTATTCATTATTTTTGAAAGATTCATACTATTTCAACTACCAATAGGAGAGAGAGGTATATTTAAGGTAAATATATTACATGCATGATGGTAAACATTTTTGTTGCTATTACACACGTACATTTGGAGCACAAAATACCTCGAACATATAACTTTTAGAACCATTTTAGGCACATTTGGGGCATACATAGTGAGGGGGCACTTTGGAGCATTTGGGGCATGCCTCAAATGTGCCTCTCTTGTTGATTTCAGAATGCAGAATGATGAGCACATTTGAGGCATGCCCCAAATATGCTCCAGATGGTTCCAAAAGTTACCTATTTCGAGCATGCTCCAAATGTGCCTCTTGGAGCATGTTTGGAGTATGCTTTAGGCACAGTAGAGGTATGCTCCTAATTTTGGTAAGGAAGGGAATGCAAAAAAGCTTGCACCAGATGCCAAACATTGGATCTACTCAGTGACAAAAACATCATGTGTGAGTACATGCTGTATGCTGTATTCATGTGTCTTCAGACCAAGCTTCCGCCCAATGCAAAGTTCATATAGACCTATACAATGCTGCAGTTAGAGATCTGAACGATGAGAGCTACAGACTGTATGGGTTTGGACTGTTCTTTTTTTTGCAAGAACTGCATTTCATTCACTGAGGTATTTTAGACTGACTAATATGTGTGAGACATTTTATGTTGGACTTCTTTCTGCAGTTTGATCATCAAGTACTTCTGTAGCAACCAAGATGAAAGATACTACCCCTGCAACGGTATTCTCATTCAGAGATGCTCATAGTGATGAAATTTGCTACCAGACAGTATCCAAGGCATTACAAGATGTGCTGAAAGAAACAAGCGCTATGGTAGCAACGCTGGTGCCTGAGCAGTACAAGCCTATAGCAGTGGAAGCGCAAAGCCACAGTATACTTGGAAGGCCACTCTACGTTACAAGAAATGCTAATCGAGAAATAAGCAGTATTTTATTACCATCCCAATTGCCTTTTATCAAGTCCTACATCACATTACGTCATGCCTTCTTCTGAAATGAAAATGCGGCTTTTCGATCTCCCGCCAAAAACAACGCGCAAATAATGATTGACAGCTGCTGTAAGTTTGCGTTCACGGGAAAGAAATCTATCTATACTTTACAGGATGTAAGATTGCTACAATCTAGCAATGCTCAAGAAAGATAAAAGAGATTGCCCTTGGTCGGCTTTAAAAAAGAAGGATACAAGAACACAAGGCATGAAATTCAGACATGATAAGAAGGATAATTTGGCTGCGGGCGACAGAGGTTCTTGGATCAAACATAACAGATAATGGTCGGAGAAATCAAGAGACAAGAAAGTACTGCATGAAGAAGTTAGTTTACTATTCGAAGAAGTTAGTTTCTTCGACGAATGGTAGTCCCCAAGAACTAAGTACATCAATTTTGGAGAACTCTATGTATACAGGAAGGTACGGTTTTACAATTATATATGTTAAGCATGATGTTTTGGTTTCGTTTATCGTCGGTAGAAAATCGTAGTTTGTAGTTGGCGGTATCTCAAACGAACATAAGTTTAAAACTTTAAAGCCTTATAAACGAAATAAAAGCATTTATAAAGAGACTTATACCCAGCTTCTGACATCTTATTATTAACCATGACGTTCTTCGCATCTTCCGCGTAAATCTTGCTGTGCACAATGTGCGCCACGAGTCTCGCTTACGCGTGCCTCTCGTAATTGGCTGAGCATAATGGGATTATCATGGGGGCGGATACTCCAATTCAAGACCTTTAAAATGATATATAGTATGTCTATGTGGCGTTAATTGTGACGCGATGAGGGTGTTTTCAAAAATTGACACCTTCAACCTTTATCGAGACTTTAATAGAGTGTGGCCGCTAGCCTCCTCCGCAAGAAGCATCTCTTATAGAGGCTAAGGGGCCGCTAAAAAAATATCACTCCCCACTCGTCTCAATGCTGGGTGCGCACTGTAGTAGTGATATTTTTTTAATTTTATTCCTTAGAAGAAAAAAAATCCATTTGAAGATGAGGTGTATGATACGCTAGCAAGTATACCGAGTGGCTCCAAAACAATGTCCGACTGGCGGAAAAGAGGACCTAGAGATAAGGATCTAAGGCAAAAGGTGTACCGTAAGTTGAGTAGTGGATTGTACGCCATGAAAGAAGTGCATGATCCAATGTTGGGGAAGACAGACAATCGGATAGTGGAAAAGGTGACAAATTGTATAGTGGTCAAGAAGTCGGAGGTTGGGCAAATTGTAAACTGTGCGTACGACGAAACAAAGGGAGAGGGCGCAAGGAAATTAAACAAACAATTGTCCGAAATGTGTTGTGGAGTGTCGCATAGCTGTATACAAACTAACTTAAACACCAAAAGTCCGACCACTGTTTCAAAACAAATCGCCGCTTACACCAATCAGGACGTCAAAAGTCCAAGAAAGGCATCAAATTGACCTAGTTAGTATGCAAAGTGTACCTGTCACCAATAGAAGGAGTAACGTACAAGTACATCATGTCAGTTATTGATATTTTTAGTCGTTTTTTTTATTCTCAGGCCTCTAAAATCAAAAGAGTCAGCCGAAGTAGCTGCACATCTTCATGACATCTACACGGAACACGAACCCCGGAAATTCTGCAAAGTGACCAAGGTCCAGAATTCAAAGGAGTGGTCAAATCAGTATGCGAGCAATTAAACGTCCGCATTATCAAAAGTGCAGCCTACATCCCTCAGACACAAGAGAAAGATGAGCGCTCTCATAGGACGTGGAAGGAAAAGATTGCCTATGACTTGATTAATGCTGGCTCTGACGGAGTGAACTGGGTTAAGGACCTACCACAGTACCAGCAGTTGTAGAACGAATCACCTCATCGATCACTTGGCCTTCTTTGTCCGTTCGAGGTTTACTTCCGCCGGAAACCCAACCGACAGAAAAATAAGCTTTGACTAAAGGGACAAGTTGATTTTGAAGTTCCAGAGGAAGCAGCGCAATCAGGAGAACTAGAGGAAGGGGACGGTGATGAATTGGACGGTGATGAATTGGACTTGAAAGAGCTTTCCTGTCAGCGCGAAACGATACGAAAAAGAACTTTAAACGCCTCTGACAACGCCGCTCGAAGAATGGTTAAAAGAGAGCTAAAAAGCAAACAGCCTGCACAATATTATGTAGGTTAATATGTTCTTGTCCGAATTCCAGTCTCGAAAAAAATCTGTTAAAGGCAAGAAAACGTCCCTTCTTAGAAGTTGTGAAGGTCAAGTTCTCGAAGTCAACCATAATAACCACCGGTATAGGTTGCAATTTACTAATCCATGGACTAGTAAGTCGCACGAGCAGTGGTTTAAGGTGGATGACATTACGTAGATATCCAAAGAAAATGAACATGAACGACAGCGCCTCACCCATGAACAAAACAATCAAGTGACAGAAATAAAAAAAATTGAAAAAACCTAAACTTATCACTGACTTAGAGAAAGCGATTGACGTGGTAATGTCTAATCGAGACCTGAACGGTGACACTGTAAATTTGTATTTTGGTAGCTATCTTCATAGTTTCGCTGCATGTAGTGAAAATAATTGGGGTTTGGTCAGTAACTACTTGTACCTGTCTTTACAAAGACAAATTGACGAAGTTGATATAGACTACACAAAATATACTGATCACAAGTCTTTATGGGAGTTTGAACAATTGTTGGTTCCAGTGCACCTGCCTGATCACAGACACTAGTTCTTATAAGTGTCCTTAATGTGTGCCTGTATATATATGACACAGCGCAAAGTCCTGAAAGTACCTATTGCTCGGTATTTGATGTGATAAAAACGAGATCCATCCGCAGTCAACTAACACATTTAACAGAAGATGAGCAGGGACTTTGGCATCGAGGAAATATCAAAGTGCTCTCAACAAAGCAATACGATAGACTGCGGCATTTTCTCCTGTCTTTTTGCGAAGAAATTGTTGCAGTCAACTTCAACCAATATTGCTACGGGTGGCTATAGCGAATTCGCACGAGATGAGGTAGTGCATGATCTACTTGACCTTGCAACAGCCAAGCTAGATCAAAACGGGCTTCCTTCCACGTTCCAATGGATGCTTGGAGGAGACGGTGAAGCTGCAGTCTCGACAAAATTTAAATTAGATAACGAAGTCGAAAGTGCCGGGTTGCAATACTGTCACCCCCTACACCCAAAGATGGCAACTGCTTATTTCACGCCGTGAGCAGTCCGCTCTCTCGTCTTGGTATAACAGCCCAGAGTGCTTCAGACCTACGGAACAAACTCTGCACGCTAACTGTACATCCCTAGACGGAACCCATTTCCGACAATTTGTCTCTGGCGGAGAGTGGGAAGCCTACCTATTAAAGATGTCTAGGAACGGCACATGGAGATTGGATAAGCATTTTGGGCCTGTGCAATATGCTTGGTACTCCCATTGCCATAGTGTCGAGCATTGGGTAGTCTGGTTTGCACATTGTCAATCCAGATAAAGAGCAAAACCGAACGGGAAATGCCACAATTTCACTCGGTCACGAGGCTGAGCTACACTACCACAGCCTTCAACCAAGCGATGCGACTTCAGATGTGGCATGTGATTCTACCAGTAGTAAAGAGGTGGGGACGTTGTGCAGGAGCTAGAGGCCAGGTATGGTAAGGGAACAGTTACCCAAGAAATATGCCTGCGCTGCAACAATAAATTTAACTGCTATTCGGGAGGTGTTTTCGCTGAGGATAACAGAACATTCAAGGTTTCTGATACCATGGAATACTGCGAAGACTGCATTTATTATCATGGCATGTGAGACATGATCCAGTGACACGGCTTATTGCCAGTCCAAAACAATCAAGTGATTTTAACAGAATTGTTGATGGCAATTTAGGATCAGGTAGATTTACGTTACCGTTCCGTTTCCCTGTTATAACAGACAACGAAGGGACCAGAGAAAGTGTCCATACTAACGGTGTCGCGGGTGTCCGTAATAACGGGTTATGTTTTACAGAACATGGGCCTAGCCGAAAACTGCAAGTAACTTTGGGGTATCTGTAAGGTGGGGTTGTCATTGACGCCTGCGTTGCCGTTTCTGTATAATTCAAAATGATAGGTGTACAATTTTGTCATGATTACGCACCAAATTTACGCTTTATATTGCCGATGCGGCGTTTGCCGCGAGGACGGATTGTATGAATGTCATTAAACAGTCGTCAGTCCAAGATGTCATTAAACAGTAGATAGGATTTCACAAAATTGTTGTTTGACTTTCTCTTTTTTATTCAATCAAAATAGGATAATCCCGACAACCCACCTTAGGCTTTCTCTTGCTTTCTTGATATCTTTTAATATCGAAACCCCTTGCCTGTGAAATGTTGGGCAAATCAACTAGCGGTGGTCGACTACAATGCTCCTCTTTTCATTACTAAAACATGGCTCTCAAACAAAGGAGCTATAAATGCAATTTTAAGTAAAAGTATTGCGTCAAACGTTTTCCAGAATAATATTCAAGGAGCCCAGGCTTTTCTATGTGTTTTGAGCGGGCTGGTTTTAATTTGAGCTTCTTTTAAAATTCAGTAGATTGATCATTTTACAAAGAAAGCGGCGTGTATTACTTACTAACACGTATTCAGAACATTTATTTTCGGATAACTATATTCATCATGCAGTGTATCCAGCCAAGTTTTTGATTAAAAAATATAAAAAAAGAAATGTATATATGCAAAGGTATAAGCATAAGAAAACCATATGAAGAATTGCAAATCAGAAAAGTCTTGCAATCCAACATCCGTTGCCATTCCATATTTTCAGCCGGGATCATTTGCGGGACGATTTTGGGATCATTTGCGGGCCTGGGATCATTTGCGGTGCCGTACAGACCACCTGGGTATCTTAACGACAATATGAGATACTGGACTGAAAGACATGTTAAGAACTTGTTTATTCCAGTACATGTACCTTTGAACAGATACAGTATAGTCTAAGTCTAAGAAAAGGGAGAATGTAATATTTGGTTCACTTCCGGTTTATTCATAATCTCACTTCCTGTAAATGCCCAGAGCGCGCAAGGACTGATGGTTATTAAACATGTCGTGTTTCGAGCACAAGGTTGTTCGTGTGGCTCTCCTTGAAATCTAATATATATACACAACAGTTACATTGTGTACATTCGTGTACATTTATGGTGTACAGTCCATATAATATTTGATGTCCTATTATTAAAATAACATATTTATCTTGTTTTCCTCTGATCCACAAAAGAATGATTGTGAAAGATCTCAATAGGATTATTGATGTTTACAGCTGCAGTGATGATTCTGATCATGATGATGATGGTGAAAGCTACATGTATTTGAGTGATATAAGGTTTGTTACTTGGACTTACACATTTATTATTATAGGCCTAGAGACGTATTCCTTGTACACCAATATATCTTAAGATTGACTTTATGACAGTATGGATATTAGCATCGATGACGACCTGAAAACGTTAACCATGGTTGATCCATATTATGATCTGATGAAGACCCATCATACATACGTGCACCTAGCAGTCTAGGGGAAGATGATGGTAATAAAGAACTGGTTGACATACATGCATCTACGTGTAGCACTCTACTGGAAGATGATGGAAGTCCATGTACAGAGCCAGTCGACATACCTAGCACTCTAGTGGAAGATAATGGAAGTACAGAACCAGTCAACATACGTGAAAGTGAAAAAAAGCCAGGTCAGGAACACGAGGGGAACAACTCAGTCAAAGAGGAAATAATGAAATTGCTTTTCTGAGCTGACTAGTGTGAAATCCTTGGAGACATTTCTTTGTTGCATTCCCATGTGTGGGTGATGGTATCAGTAAAGAACCTGCTTGAGCTGAATGGCAATAAATGCACAGCAGAAGATAACGGCCAGATATATGGTGCAGCTGTAAACCACATGGTGAACAGTTGTGCGTCCCATGTGGAAATCGGCTGGAAGTGCTGCAAAGGTCATTCCAGCAAGTGGGTGAAATGCAAATTAAGGGTAAAAAACAATGTCAACACATATGTCAATGACTCACTACTAGCTGCTGTAATAATTATTTCTGGAAATAATTACAGCAAGTTTGCATTATTATGTAAAGCACTTGGTATCACCATTATTAGTGGCAACACATTTATGAGGTTTCAAAGCACTGTGCTGTTCCTGTGGTCAAGGATATCTGGAGCAAGATGAACCCACTGATCATAGACATCCTTAAGCAGTATGAATACATTTGTCTGTGTGGTGATGAGAGGAACGATTCTCCTGGACATTCTGCACGATATTGTGCTTACACATTGATGGAGCATGCAACTAAGGTTGTTGTTGACATGGAGATCCTGGACAAGAGAGAAACTGGTGGGAACTCAGTAACTATGGAGAAGGAGGGTTTACGAAGGTTATTGGAGAAGATGGCAAATGTTCTCTCATTCAGTGAACCAGCAACAGATGCCTCATCATCCATCATGAAACTGGTTTGAGAGATGAAAGGTATGGAGTAATATCTGTTATACAATGCAATATTTAAGTTTGTGAATAAACTACAAGCTTACTACAGGACTTACAGACTCTACGAAAATGCCGGGGACATTGCATTTCAATCAAGGCAATTACACGGTAATTGCAGAACGTAACAGGACAACAAATGGTATAAAGAAAAAATACCGGTTTTAACTCTTTCGGGTCCGATCGTGTGTGAGCTGAAATTGGTGAAATCCTGAGTGCTAACTCAACCCTCCCCCTCAATTCAAGTTTGGCTAGCCCGGGCTAGTTAAATACTGCTGACTTTTTAAGCCGAGGGCTCAAACTTTCCCCACAATGCCATTCGGGAGAATTCTACGTAGGTAGGTATCGCTACTTTTGTAGGGTTTCCAATGAAATGTGCTCTAATTTTGGAGAAAAATGCCACTGTCAGAGAGCTAGAGGTAATCATTAAGTCTGAGGACGGCTGAAAAGTACTAGGTTTGCTTCTAGTAGGCTTTGTGAGGGATTTCACAGAATTTTTCTGTTGTTTTTGTGCTTTGAGACACAGGAAAAAATTCTTCAACGAAATCCTTGAAATCCTGCAAGATGGCAGTCTTTTACCCCTGCTCAACCTATTAGGATGTGTTTTTGTCACATTAAAGCAACGGCTTGAGTCCAAATCACCGCTCTTGGTTGTAGGAGTAAAAGACCCTACAGGAGCAGCATGCAATTTGGGGTGGGTACAGGAAAACGTGGTGGAGAGAGATGCAGTGACAAGAATAGCGTGGTCCACAGTCCCTTGGTGTGTTTTGTGCAAACAAACCTGGTGGTTGGAAAGATTAAAGAAGGAACTGTAACGACTGAGTACTGATTTTGTGTTTGCTCTTGATTTAAAGTGCGAATGGGAAAAATCTTTTGAGCCGATTTTCAGCTCCTTAAAATTCGTGAAAATCGAAGAAACAAAAACGAACGCCAAAACAAACGAGCTCTTCTCCAAAGTGAAAGAGTCAAGGGATCCCTGTTATAGCTCTGACTTTGAAGCCATTCATCCCTTCACATAATATCGCAACATCGTCTTTCCGGCATGTCTAGATGTGATGCAATATAGGTCTCAGGGGACCTATATTTACAGGCTCGGACCCGAAAGAGTTAATATATATGTCGCAGTTCGTGCACAGGTGTTACGTTACAGACTTGCATTGCATGCCAGTGACATTGATGTAAATAGCAACAGCTGTTGGTGATTCAGTAATAAATGCTTAAAAAACACTTTACGGTAAAAGGTCGTTACTTTTGGATAGTTGTTACTTTCGGGGGGGTCGCTATTTTCGGCCCCAAATTTTATCTTTACTTTCGGTATGTCGTTACGTTGGAAACTATACGGTAGGTTACTACAGGGCTTCTATGTAAATCAGATTAAGTTTTTATCTGTTAGGATTCCGTGTCTAACTACCAATAAGTATAAGTAAGTATATTATTGTTGCTTGAGTGGAATACGCACAGAGAACAAAACTGATATACTAATACTTACGTTTGGCGAGTGTCTGTAGTTGATGTACGAATGACGACGCCCCCTTTCTTTTGCAAGTCTTTCAAAGAGTGTCTGTTCTTACAATGATTAGATAGTGTTTGTCCGACATATTCATAACAGAAAGTACAGTAATAGTGATACTGAATAGGATTTCTCAGTTTCATGAAAAACTTCAGAAGTAAGGCCATAGAAGATGCTATCCGGTTAGGCAGTGTGCAATGAACGTTTATCAAGAGGAGGAGATCTGAAAGAGCCACACCCAACAAGTTACATGTATGTCGAACTGCAAACGTTATTACCAGAAGCAGACTAACGCCAACAATAATACGAGCTCCATCATACAATTGTACACTGTTTGCATCAACATCGGCTGTAGAACCCAGATTGGTTTCACCGTCTTCCTCATCTTCCTCTTCTAATTCGTCCTCGATAATAGAAAAGTTATCATTCATAACATCTACTTCTATTTGTTTCCACTGCCTCGGTGAAATCAAAGTTGTCCATGTCGTCAATAGAACCACACGTCATGTAATATACAAAAAACGAGCTAGTGTTTTACCAGGGGATCCAAACACTAAGAAAGATGAAAGCACGAGGCTGCTTCGGCCGAGTGCTTTTATTATTTCGAGGTGTTTGGATTCCCTGGTGAAACACGAAGCTCGAGTTTTTTATATGACTTCTCAAGCGAAAACAATACCTGCATTCATAAATCATTAGAAAGTATTGTTTGCCTGGAATTTTATGTAAAAATCACTGCATGCTAGTAGAATTTACATATTTGTGTTTGCCATGGCGGAGGGAAGGTTTCGCTGTCCCAAAACAGCAGAGGGGGAGGAACTTTGTGTAGAAAAGTCAGTACCGAACTCTACTCGATATAAAAACAAGTGGGCGGCTAGTCTCTTTGAAGAATGGCAGCGAACCAGAAGGGTGAAGTTTGCTTCAGTAGAGGTTTGCGGACTTTTTAAGGAGTATGACTTTCATAAAGTTCAGCCACTTAGTCAGCCTTTATCGGACATGGACGCGTTGACACTAAACTACTGGATGTCGAAATTTGTGCAGGAGATTGCAAAGAGTTCAAAAGACCCGTACCCTCCTAAAATGCTGTACCAGATTGTATGTACCATTTGCCGGTACTTAGTTGAAAAGAACCCAAGCATGGATGTTAATCTGCTGGATCCTTCAGATAAAAGGTATTTGTATTTATACATTTGCGGGTTTAAACATTCTACTGCAGTATTTAATGTCGCAGTGTTCTTTGGAAATTTTAAATGATAAGTATCCTAACATTTTGTTGTGTTATTGTCAGGTTTGTAATCTTTAGAAGAATACTGGATGCTGAAATGAAAGAAGGAACTCATACTGGAGTCGCATTGCGATCCAAATAAGAAGAGAAGCAGCCAGTGACTGAAGAAGAGGAGAGAAAGTTCTGGAAGATAGGACTGCTAGGAAAGGACTCAGCTAAGTCGTTGTTGAATGTAGTGTATTATTATAATGGATAATTGTTTGGCCTCCGCGGAGGCGATCATAGGCGAATCTGCCTAACTAACTTTGAGATAGGTGATAACTATATCCGATTTGAAGAAAATGTTTCGAAATCGTTTCATGGAGGGCTCCTTGATTTGAAATATGAACCGCGTATTGTAAGGCATATATGCCACTCTGTAGGTGAAATTCACGAGCCTCGTTTAGTAGAGTATTACCGCCTATATATAGGCCTGGTGCAGAGTCACGTTTTTTTAATAGAATATGTATTGATTCAGTTTGTGGCCGATGAAGTAAAGGAAGTTGTGAATTCGGATAAGGTTCGCCAAAAAGAGATTAAAACTGCAAATGGCTGGTTCAAGTAGGCCTGGCAAAAAAAACTGCTTCTCGCGGCGACCGTGCTCCAGCTGCTAAAAAAACGACAAAAAAGAAAGCTCCCCAAAAGACAACCCCTTCAACGCATAGTGCAACACCTGTAAATGTCCCGCACAAGCACCGGTAACGAGCAGAACGGCACAAAAGGAGGCATATATTACTTTGCTATCCCAAATGCAAAGCACCGGCATGTTAGTCATCCCATCGCTTGAAGAACAGGAGCTGGAAAACGAACCATTGCCTTCACCTGTCATGCCACCCAGCTTTAGCAGTGATGACGAGGACGACAATATGCCACTTGCTAGTGGTTTCAACGACTTGGTTTGTCGAAGACGCCACAAGGCTCTTGGCCAAAACTGACGTTGTACGACCAACAGTTTTTCCAGCCGAAAAAGGCATTGCAGTGAATGCAGGGATCTGAAGGATAGAGTGAGGGAGCTGGGGGTTGAAAATGAAACCCTCAGGATGGATATCATGAGGTTCGAGCGCCAGAATGCTGCAGCAGGTAAGATATTTTGCAGTTCTATGCACAGCCAAGCAACAATTAACCCGTACCAGGCCTTAAAAATCATAACGTTTTACGGACTGTTCTTGGATTACAGCTGAGAGGTGGCTGCTGTTCATTTTGGAAAATCATCTGAAAATGAGGAAGTAGATTTTGGTTGCGGAAAAAAGATGGTGTGGGGTACATTTATTTTTATTGAAGGGAGAAGGTACAGTTTTTGTGAATACCAGGTAAAATGTTTAGCCTTTTTCAGAAAACCTCTTAAACCGCTTAGCTATACATGTTAATTAACGATCAGTCCCTTATTAATTACCAAACGAGGTGTGGAACCCTCTACTGGGGACACCTATTAAATCTGGATAAAAAAATTAAGATCTTAATATGCAGTAAACGTTAACACATCTACAGTAATAAAAAAGCTAAAAGTTGATACTGGCGAATGAAATATCGGGATGAGTTTATAATTTAAGCTATCAAAATAAATAGATAGCTATAACATATTACACAGCCAGCTATATTCATCCCGCTACTGAAATTGTACTCAAATTTCATTCTCTATAAATTTATGGCGAAAACTACCTTGGTTTGTAATGAATTAACTCTATTTTAGAACTTTGCTCACAATTAGCAATTTTGTTTACCCAATATGAATATATGATGTATCATTGAGTTAATTGTTTTATTATTACAGAAAAGAAAATAGTTCAAGGTTTTACTGTATCTTGACGCAAACGATAAACCAATTAGAAGTATAATGTTTTTTTTTTATAATTTTGATACAGAAAAACTAAGAATTGAATTTTTTAACAGAAAATCCCAAAGCACCTGCTGGCACACCAAGAACAGGATATATATCCGCACACCAGGCAAAGAAACACAATTTGAGTATGAAGTTTGGATTGTATGAAAAATCTGATTATATTGATACATTTAAAAAAAGGACAATACACCCTTTGAAAAGAGCCCACTGTTCCCTGCCTTCATAATGTACCAGTCATTTAAAATGCTTTCATTGCTTTCTCTCCGTTTCTCTCGTTATTGGAAATTGGTCGAGAAATCGAGAAAGGGAACAAATCACGGCGAAAATAATTATTGGATGAAATTACGCGATTAAAGGCAGCTTCACATTTTAGGGATAAGGTCTGAAAAAGGGTATGGAAAATCATATATTTTGGTCTGAAATAGGGTTAGGGTTTCTCGACCAGGGTGGCACACCCCTACCCAACATTTCGGGCAGTACCTCCCCCGGGGTCTTCACATGTGCGGGAGCTGGTTTTCATGGACGTGTTGCTTGAATGTCGCCGCTATGCCCGCGGTTGGGGGAGGAATTTCAAATGACTAGTGCATAACAAACCTATTTTTTACGCAATTTTGGAGATGGTTGAGCTTTCACCTAGCATATCGGTGTACGTATACGCCCACCACATTGAAAAAGCAGCCAGGAAAGCGACAGCAACAGCTCTATTCCTATTGAGCTGTTTCTACAAAAATGAAGAACTTGTTGGCAAAACGGGGGGGAAATGCTCAACCAGAATGTAGTGAGCAGTCTTATTGGTAATTATTCAATAACATTTAAACCCCAAATCAACAGTTTTAAACCTCAAGGATCACAGAAGCCCTCGACAGAGTCAACGAATTCAGTCGCTTTGAGCGTAACCTCCACGAGTCTCGCGCCGATGTCTGCTCTCGCTGCAAGCACGAGCGATCTATTGACAGCCGGGACGGGATTTTCACAAGCTTCTGGTGCGGCAGGTAGGTCCGCTTCAATTGCGGTACCGTCATTTGTTAACACGTTCACGTTGCCGCTTTCATCCTCATCTGTTTTGTCTCAAGCGAGCATGGCGCCTCGTACGAACATGCCAAACATTCCTGGGCTTCCGGTGCCAACCTTAAACCAACCATTCGTTTTCTCCCATTCCTGTGAAGCTCGTGGCACAAATTACTGGGGGAAAGTACGTCGACTAAGCGACTTAATGGCGGCCAATCTAATCCAAAGCTAAGCCGAACCACAACTTTCGTTTGATGGTAGAATCGTACTAACTTCTTCCGCCAAAAAGCAGCGGCATCGCATCGAGGACATCATCACATGAGTCGAAGCCTTCACGCTATACACGTTAGTTCTGACGTCCTTTTTTTCGCAGCGGTAGCGTGATTTAACCGCTTACAAACTGCTTATTCTGCGCACTTATCGCCAATTCTCTGGACGCGTGTGGTTCAATTATGATCAAGCTTTCCGTGAACACGCAGCAGCGACTAAGCTTACCGACTGGTCTTCTATTGATGTTCTATAACTTCCATGCGGCTGGGGCCACTGCCCTTGCACTCCGAGGGAAAGTGCCCTCTGAATCCCCTGAAGCTTTCGGTTCAACTTGAGCTGAGATTATTTGCAAGTCATGGAATCGGGGTAAATGTTCGTCACCCTATGCGTCATGCAAGTATGCACACAAATGCAGCAGCTGTGCAGGCACACAAATGCAGCAGCTGTGCAGGTTCCCACCGCGCCGGGGATTGCCCTGGGTCATCAAGGCGGGAGGACAGGCGTAGATCTCACTCACCCTCAGCGTCACAGGCAGCAACTAAGATCAAGAGATGCTGAATTCAAACTTAAGGAACTCTCCTTTTTCAAATAATTGTTACAGTTTATGTAGTTGCAGCAAATGTATTTTCGCTTAGCTTTATTATTAACTACCTATTCCCACTTGCTGTTTGTGTACTCATTACAGTGTGTTATTGGTCTAGTTTTAGTCATGCATGATCGGATTCCCTCATTGTGCCCCCCTTTTCTTGTTTCAGTGTCCACCAGCATGCCCCCAGTAGCTAGGGTCAGCCCTTTGCTCGCAGAACAGTTTTCTATGGAGGGACTACGCCAGGGCTTCAGGCTAGGTTTTTCACCCTCGGCCTTTCAGCAGGCTAGAGTTCTTGACAATTACTTGGCTACCGAAGTCTCCCTGGGGAGGGTTGCGGGGCCCTTTCCATCACCCCCAATACGGAACTTGCAGGTCAGTAGCTTTGGGGTCATTCCAAAGAAAGGTCAGCCTGGCAAATGGAGGCTTATCGTAGATCTGTCTTCCCCAGGGGGTTTTAGTGTTAATGATGGCATTGACCCCGAACATTTTATCTTACAGTATATCCGTGTTGATGATATTATTCGCATGGTAGCTAATCTTGGCCCAGGAGCCTTGATAGCCAAATTTGATGTTGAGGCCACCTACCGCAATGTTCCTGTTCACCCTGATGACCGGCATCTGTTAGGACTTAAATGGTGAGGCCAGGTTTTTGTTGACATGACACCTCCCTTTCGGTTTACGCTCAGCGCCATTCATTTTTGACTGTTTGGCATCCATGGTCGAATGGATCCTCATTAACAATTACCAGGTATCACTACCTTGATGATTTTGTCTTGGCTGGTCCTCCAGGCTTATCGATCTGTGCCCAAAGTCTGTCAAGGGCATTGGTGGTATGCAAACAGCTTGGCCTTACTCTTCATCCTAAAAACTGCGAGGGCCCTGCCACGTCATTGGTTGTGCTTGGCATACAACTAGATTCTATTAGTCAGATGGCTCGCCTTCCATCAGAGAAACTATCGGCCCTACAGTCGCTAATAAACTCATGGGTCTCAAAGCAGTGGTGCAACAAGCAGCAGCTCGAATTACCGATTGGCCACCTTCACCATGCTGCCAAAGTGGTTTGGCCTTCATTAGACGAATGATTGACCTTCTGAGATGTTTCCTTCTTTGCAGCGCTTTGTGTGTTTATATTATTACAGTTTTTGATATGAACAATCGATTGATCAGTAATTCCAAAATCAAAAAGCAAGTTCAATTATTGCACGAATCCTTGGTCTGGAACCCACGCGATGTTTCACGATTATACATAATACACTGGGATTGGCTATCGCTAGCATTGATTCTTATACGTATTATGATTGGCTATAGATATTATGACTCATTCGGTGTTTCCGTTGTGGTTTTCGCACGTGAGTCCAACATGAGTCGACTGAGGCTCCCTGATGGATTGTCCCTCAAGATTGTATTTTATGTTTTGGAGAGATTAGGTAAAATAATAAGCAATGGGGTCGTTATTTTTTACATGTTGCTCTAAAATGGGGTATCAATTTTAGATCTGAGACTTAAAAATGCCTGGAATGCGCTCTGAAATGGGGTATGATATTTATTCAGAGAAACGAAAATGTTTCAAAGAAAGTTACATTGTAATCAAACTCTAAAACGGGGTATCAAAATTAGCAACATACCCACCCAACATTTTGTAGAATCTCCTCTCCTCTCCCCCCCCCCCCCCCCCCCCCCACCCCGCCAACGGGGTGTACCCTCGTGTTTACCATCTAAGAAGAGAAACCGTCGAATTCTGTTATTATTTGAACTAAGAAATTATTGTAATAAAAGTTAGTTTAGCCTCTTTTATCTATGTTTTTATTTAGTAATTAATGACCTATATGGCTATGTAATATCACGCCTAACCTCTCCAAACTTGGTAAAGGTATTAATTTTTATGCGATCTTTTTTATGGTAGGAGTCATTTTTTAATCAGATTAATTTCCACACTCGGCCCAGTCCCGGACTCGTTTCCAAAGTGGCCAATAGAACAAAGGGTTTACTGAGAAGAGAGAAAGCTATACATACTAGTGTCGATGCCGGATTAATTTTGAAGAAAGAGGCCGATGGAGAAAAATTGCACTTGTAAGAGAACAATGATAAATATCAGAGCAGGGGAAACGAAGCATTGCTTTTCCATGTCGGTTGTGGAAATACCATGTGGTGCTTTTCTCCATTGTTGTTCTTTTTTTTAATTCAACCGGCAAGAACGAACTGTTTTTTGTATTTTTTTGCCATTGCTAGAACGAATTTTTTTTATAATACGAACGAAAAGTAATGCAAGAAAACTCGATAATGGGAATGAAATAAGATCAGTGCCATACAGTACCTGTAAATCAGTTTTCGCGCCTTTATGGCTGGAAACCAGAAAGTCGCATTTTCAAGGCTCTAAAAAAAGTATTTTAGTTTGAGTTCTTCAGATTTGCAAAAATCTTATTTTGGAAACTTTATCGCTTCGAACCTTTATCGAAACCTTAACTAATCCATTTATTGTTTGTTTGCTATTCCAGATAACCAAACTCGCCAAAACCCGAAAAACGACCAACAAGGTTACGTTTTTGACAAATCAAACCAAGGCAATATTAAAGAAAAGAAAACGTCTGAAAAAAACAGCAATTATTACGGACTAGATCTAGAGGAGCCGCTGGACTGTGGTCGAGATAGTCCCGAAAGGAAATCTGCTGATCCCTGCGTTAAGTTTTCAAGAGAGAGCGAAGACGAAATCAAATATAAAGAAGACGGCGATACCGGTCTTGTAGATCTGACTAGCCAACAGTGCAAAACTAAGAAAAGGAAGCCGCGTGACTGTGGTCAAGAGAGTCTAAAGAGAGAGAGAGGAAATGCGCTGATCCCTGCGTTTTACAATTTCCAGAGTTATCCAAACAGTTTTATTCCAAGTTTTCAAGGGAGAGCGAATACGAAGTCAGATATGAAGAACACGGCGATACAGGTCTTGCAGATGACGTTTCTTCTGATTACCAAGACGTTTCTCTTTCTGACAGAAGTCTACCCTTCCCAATCCTCTCCCGAGAATGGTATAGAAATCAAATAATTCCGAAAAAGAAAACCTTTTTATCCCAAGCCTGTCTCCTTAAAAGTTTCTCTAGACGATGGTTTAAGAGGAGGGAAATGCTTTAACTGAAAAATGTAAGCAGAACGAAGCCGACGTCAGTGAAAGGAGATATTGCAGAAAGAATTCGGTGCCTTGAGAAGACAAATCAAGAACAGTCTAGTACATCCACAAGGCATGGCGAGATATGTCGGATGATAACTGCTGGAAAATTCATTATCGATCATGGCCCAATAATCCCAACACAGGAAATAGGAAAAATAATTTATCAAAATGAAGACAAAAAAAGCCACGGAGACAAATGTCATCGGAAATATTAAACAAAATTAATCGCTATTTTAATGTAGTTCAAGTTTATGTGAGGGGGACAGCATATATTATAGAGAACCGAGGTCAGAACATTTCCGAGATCGCCAAGAGACTAGAAGAAATCACTGGCAGACATACACAAGGAGATGTAAATTTACAAATTCAAAACAATGTAGGATTTCTTCTTAAACGTTCTGTCAGATTCATGGACACAAAACAAGACATTGATCTAATAAAGGGTTTATTTGCGAAGGCTACAAGTGTTAAGTTTGTGGCTAAAATACTCGATGTTCAAAACCGAAACACTGTAAGATCTGCAAAAGATGAAATCGACCACAAGTTGTCTGAATTTTTAAATATCGAGTACACCTCACAGGTTGTAAGAAATGATATGAACAATAAACAACAAAGGAGGCTCACAAAGAGGATTGTTGCTCAAAGGACGCAAAATAAATTTCGATTGAAAAACGAAACAAGAGGAAGGAGATTGAAGGCCGATAAATTTACAGAATTGAAGATTGTTTTAGAATAGATATTCAGTCATTGCAGTGGCGGCATGGTGGGTGGCCTTGAAAGTCATCCAAGACTCACGACAAACGTAATGTATAGGTCTAAAGACAACAATCTTTACATGAGACATGCCCGTGATATTTTGCTGCAAGTTGCTCCTCCTGGTTTTGGCATTTCCCTTAATTCTTGTTACAATTACACAGAATATTACAAGGAAAACACGTATTCTGCAAAACGTCACCATGCTGGAAAAGATGTGAATGCACGGATTTCCCTTAAGTGTCCCCCAAGAATTGGAGTATCCAAGCAAGTCGTCAATCTTCATTGGAGTACAAAGAATGTCAATCTTTTTCTAGAGAGCACAGAAGGCTGTGAATCGGATTATCTGATTGACTCAAAAGATGCAAAGACGATAATTTGTGGAGATATCCAGCCTGTTCAAAATCCAGGGAAAAGCTGGAAACCATTATTTATGAAGACCACACATTTGACCAGAGCCGCACTAATGCAGTTTATCCAATGACCCACTTGTTTCTCGATAATTCAAAGAACACCCGTAAAGCTACTGAGAAAGACCCTGCAGTAATCGAAGTAACACGAACTGGACGACCTGTGCTTCTTATTAATATTGCTCTTACTGCAACTGAAACCACCTTCCGTGCAATGAATGAATTTCTATATCTGTTAACTGTACCATCCTTGGACAACATTTTTCGAAATCCGTCAACCGGTAATTTGAAATCAATTTTTGCTATTATTGTTGACAATGGGCATGGTGAAGACCCAGACAGTCCACTAACCCAGATGTGCCTTGCTGTGATTTTGCTTCTGTTTAACTTAAACAAGATCAGTCAAAGATCATTTGCAGAATATCACAGCAAAAGAAATAAGTGATTTATGAGGACCAAAAACAACGTCTGTCAATGACAGTTTGAGCTACTTGCCATTAATAATGAGGGAGTTATGGGCATGCACTTAAAATATCGTGACCAATGACGTCATCGTGATGTCATTCCCACTTACTGATTTTTGGGGACCCAGTACCATATCTGTCCAAGTTTAAGCTGCCTGACATTAGAAATGCGGGAAATATGGGAATGTACTTAAAATCACGTGACCGATGACGTCATCGTTAAGTCATCATCATCACTAGTATGTGATTGATGGTGACCCAAAGCCATGTCTACTCAAGTTTGAGTTACAATCCATTACTACTACGCGAGTTAGGCATGAAAAAGTCCGATAGTGAAGTTAAACCCTCGTAAAGTTTGCACATGTTCAAATGAGGACACACATCTCCCACAAGGAAATATATCTCCCACATGGATAACACAGGTGCTCGCCAACATATAAATAGGCCTACATTCACTTTATAATTAGTAGCAAGAGGGTAAATGGTGATGAGATGACCAACGTCAACTCCAACAGTAATTAATATTCAACATCGGTATTTGATTATTAATTAAATCAAATATTGATTAAATATTATAAATTAACATTCCAAGCATTCCATTCCGCTAATGGCTTAGTGAGAGAGCGAGTGAGTGACACAGAATGTGCGATTCCCCAACCATCCCGATAACTCATTCCTGCACATGCGTGCATCCACGAGTTTAAAATTGTCCATTAAACAATTAGCAATCTAGTTAATCCTGTACACAGAAAAATGATAAGTATCTGTATTAAAACAGTCATTTTATACCCCTGAAGATATCCACAAACTTAGGTCCACCCATGCAGATTTCCATGGCATCTTATATTTACCCCTGAAGAATTCCACTGGCTTAGAGTAATACCCGTGAAGATGTCCACAAAATTAGATCCTGACCCATATGCCTTAACATCTGAAGTTTTCATATGACATCTTATAGCCATTAATACCAACTAACCCTGTTTAATTAAACTGAGTTTATCTAGCCCCTATCTTGAATGTGCTTAGTAATTAACATAGGGTAAAAACTACCCCAAACAGCTTATTTAGCCAGGTAAGGTCAGGTTGCAACTAGTTTAGTGCCAGCAAGTACACCGTGGGAACATATATTGTTTTAACTTGTTTAATTAAACAGCTTTTAAACATGTTTAAAGTGCTCCTAAACCCATTTTTTTTTATTTTGCCTCTGAAAAATAGAAGACAATTGGGGGCGAATGGCGAATTTTTTTTTAAAATCAGTTTAATTCCTGATTTTAAAATTGTGATTGAATTCGCGTCAAGATGGCCCGGTTCCGCCATTGGGATAATTGGGGAGAGCCTGGGTCGAGTGACGTAAAAAACGTATTATGAGGAAGACGCGACTCCGGTTGCTATAAACATTGAGACAAACATTGAGTCATTCGTCGTGAACGAACACGGTAACGTGCAAAGAAAGATAATCCTAAAGAATATAAGTCATGTCTTCCATCAGTTCTAGTTTAGGTCCAAGTTTATCTGATTCAGAATACGACGACGGTTCTATAGAATCAGATATACAACTACAAGCCATCGAAGTTGAAGATCAGGCGCCAGCGTCCATTACCGAAGACGAATATCTAGATCTAGAAGCTGAAGAGGATGGCCATGAAGGTGAAGGCTATACAGAAGAACCACTAGCCGACGCAGAGTGGTTGGCTCAGTATGAGCAACAACAAGAAGAGACAAAAAAGCTCGAGGAAAGGCTGAGGAACAGGTTAACTGGCACCGACCGAGTCGGTGAATGGTAAGGAAATACACTATCAGTATCACATCCCGATTTGAAGACGAACGAATACTGACGAATATGTTCACGGGTATTTAGCAATAACACATTCATTTCTTTTAGGTGTAAGTGTGGAAATTGTAACAGGGAATTTCTACAGAATCTTAGCGAATGCTACTGCTGTAGCGAACTCGATGGCTGCAGCGAAGCCATGGCGAGCGATATTGTGCAGCAAGATCTCGCACCCGGGCAAGTGCTAACTTGCATCACAGATCACCCTGGTTTCAATCCTGTTTGTCTACAAAAATGGAGTCTTCGATTATCAGGAGATAAATACAAGACAAAAGAAAAGAAAAGGTATCGACAAACAGGATCAGAGGAAAGGTAGGTTGTTTATAATTAGAGGTTTTTGCCCGAACTCAGAAGCTAGGTTGAATTCATATAAACAAACAGTATGAATCATATAATCCCCAAATGTCTCATAAACTCATGTTATTTTCTTTTCATATTAATATCTGCAGGTTCCTTCGTAGTGTCTCATATCGAGAGTTCTCGAGGTTAGTTTACGGCATTCTTGGCAACAAAAGGATACCCCTACCAGCATGCGCGTACACAGCGATTCGGAAAACATTTCCCATCCAGAAAGACGAGGACTTCGCGGGATTTGATATGGATGAAGACTGAAATCTAGGCTTAGAACCACTGCATTATCGAGTATTCTCGGGTTCTTTAGAGTCAACACGTTTGAGAAAGTCATGGCCAAAGCTTATTTATTGATAACAAACGAAACCTTTTTTTTTTGTAGAATTAAAAACTATTTATAAACATAACGAAAATACCAGCACCACAGGAAGTCCAAGCAGAGTTCATGCTAAAACTAAATTACTGCCAAACTATTGCTTCTCTTACTAGACATAGCTAATGTCTCTTTTTAACTTTCTGCAAGTTATTATATTAGAGAGGGTTCATAAGTTACGTAGTTGGAGGTGGGGTGACGATATCAAGGGGTTGCCTTTTTTGCCCAAATCCAGAATGAGACAAACCACTACTTAGCTCCTAAAATTTGTATACTGAGCCCACCAATTAGCCATTCTCTGTAGGACTGTCTTGTCTTTTTTGCACAGGCATTTGGAGGGGGGGCTTTGGAAAATGTTCTGGGACACAGGAAAGAATAACAAGGGCTACCCAAGAAGTTGAGGGGGGGTGGGCTTGGAAAATGTATTAAGACTAGAAAGGGGGGGGGGGGGCTGCCAAAAAAATAATAAGGGTAAGTAACAAATCCTCATAGCCCCTCCACTACACAAATTATGAGCCCACCCTTAGCACACTGACTTATTCCAGAAGGAATTTTTGTCAACACTTCACATGGACCTACAGAGCAACTTTTGCAAATTCTCTGCCCTTCTTGGAGGGTCAAACCAGTTTAGCCTCTGGAAGTTATATATGTTAACCCTTCAAAAAAAAACCAGTTCTTCAGGTGGTGATCTGAGGTAGCACTAAAACCAGATTTGTGCACAGGGTCCCAGATTTCGATGATCTGATAGTAAATGAGTGTGTTCGATAAGCTAATATTCAGATCACAAAGAGTGAGTAGTCTAATTGTTTTAATCAACATTACCCTTGGGAGTAGCAGCAGGATTGTTGAACACTCTAGCCTTTTGCTTTCATGTGAAAGGTATATACAAAAATTGACTCATAGCTTGCCTGTTTGTTGCCCCATTTCAGACCATGTGATAGCTCTCCTGAGGATTCAGTGCTTTGTTTTCCAATTATCGAAATTAGTACATTTCCTCTTGGGATACAGAAATGTGTTACTCATGGGAAAAGCACATGGTCAGAAATGGGACAAAAAACAGGTAAGCTGAAAGGGTCTATACCAGCTGTGTTTATTATTGCCGTCTTATAACTTTTAAAAATAATGTAAGGATATTATTATTGGCTAAAAAATATCAGTAAAAAGTATGAGCAATAAGCTAGTATATGGTAATCCGTGTCACTCGGAAGACTGAGATGGTCGCAAAGTTCAATTAATAGTGTCGGGGTATAGAATGGTCAAATCCGAGACTTGCAGTCAGACCCTTGTTTCAAAATCTACTTTTTTTTAAACACAGAGATTTTGAGACTTGCTTGAATTTTGCAGAGACTCACGATTTTTGAGGGACCATTCTATACCCCTTAGTGTAAGTGATGTTTGAACATTCTAACGAGCAGACTTATGTTATTTGTGGAATTTTCAAACATCACAAGCACTATTAGTGTTAATTGAACATTGCACACTAATGATTGTAAACCGGTTAATAATATAGATGCACAAATGTGGTACTATTTTACTGTACTATTGGCTGAGTGACAAGTATAAAAATGATATTGTTTTTGGAAGTATTATGTACAATCTAGTAGAGTAATTTTACTTTAACATGAAATAGATATTTGACTAATAGAAACTATTAGACACTAATTTCATTGTTTTCTTTTGCTTCTATTTGACTATTAGATACTGACTATTAATGTTTGTTAAAAGGGTTAAGTAAAAACCCCAGGGGGTTCTTCAAAGTAAAAACACCCTAATACCAAGCCATGAAAAATTGCTTTGATTAGCTTTGTTCCAAGTTTTTATACCCTAAAAATACCAGCTCTTTTTTTTTTATGATTTTATTTGGACAACCCCTAAAAAATACTAAATCACCAATTTCAACCCTTAACAATACAGTATGACGATCATCACTACCAGCCGCATATAGGAAGAACTCCCCGGTAAAACTACTCTAACTACAATGTATACTGGAAACACTGGAAAGTCTAACATTTCAGACTCATTATAAAATTAATATTTACAGTCTGTAAAATATAACCAAAATTTGAATTATGTTAATGTTGAATTTTAGAGGTAATCTAAACAATTGTTTTATTACATGTATTTCCAGAGTTCAAAATATGAAATATACATTTTTATCACTGTTTCCTATTCTTGGGACAATCTGGTACATTCTTATGTCCCTTCATTGGATTTTTGCAGATGGAACAGACAGGCCTTGCTTTCGTTGCTGTTGGCTCCCTTTGTTGTTGCTCGGGAACCTGAGACACTTGGAGAAAAAGGAGCAAATCTTATTACAGGCCTTCATTATGAGACTGAACCCGGGCCATGATCTGCCCAAATTAGGTCAAAACCCTGACCCTACCTGCCCAAACTGAGTTCAAAACCTGTGACCCACCCAGGCGGCAAATACATAATACGTCACAAACAGGAGTAGCCCCGGGACATGTATGCACTGATACAAAAATAAATTAATTTAAATTTAGTTCACAATAAGGAAAGTTATATACCTGGTGTGGTTGGAGGAACATCTTTTGCAACCATGCTGCTCCTCTCTGCCTTTTTTTTTACTGCATCAGCTTTAGGTTGTTTGTCAAGCATTGTGTTCATGGGGTCTGGGGTCATTTGATGTAACTGTTCAGCAGCATCTACCAGATCATTCTTACTTGCTGTTAGATAGGTTTGATAAAGCTCCTCAACATAGTCTATAAAAAAAAGGCATCTTAATTACCAAAACGCAAAAAGCCTAATATATATTCGGCAAATTTCAAATTTGGAATCATTTTGATTTGTGAGTAAGTTAATTGAATTTGCTTTGCAGCATGTATGACATATCATATCATAAATTTATGAATTTTAACTAAAAAACAACAGTTTGTCAATCTTCTTTGAGGAGGCACCATTGATTTGCCAGCTTCAAGACCAGATGAGGAATAATTTGTGAAAAAAATGAACATCAGTTAATCTAATAATCATTCACGTTTGCAAAGAAAGTATTCCCAGTTTGACTTACATGTACAGTATATAATGCTCCATTGGCTGAAAATGACTGATGCCATGAACACATCAGTATTTTTTTCCAATAAGGAACTACATGTACTCGGTACTATTCAAGCACTGAGATTATTCTTGACCCAGACATTGCACATGCTCAACAAAACAGAAGACTCTGGGAATTTTGAATATGCTAATTAGCTATTGCAGTCAAAATCTGGCTATGTTCCTCACTGCAATTTTTTGTAGTTTTTCAGAGCCTTTTGAATTGACTTCATTAGGAAATCTGGGGTCATGAATAATGGTGCAGACATTAATTTGAACCTACCAAAGTTCTGTAAAACTCTAACATTCCTCACTGTCGCTTCTCCATTTTTGAACTTTGGGTAGCTCACTTTCACTCTGTCAGCCCCATCTGACTCTCGACACTTCACATCTCTTTGCAAATTGTTATTGAAATGCAATGCAGCTAAAATATGCCTGCAGATAAAGATACATGTATAGAAATAATAAATAAAAATGAGATCAGAAATAAAACTCGTACATATATCTTTATTTTTATGATACATTTTGTTTATAGCTACATGTGTACGTAATAAACTTTTTTATATATGTTCATTTAGGTCTCAAAAGGAACTTGATAGTAATAATCAAAAATAAACTAATTAATATAAATACACATGTATAAAAACACATTAGAATCTATATGAGTAAAGCATTTTCTGAAGTTCATCCAAACAAACAAATGGTCATTTTCAACTGTTGACGGAAAGCAGTTTGATGTTTAACTTTTACCTAATTCTGATAATTACTATTAACACATCTCTCAGCAGAAGAGAACTATTGTACCTGCAATACATTCCAACATATGAGTAAGCTATCAACTTGGGTGCAAATTGGTTAAGGACAGAATGAAAGCCTTCTAAGCAGCTGGTTTGAGCAAGAGGGGAAGCTTGTTGGATTCCCTTCTTTAGGCTGTCATTTGTTAGGGCCTTGCATAGTCGTTCATAGACACTAGTTCCTAGTAAGCAATGTAATAAATTCATTAAGAAATAAACACTTGTAAGGGTAGAAAACAATAGTTTTTCAACATTGAAGGATAAAATGTAACATTTTTGGACATACTGTCAGTGTTTTACAGTCTGTGATAATTAACAGTTATTAATTATAAACTTTTATTATTTACCAGTCTGAAGCCACCTCCTTTGTTGGATTTCACCATGGCCACACTTGTTAAACAAAGGATCATCCAGGCCAGAGTGCTTGTTAACAATATGGCTCAAGAATGACTTGAACTTTGCCCAGATGACCCTTCCATTTCCACTAAATGTTGTTGTAGCACTCCAGTATAGGTGTTTCTCACAGGGCTTTATCCATTCCTGGAGAACCTCACAACCTTTTTCCTTTGATATCTTTGAGAGTACCTTTCGAATTTCTGTAAAACAATAAGTGAAACGTAGACATCAATTCGTGAAATCCTGTGTGCTAACTCAACCCTCTCTCCTCAGTTCAAGTTTGGCTAGCTTGAGGTAGTTAAATAGTGCTGACGTTTTAAGCCAAGGGCTCAAACTTTTCACACAATGCCATTTGGGAGAATTCTGCAGACTCTTTATTGACAGTAGGTACATGTATCGCTTCTTCTGTAGGGTTTCCAATGAAATGTGCTCTAATTTTGGACAAAAAAGCCACTGCAAGAGAGCTAGGGGTACAGCCAAATACATGTATATTAAAAGTAAAAGTTGAAGTCAATTTTCTTAAATTAGAGAATTTCATATCAGATTATGAAAAACTCTTACTTTTCTTCAGATGCCATAGGTCAAAATAATGCACAATCTGTGTCAGGACCTTCCTCATGTGGCTTGCAATTTTTATGTGTCTATCTGATATGAATGTGGTTATGAGTATTCCAGTTCCTAACAAGAAGTCCATACACATCTCAAACCCCATGAACTCCATGGCAGGGCTATTACCAGCTTGATTTCTCTGAAAGATAAGGCAAAAAGTTGTTTGTGTATTCATTTATCTTCAAGCAACAGTTCAGTTCAAATCTTTACTCCAAATTAGATTCTAGGTCCAATCACACAAAGCTAATATGGGGCCCTGAAAATGCTACAGGCAATAACTTCAATATTACAGCATGACATGCAAATGTATGACCACTTTTCAATCACACAAAGCTAGTATGGGGCCCTGAAAATGCTACTTATTACAGCATGACATGCAAATGTATGACCATGCACTTTTAATTAATACATTGTACAGTATATATATATGTTGTGGGGGTTTGATGACTGGTTCAATATTTTTGAAACTGGAACCAGGGCAGATATTTTTGAAGAACATATATTTTCATACATTCATGCACATGCCATGTGCAAGATTATCCAATCACATACAACATTAAATAATAAAACAAAACCATAATAACGAGGCGCTTAATTGTATGTGATTGGATAATCTTGCTCTGGGCAATTGTTCAAAAGTATGCAAATACATTGAAAGTGGTCATACATTTGCATGCCATGCTGTAACAGCTAGTAGACATATTATATCATGAGGGGATGAAAAAAGGTGATAATAATGAGGCTTTTTTCCGATTCAGGCTAAAGAGTCCTACCATCAAATCATACATGTAGCAACTGAAGGGTGCCAATTGTAATGTTTAGGGGACAAGGGTTAACATCCCAAGTTGCTAGCATGAAGCGTTCCTGCCATCAATAATATATGTTTATTTCATTTACCTGAATAAGAGCAAAATGGATTATAAGTGGCATGGTGCAACAAAAGATTGTATAGGCGCCAAACTTGGCACAGTGGCCCATGCTATCATGCCGGCCATCGCCTGCAATTGAGATTCCACCTCTAAGATCTTTTAACTTTGCTAACATCTTGGCCTGGTAGTTCTGCCAGTATATGCAAATGGTTGGAAACAGCTTACTCTGAAAATGGATAAAGTTAGCATTAATTATCTTTTCAACATTATAGTTGGCCAGTACAAACATACATGTACATGCCAACCTGAGTAGGAGGGGGTTTGACATGTCAGAGCAAGGCTTGACTTGGTTGGTTTGACTTTATTTTCATAAGGGTTTTAGAAAATAGAGCCCTAAATTTCATCAGCTTCATAACCACTGTCACTACATTATGGGATAAAAACAATTTTCTACAGTCCCAAGTTGTTCAAAGAGTAGAAAGTGCTATCCACTGGATAAATTCCTAACTTATCAACTAGATAAGGATTTATCTGATGGATAGCATTATCCATTCTTTGAACTGGGGCCAACTTCCTCTAGACGAAAATACCTACTGACTAGCTTGTTAAAACATTTACTCTGGTTCTACTCACTCTTTGGTGTTTGAAGAATGTGCACATCGATATGCACCCAAGGCCCATATGTGCAAATATTTGGAAGACTTTTGCTGCCGATCCACCAGCAAAAAGAATAGCCATGCATAGAAGAAAGTTCCCTGCAGGTATGTTGGTCCCTGGCATGGTGGGCTGACTATTCCATGTGGATTCTTTCCTACATTTTGGGTTAGTACATACTGTTTTGACAACTGCCTGTGTGCCAACCTGTCTGGCCTCTACCATTGGATTGTCTTCCTTACATGTGTGGCAGAACTTGAAGAGAAGTAGTAGCTGCGACAGGAACACAATATGCTTTGGCTCTGTTCGTAGGTTATCCTTTGTGGAGAACAACCTGCAGTAATTATCAGAACAATATTTATCGTAGCATTTAGTCACCTACAATGTAGTTCTACATGCAACAGCAGGCTAAGTTGCACATTTTTGTTTTTTATTCTCAGTCAAATATTGGGTGTAGCTATACTATTAAGTGCTTCAGAATTATATGCAGCTTATTATAATGATCATATCCTAGCTTTCTTATATTATGTGCATAAAGTAAATACTATGTGTAATGTTTGTCCTAACCGGTTTGAGTTTTTATCACCGTCTTCATCCTCTGTCTCTGTCTCTGTTTCTGTTTCTGTCTGCGATTCTAAGATGGATCCTGATGAGAAATCTGGCTCTTCCTCGATAGTTTCATCCTGTGAGTCCTCATCAGCTTCCTCTTCCTCATCTCCAATTTGAGTGATGGCCTCTTGTTCAGATTGTAGTTTTTGTTGTAGTTGGCAGACTGAAATATTAACGAACTGTATATAAGTATCAAAACTTGTAGATAATTTATATATCTCTTTGCCCATACGGCTGCCAGATGGAATTTTATTGTTTTGCTTTCAGCTAGAATTTGTAAATCCCATAAAGCACAGTCGTGCACTCATTTTGTATCTATTAATATCATTATCCTATAAATATTATATTTTAGCCAATCAGAGCTTTAGGGGAGTTGTATATCAAATAATACAAATTTATTGTGAAATATTTGCAGGTATTCCATATAAAACCATGAAATATACCTCTTCGCCAACAAATAATATCAAATATAACGGATATTAGTACTATTTATTTCCCATCTGGAGGTCGTATTTAATTTATATTTTTGAACCAAAAAACAAATAGAAACACCTTTCAACCTACCTTTACGATGCATCGTTTTTGCATTCTTTTTTCTTTTACTCAAACGTCCCCTCAAAGTTGTCACCTTTTTCTCCAACAGCACATTCTTACTTCGCATCATGTCACAGCTAGTGCAGCCCACTGTCTGTGTAGACTTATGGTTGTTTGTATCTCCCATCTGGAGAAAAAAAATGCTTAAAATTACAACCAACAACAACAACAATTTATTTCACTCTAGATGGAAGGCATACACAGAATAGAGTAGGTTGAACCAGAAAACAACATGGGGTTATCTAGTCTGGTTCACCAGGAAAGGCATTTTTTTCAACCGGCTATTAGTTACACATTTAGGTTTTTCTTATCTCTCAAACTCATTTATTTTATTAAACCAGTAAATAAATGCCCATACCACCTCAGGAATGCTAGTTTCCATGCGTTTATCCTCTAGCTCATGCTCTTGCGGCGTTGCTTCATCAACCTGCTGGAGATCGTTTTCCTGTTCTGGGACACTTGTGCTACTGCTTGGTTGATTAGAAGTCGAACCATCACGATCAATGGCATCACTTGTCCCTGGCTCACAATTCGTTTGCAGTTCTTTTAATCTTGTAATCGCTGATTTCAAAGTCTAGGTGAAGTAACATAGATAAAACATTACTTTTATTCAACACTTGGTTAATAAAATGACAAATAACTACGAGTCTTTGTCAGACTGATATCTTACCATTCTCTTGCTTCGCTCCGTCTGCAAATTTTGTTCATTTCCTGTTGCACGAACGAGTCCTGCATTAGCCTGGGTAGTAGGGTAGACTAACACTCCAAACTCATCTCTCTTTAACCAAGGAATAAGGGGCTTATCCTCATTCAATACAGACGAGTATCTTCTGGCAAAATCCTCTGGAGCGAAGTGTTTTGAGCAGATCACAGAGGACTTGGTTGGCTCCCACTTCGCTCGCTTTGATTTCACGAACTCGACCCACTTCTTTCTTCTTTTTCTCGCTTGAGGTCGATTATCGTTCCAAAAAGGAATTTGATGGAGCCCTATTCCTTCCTTGGTATTTGCAGTATTACTACAACCTCCGACAACACATCTATTCGGCATATTGACCTTTTTTCCTCGCTTCTACGAACTCACAATACACTGCTCTCTCTTGTTTACTAATAAAATGTGAGACCTGCGATCTTGCGTCTTCCTCAAAATACGTCACACTCGACCCATTCTCCCCACGCCAAAAATTCAAAGTGGGTCACCATTCAGGCCGATTTAGCCTACTTCAAACGCTCGTAAAAAATCAAGGATTCACGCAAAATCTTTTTTTTCAACGCAGAATTGCTCAAAATCGCATGGGAATTTTAAGTAGAAAATAAGCAAATTTGGGTTTAGGTGCACTTTAAGCTTTGGTGTGAATGGAGCATAATTAGATTTACCCTAAATAATACTCGATCAACCTGTATGAAACAAGCACTTGATATAATTAGGATATGTGTACTACCCATGTATATATAAATATTGGGGTAAAATTATTACTCTAAGCCAGTGGAATTCTTCACGGGTAAATATAAGATGCCATGGAAATCTAATTTAATAGGTTTCTTATACACTGAGCAATGGGGTTTTGCCTTGGTTTTTGTGGGCCTTACAGCAGGTGGAACTGGAATTTCTGGCCTTACAGCAAGTCGAACTGGAACTTCTGTCACTAAAATATGAAAATAACAATTATTATTAAGTTATTGGTTTATGGTAAATAAAGCACTGGTTTCGTTTCAAATGCAAACTTACAGTGTATTATACGTTTCCAGCTGGTATTTTAATATTTAGTTTAGTCTCGAAAGACTAAACAAGCAGTATATATATGACATGTCAAACAGTTTGATACATGTACGTGTACATGCACTGCTTGAGCAAGAGCTAGGTGTTATTGGAGGACAAACCCAGACGGTGTGATCAGCACAGACTCGATTTTGTTTGAATATTTTCAGAATTTGAATAGTTTCTTTTGTGCAAAAAAATATTTTATACAAAACAATTTGAATCACCTGGAGCTGTAGGTGGAACATCTATAACAGTCATCCTTTGTTGTCTCGTCAAGCATGGTGTCCATAGGTGCAGGTGTCATCTAAAGAAAGTTGTCTGATTTATTCACGGTTATTTCCCTTATACTAAATAACAATATAACATGCACTCTCTTAGTTTAATACACTTGTGGTGAAAACAATGTTCAGTACGTGGAACCCGGTCATAATTAAGTTTTCTTCCTTTCCCTCGGAACTTCTTTATACATGCAGGTTCCACTGTATTGCTAGCCTCCTATAGGAGGACTAGGAGGCCTAGGACTAGGAGGCCTAGGACTAGGAGGCTACTGTAATCTGTATTGCCATGCAAACTAAATACAAAAGCACTTACCAAAATCGGAGAATGGCTTATCGGTTTCGATGGCATGGAATAGGAACAACTCCATATTCAACCGACTTCAGTCTTGGCGAAGAGTCAAGGACTAAAGAAAATCTTATAAAGTCTTCCGGCTTGGTGAACCAAACAAACGGTGGAATTCTTCGTCGGTTCCCACTTCGCTCGCTTTGTTCGCACGAACCTCAACCACTGGCATCTTCTCTTCTTTGCTTCTGGCCGATCATCGCTTAAAAACGGGACCTTGTGTTAGAGATACCTTTTTTGAGTCTGGCTCATTCCTAGAGCCCCCAAATACACATCTGTTTGGCATTTCAAATCAAGTTATTCGCTCGGTTCGCTCTGTTTTTATCTGTCTTTGTTGTTGGTTGTTCGCTTTCTCTCACTACTTACGTTGCTTTCCGGTTTCGTTCCCAGGCTACTTCCAGACTCCAGCTGACGGCCATTTGGGACAGGGTGCTAAAATCGGCTTGTTTTACAATGTTTGACGCCAGAAATGAGGTCGAACTCTTACTTTTTTGCTTTTTTTCTCTTCGAATTATTGATAAGAAGGATGTAAAGAATTTATAAAAAATACTTCAAATTTGGGGTTATAGGCACTTTAAGCAGTATGAATAAATGTGTCTGTGTGGTGATGGGAGGAACGATTCTCCTCGACATTTTGCACGATATTGTGTTTACACATTGATGGAGCATGCAACTAAGGTTGTTGTTGACATATAGATCCTGGACAAGAGAGAAACTGGTGGGAACTCGGTAACTATGGAGAAGGAGGGTTTACGAAGGTTATTGGAGAAGATGGCAAATGTTCTCTCATTCAGTGAACCAGCAACAGATGCCTCATCATCTATCATGAAACTGGTTAGAGAGATGAAAGGTATGGAGTAATATCTATTATACGATGTAATATTTAAGTTTGTGAATAAACTACAAGCTTACTACAGGACTTACAGACTCTACGAAAACGCCTGGGACATTGCATTTGAATCAAGGCAATTACACGATAATTGCAGAACTTACACGTAACAGGCCAACAAATGGTATAAAGAAAAAATACCTGTTTTAATATATATGTCGCAGTTCGTGTACAGGCGTTACATTACAGACTCGTATTGCATGCCAGTGACATTGATGTAAATAGCAACAGCTGTCGGTGATTCAGTAATAAATGCTTAAAAAACACTTTATGGTAAAAGGTTGTTACTTTTGGATAGGAGTTGTTACATTCGGGGGGTCGCTACTTTCGGCCCCAAATTTTATCTTTACTTTCGGTATGTTGTTACTTTGGAAACTACGGTAGGTTAGTACAGGGCTTCTATGTAAATCAGATTAAGTTTTTATCTGTTAGGATTCCGTGTCTAACTACCAATAAGTATAAGTAAGTATATTATTGTTGCTTGAGTGGAATACGGACAGAGAATAAAGCTGATATAATAATACTTACATTTGGCGAGTGTCTGAAGTTGATTTACGAGTGGAATAACCAAGAAAAATGACGACACCCCTTTCTTTTGGAAGTCTTTCAAACAGTGTCTGCTCTTACAATGATTAGATAGTGTTTGTCCGACATATTCATAACAGAAAGTACAGTAATAGTGATACTGAATAGGATTTCTCAGTTTCATGAAAAAATTCCGAAGTAAGGCCATAGAAGATGCTATCCGGTTAGGCAGTGTGCAATGAACGTTTATCAAGAGGAGGAGATCTGAAAGAGCCACAACCAACAAGTTATGTCGAACTGCAAACGTTATTACCAGAAGCAGACTAACGCCAACAATAATACGAGCCCCATCATACAATTGTACACTGTTTGCATCAACATCGGCTGTAGAACCCAGATTAGTTTCACTGTCTTCCTCATCTTGCTCTTCTAATTCGTCCTCAACAATAGAAAAGTTAGCATTCATAACATCTACTTCTGACTGCATTTCAGCAGAAAGAGCAGGGGTCGTGTACATCCTTTTCGAGTATAGAACTTTCAATAACTTCAGTCATCATTTCATTGTCTTGCTCGGCACTCATCTGATCGATTAATTCTCCTTCGTAACAGTGCTCAATCCAAATATCTTCCTTTTCTCTAGATAATGCGGATGTTGAATTATGTTTCCACTGCCTCGGTGAAATCAAAGTTGTCCATAGAACCACACGTCGACAAGTTTTCATCGTTACATAAAAGTTGCTCAGTTTTATCGATTATAATGTGTGAAGCTGATGGGCGCTCATGATTAATCCCCGAATTGTTGCTTTCATCTCTGTATTTCGTTGTCTTGGGAACAGTCATGGACGGATCAGAAAGGTACTGGTTATAAGGTCCTCTCCTTTTCTTTCGAGTTGTTTGATCTTTCATATCGTTAACTTGATGATCGTGGCCTCCTCGTACTAGCGATCAACGAACGTGTATTTTTTTTTCCCATAATGCATGGTTTCAGTTTGTGTATAATTGATATTAGCGAAGAGTCCTGAAGATGTCAATTAAATTCAAGCCCTATTTTTAAATTGTAATATGATCACAAGCAGTATGAATAGTGCCTTTATGTTCGCAAGTATTCGGCAATGACAAGGTTTAACAGGTTTATCTCGCATATTAATTTATTGTATTCAGTTCGACATTCGTTAAATGGTGGTCTGCACGGCTTTCTTCTTCTTTTATAAGTTCTACATTATTGAAAATCTGCCAACGGAATGAACAACAGAAAGAGAACAGTGAAACCTTCTTCTAAGTATTCAGATAAAGGTGAGTTACAAATTATATTTTTAGTGCATGCGAAGGAATCAACTTCGTACGCATAACTGAAAGTCACGCTATTTGGGGGTTTGCAAAAGTTCGTCTTCGCAGCTTAACTTTCCTCTTAAATGTAAGTTTTGCTCTCAGATATATATATATACGTTATTTCCTTTTGAATGGATCATTTAATTATGAAAAACCTCAAACAAACTGCATGGGTTTATAACCCATGGCAGTAGTATAGGAGGGACCGAATTATCCTGTTTTTTGTGGCGCTATGCTAATTTTTGTGGCGCTATGCTAATTTTTGCGGCGCCCTCATTAATTCAATGACGTCACGGTTCTATTGTCTTAGACTCATGAATAAAGTGCGGTGGTTTCTCATTATCTATTGTCTTAGACTCATGAATAAAGTGGTGAGCTCATGAATAAAGTGGTGCGTTATGTTAATTTTTAAGGTGCGCTCATGAATATCTATTGTTCCTTTGGATGAGGTCATCGATCTATTCGGGCATGTTTGGGCAAAGCCTATTGTTTGGAGCAGCTATAAAGCTAGAACCGATCGCCCCCAAATCCATTCGAAATTGAACTTTGAACAGGATGGATACTACCCAAATAACCACTTTGGAAGACGACATTTCAGAAGCCATTGCAAAGCTACTCGAGTTAGCAGCAGTTGGCCCCGACGTAAGTATTATTTTGAATTGTATTTACACCACAACCTTTTTATTTGTGTACAGATTGGTAAGTCTTTTTTTTTTTTTTACTTTATAGACCATGCCAGAAGAGATTCCTCTTGAGGTGTTGGAGCCTTGGTACGACTGGGAAAAAGAGCTGGAAACGGTGGTAAGTGCTATGATCACGTAAAGTTGTCCAAAGTTAAACTTGAAATTCATTTGAATTCTTTTCTGTCCATTCAGAATCACTTGGGTGAAGTTCTGAACATCCCACCCGAGATGTTTGAGCCCTGGAGCGATTGGGAAACGGAGTTGGAAACGGTGGTAAGTGTTATGATCGTGTAGAGGTTGAAGCATGAGATTTATTTGTATTCTGTTCCATCTATTCAGAGTTCATGAGTTCAGAGTTTTTTTTGTGTATTTCTTTTTTCTAGGTTGTACAAATGGGAGCGGGGCAAAAGCGAGCTGGCGAGGACAAAGAGAATGATCCTCGCACCAAAAAATCAAAACACGAGTGTGGGACCTGTGGCAAAGTCTTTTCGCGAGGACGTGACCTGAAGCGGCACGAAAAGACCCACAACGGCGAAAAGCAGCGCGAATGTTCTCATTGCGGGCGAAGGTTTGCACAAACGGATGCTTTGCGACGCCACGAGAATCAAGTTCACGAGAACCGCGCTGCCCAGCGCGACTACAAATGCAACATTTGTGGGGAAGAATTCCACAACATGGCACCCTACCGAACCCATCAGAAGACCGCCCACCCCAAGTCCTCCACTAGCAAGAAACGTCCCAACGAAGATACGTCCGGTAAGCAACTTTATTTTGGTTGAAATAATATTTGATTCTTGGAGCTTAGTCGTATGTAAATTCACGATTTAGAAACCGAAGTAGAAGGGATTAGTCTTATGCAAATTCAAGTCACTTTATGTAGAACAATAGCATGCTAGGGCATGTTTGGACAAGTCTTTTGTGTGAGGGATTAGTCTTCAGTTAAGTTATTTCAGCGTGATTGTATTCATATGCAGATTCGTGTTCAGCTAGCACAATAGAACGCTAGGGCATGTTTGGACAAGTCTTTTGTGTGGAGGATTAGTCATATGTAAATTTAACTCACAAGAGTTTCTTATTTTCAAGACCTATACCCAAGAAGGTAAAGCCCAGTCCTGCTGAGAAACCACAACCAAAATCCACCACAAACACCAGCTGGCAAGAGGATCCAAAGGCCATCACCGACCTCCCGGAAGACCAGCAGAGCCCTGTCCTTGAGTACCGTCGCCACTGGTTCCAAATCCGAACCCGATTCCAGCGCCAGAACAGACTACTAGACTGGTACAACTTTCGCCTGGCCTCCCTCCAACCTCAAGAACTCCTACCCCATCTTGATCAGATCTTCGCGGACCAGTCTACGGTCTTCAAACTGAACATCTCCTTTGGCTACCTCCTGAGGAACAACGAGACCGGCGAGCTGCAGTATCATTACACGTCCCGCAACAACAACCAGGCCTTTGAAGAACCCTTTCTGATTACCAATGCGGGTGATCTCCAACAGGTCAGGGACGCTCTTCAAAACCTAGACATCATGGAATGGGTACGCCAACAACGCCCCAACTCGAAATGGGTGGTGGACAAGGTTACCAATATTACTTTCTTCATCACCAAAATCCGTGGTCATCCCATCGGGCGAGGCAAAAACCTCCCTCACTACCTCGTGGAAAACCGAGGTATGGCAGCCTTAGATTGTAATTATGAAAGTGGAAAGCCCTATAAAGACAACCTATGCTTCTTCCGGGCCCTGGCACTGCACAACGGCTGTCATTTGAAGAATCTGGAACGGGACGCTCAACATTATTACGAGAGGTAAGTGTGTTTACATTCATGCCAATAATTTGTATCTGAAGTCGAAAACCTTACTTAGGATTTAGAGAAAACACAGATTGCTTTCAAAGAATATTCGAAGCAAAAACAATAGACAACTTGGTGGTCTTGTAAAAGTGCGTATGCAAATACAGGACAAAAAATACGCATCACTGGTTCGTATAAATTACGATCCCTTTCTTTTGATTTATAGAAAACAAAACTTTTATTGTCTTGTGAAAACAACCGTTTATTGTACATATACAGAAATAACGCTTCGCTGGTTCGTATTAATTAATGGTGTGTTTCTTTCTTTTAGGTATCGAACCACGCATCCCGATAAAAAGAAGTTCTGTGGCGTCACCCTGGAGGAGCTGTCAGCCCTGGAACAGCTGTTTGAAGTCAACGTCTTCGTCTACTCCTTGGAACCAACCAAGTCAGAGGGTGGGGAAGAAGAAAATGAAGAAGATGATGACTCCAAGCCTGAATTAGCTGCTCAACTCCTTTACCGTTCTCACCACCATTATTCCAGTACCCTCTACCTGAACCTACACCAGAAGCACTTCTCGTATATCAAGGATATGAAGAAGTATGCGAAATCCTTCTGCTGCTCCCGGTGCGGGAAATTCTGGAAACACGTTGGTAAACTGCATCGTCACGAGCGTACCTGTGAAGCAAAAGTCCGCTACACGTTTCCGGGTGGGGTATACAAGACTCCTCCGACCATCTTCAATTTACTGGAAGACGAAGGTTTCTTCATTCCAGAACAGTTGAAGTACTTCCCCTACAGAGCCACCTACGACTTCGAATGTATGTTCGACCACCACCCTGAACCTAAAGACACCAACAAACTGACCTGGGAAGCCAAACATGTGCCGCTCAGTGTCAGCGTGTGCTCCAACGTTCCATCCTACGAGCAGCCGAAGTGTTTTGTGTCTGGCGGCAATTCCAAAGAGCTGGTCAAAGACATGGTGGACTACCTCGTCCAAATTAGTCAAGAAAGTTATCGCCTTATAAAACAAGAATTCGTGGACCTCTTTGAAGAAATTGACTACAAGCTAGGGGTGAGACCCGAGGAAGAACCAGCGTCAACACCCATCATAGAGAGCCCCGTGGAAGAGAGTGACGATGACGAGGGAGAAGATCTGATGAATACCGACGATGAAGAAGAAGAGATCGAGTCGGAGACTGAGGAAGACCGGGAATTTTTAGATGAGGATGAGGTGGAGCAAGACCCCTCATTCTACCGGGCCTTTAATCAAGAGCGAGAGGAGGATCAGCAGCAGAGTGAGAATGATGAACCACAACCAAAAAAGAAGAAAGAAAAGCCACTCAAAAAACTGAGGGACCGCTTGGAAGAGTACTTGAAAGAGCTACCTGTCCTAGGCTTCAACTCGGGAAAGTATGATCTGAACGCCGTTAAAGAATTCCTCTTCCCTGTCCTAGTCCAAAACGAACAAGTCCAATTCACCATAAAACGGAATAATAATTTTATGTGTGTGAAGACAGAGCATTTACGCTTCTTGGATGTCACTAACTTTCTCGCTCCTGGGTTCAGTTACGCCAAGTTTCTAAAAGCCTACGACTGCCCACAAGCCAAAGGTTTCTTCCCTTACGAGTGGATGGACTCCCTTGACAAGTTGGACCACTCTTCTCTTCCTCCACATACAGCCTTCTACTCCGCCCTCACCAACACCAACATCTCCGAAGCTGACTACCAGTACTGTCAGGAGGTATGGAACCAAAATAACATGCAGACCTTTAAAGAATTTCTCATCTGGTACAATAACCTCGATGTCCAGCCCTTCTGTGACGCTCTAGAGAAGATGTGTGACTTCTGGAAACAACGAAATATCGACATGTTAAGACAAGGCATCTCCATCCCCGGGGTCACACTGACCTATCTCTTCCAAACCCTTCAACCAGGCCTCCACTTCTCTCTCTTCGATGAAAAGAACAAAGATCTCTACTCGCTGTTTAAGAAGAACATGGTGGGCGGCCCCTCCATCATTTTCCATCGGTACCACGAAAAAAAGAAAACAAAGATCAGAGAACAAGAAATGATGACTCAAGGAAAAGAATCGAAAGTCTGTCAGAAGATTGTGGGGTATGATGCCAATGCACTATACCTCTGGGCGATTTCACAGAAGATGCCGACTGGTTCATTTACGAGGAGAAGAGAGGAAACGCAATTCAAGAAAGAAAGCTCTTCCAAGATGGCGACAGAGTGGTTAGAATGGGAAGCGGAACAGAGAGGTATCCACATCCGCCACCAGATGAATGATACGGAAAAGCGTATCGGTGAAAGAAGACTTCCTGTGGATGGGTTCCATAGCACAACCCAAACCGTCTTTCAGTTTCAAGGTAGGCTATAATGTTTGACATGGAAAAAAAATTATACATCATTCGGTTCACTCATTTATTTATTCATTCATTTCACTCATTTATTTATTCACTCATTCATTCAGTTCACTCACTTACTTATTGATCTTACTCTATTTTATTATTCATTCATTTCACTCATTCATTTATGTATTCAGTTCACTCATTCATTCATCATTTCATTTCACTCATTTATTCACTCATTCATTCGTTCATTTCACTCATTTATTTATTCATCTTACTCTATTTTTCAGGTTGTTGGTATCACGGTCACGATTGCCATCTGAACCGGGGAAAGGTGATGAACGACAAGAGGAAAAAACCCATGACTGAACTCCTAGAAGAAACTCGCGCCAATTCTGAATACATCCGTGAAGAGGGGTATCACCTTGTAGAGCTATGGGAGTGCGAGTGGAGAAAGATGAAACGAACCAACCCGGTATTACAACGTTTCCTGGCCACCAAGTTTCACCGCCCCCTAGACAAGAAAAACACATTGGATCAAGAACAAATCCTAACAGCCATCAGGAACGAGTCTCTGTTTGGGGTCATCGAATGCGATATCCGAGTGCCGGATCCTCTCAAACCCAAGTTCAGCGAGATGTGTCCCATCTTTAAAAACACCGAGATTTCTCGCGCGGATATTGGTGACTTCATGAAAGGGTTTGCTGAGGAACACAAGATTATGCCTCGCCCGCGTCGGAGCTTGATCGGTAGCTACTTTGGTGAAAAGATCTTGTTGGCCACACCCCTCGTCAAATGGTACTTGGAACATGGCCTCGAAGTCACCAAAATATACCAAGTCGTGGAGTACACCCCATCCCCCTGCTTCCAACCCTTTGCTGACGCTGTTTCAGATGCCAGACGGGTTGGGGATGTCGACCCTCACAAAGCCATCATCGCGGATACTATGAAACTGGTAAGTCAATCTCAAAAAAAAAAAATTAACATATTAATGCTATTATACGAACAGCGGGATACTAATTTGATTTTTTCAACAGGTTGACAATTGTAATATGTGATGACTCATTTTATTTTTGTTTTGTATAGGTGGGTAATTCCAGTTATGGCAAGACGATCACCGATCAAGAGCGACACAGGGACGTGAAGTACTGCGAGGAGGCCAAAGCGTCCCGTCTCATCAACACCCCCTTTTTCAGACAAATAGATAGTATTGATCCAGAGACATACGAAGTGCAATCGTGCAAGAAAAAGATAAAGTTAAATCTACCGATGCAAATAGGTTTTTTTGTCTATCAGTACGCTAAACTACGCATGTTACAATTTTATTTTGATTTTTTAGATAAGTATCTTGATAGAAGTGATTTTCAATATTGTGAGATGGACACCGACTCTGCCTATATTGCCATTTCTGGAGAGTCTGTAGAAAGCTTAGTGAAACAAGAGCTCAGGGATGAATTTCAGCGAGACAAAACTAACTGGTTCCCTCGCACTGATACACCCGAGCACAAAGCCTTTGATAAGAGAACACCCGGTCTCTTTAAGGAAGAATGGTCCGGGGACGGGATCATTGGATTAAATAGCAAGACTTACTATTGTTTTGGCGCTTCTGACAAGTTCAGTTGTAAAGGTGTCAATAAGAGATGTAATACCATCGATAAAGAGAAATATCTCAACGTGTTGCTAACTAAAGAAAGTAGCTCGGGTATCAATAAGGGTTTTCGTATTGTGAACAACACTATGTACACGTATCAACAAGTCAGGGATGGGTTTTCTTATTTTTATCCCAAGAGAAAAGTACAAGAGGATGGTATAACCACTGTACCCCTCGATATTTAATCATTTTAAGTACCTGAGATTGTATATCCTGTAAGTATCATCAGGAGTTTGTAGATAGCTGTAAATACTTTGGTGAAATAAATTATTGGTGAACGAACATGTCTTGTTGTATTGTCCCTTTCGTCCTGTTTGTCCTGACAAATTACGATAAAACGTTTTAAAATCATTTGAGTTCATAACATGCAAACGTTAACATGTCCAAACGGAGTTGTAGGAATTGTCCAGTACCAAATTGTGGATCCAAATATTTAGTGAAACTTTCCAATCATTTAGCTGATGTCCATCATTTACCTAGCGAAAAACGCAAGAAATATTTACAAGAAGCAAAATTACAAAAACCTAAAGTAGTTCGAGTTTATGTCCAATCAGCTAATTCGTGGCTCATTCCAGATAGTATAAATAGGGTGAAACAGCACTAAACTTTTCATTTTCTAACATGGATCCAAGACTGAAACACCCCTTTGAAGCGGTGATTGCGGGTCCTACCTGCTGTGGAAAAACTCAGTTTGTGAAACGTCTTTTGCAAGCCGGCGAAAATTCCATTGATGGCGCCCCCGAGAATATTCTTTGGTGTTATGGATTAGATCAACCCGCTTATGAAGAAATGCAACAGACCATTCCGAATATAACATTTATCGAGCGAATACCAAGTGACTTAGAGTCTAGGATTAATCCAGACATTCGAAACCTTGTGGTTATTGATGATTTGATGAGTGAAGTCAGCAGTGATAAAAGAATTTCGAATTTATTTACCAAAGGTTGTCACCACAGAAACCTGTCATGCATATTTATATTGCAAAATATTTTTCATCAAGGCAAAGAAATGAGGGACGTCAGTCTGAACTGTCATTATCTAATCCTTTTTAAATCTCCACGTGACAGTAGCCACGTGAATCACTTAGGAAAACAAATGTTCCCGGGAAATGTGAAGTATATGCAAGAGGCCTTCAATGATGCGACCGCAAAACCTCATGGGTATCTGTTCTGTGATCTCAAACCCCAAACGCCCGATAACTTCCGGTTACGGAACCAATATATTTCCGGAAGAAAGACAGTATGCCTATATCAAAAAGGTATAAAAGGGAGTGTATAAACTTTAACCATTCATTCTACCATGAGTCGTCGAGTGAGAAACAACTTTCATCACTTGAAAGTATTGGCTACCAGTAAACCCCATCAAACCAAGGCCCTACTTAAAGTCGCCGACGATCAACTTATTCACAGCCTTTGCGAGTGTGTGCTCAACGTTCTGAGAGCCACAGTCCCTATAACTCCACAGCAAAAGAACAAGCTTGAAAAATTTAAGAAACCTTTACTAGCTTTGGCACAGAAAGGAGTTCCTTTGTCGCGTAAGAAAAAACTTTTAGTACAGCACGGTGGAAATTTCCTTGGAATTCTACTTCCTCCAGTATTAAAAATACTCGAAAGTATTCTATAATGCTTCACACCAAGAAAATGGTTCTAGTACCAGAACAGCGGCAAAAAATAACAACGGCACCGCTGACTACCACGCTAACACTGTTAGACCAACAAATGGAACAGATACTCAACAACAAAGAATTGTCAGATGAAGAAAAAACTCGCCAGTACACCCAAACGCTTCAAAACTACCTCACGTATTACCATCAAAGAAAAGACGAACCTTTATCCGTGAACATAGTTCACCCAATACATGAAGAACAAACTGTCGAAGAGCCAACCGAGAAAAAATCTGAAGTGGACGAACAAATAGAGCAAGACATTATTCGTGGTTTACCAAAAACACTAAAAACCCGTGGAAAGTTATTGATCGATAAAATCAAGGCAAACCCTAAAATCATGGGGTGGAATTCTAGCGGCCAATTAATTTTCGATGATAAACCCGTGACGGGTTCCCATGTTAGTGATTTAGTGGGTGATTTTTTGCGCGAGCGAAAAGGGTTTGAACCGGTCGGAATGCATGTGTTTGCCCGTGGTTTGGCACAAATGAATGCCCCCGAAGATTTAATTAGAAATGAAAAGAGGCGAAGTATGCTGAGAGAGTATAAGAAGAAAAAAGCAGAGGATCAAGATCACAGTCGAATATTACCAACTCCACCATCTTCCTCAACCAAGACCCCAGGACCGATGAGAAGGACTAAACATAGAGCTAATCACCCCGTACGATGGTTAAATTTTCGATCTTGAAAGTTGTAAACGTTTCCTTTCTGATAAGAGTTTTTTTTAATGTAAACCGCTATCATTTTAAAATGATGTCAACGTTGATTTGCGATACATAAAAATATTAAAAACAAACATTTGTCTATTTATTTATTTTTTGTTTTGTGTATGTGAGCACTGTTCCTTATTGGAAACTGTGATCTAGGCTAACCCTAACACAAAATATAATAAGACATATCATGGTTTCACACAAATACTTTATTGCTTTTCTTACAATCAGTTATTTTCTACGCTTTGACAGGGCTTCTTGGTGGGTTACAAGCTTTTTACGATAGCGATGAATTACAAAACCATAATGTTTGATTATGAAGCGATACACCAGTATATCATTTCTTCGCGTGTTTTTACTAAAACGATTTACAATGGTTGACATGCTAATATTTCGGGAACGATTCAATAAGAAATACAAACAATAGTGTCCGCATACATTAGAGCTTAGGCTTTGCAAACATTTATTGTTATAGGTCCATTGGGTAGAGTTCTGTTCTAAAAAATCTTGAAATGCTTGTTTGTAGTCTTGGGGTTTCAGTCCATAAGAGTCCAAAAACTCTGCTTTTCTGTCCTTGGTAAAGTAAAATGAAATCCAATGCGATCCAGGTTGACCACTCGTATCCACATTCGCCACAAAGGCCGCTGGGTAGTGTTTCACATGTCTTGGGAGTCGGTCTGAGGGATAAAGACCTTGAAAGCTTTTCCTTGTGTAGGAGTCCTTTTGTAATACAGCAGTAATTTGTTTGGTATTCATTTAGCTGGTCCAATTAAAATTTACGTTCCTGTTAGCATCGATTTCGATCAAAGAATCAAATTCAGCGTAGATAATACAGTTGGCTGTACTTGGTAGAGGTGCACCAAACTGAAGACCAAGTCGGAGATTGCCTTGTTTTATAGGTGAGATATGTGGTCCGGTCGAGAGATCTGGACTCAAGTCGAAGGCATACAACGTATAACCCTTAGGGTAATCTTGTCGGCTAATCTGATTGCCTTGGTTGTGAAACAGGGTTCCCGTTCCCAGGAGCAGACTCATATACCCCGTCAGATATTGCTGTTCGTCAAAGTTTAACTGTAGCGCTTTCATAGGAGTAGATTCTCCGTTGACGTAGACACCGACTTGTGTGGCTTTGAAATGTTGAAAGTGGAACGGATTCTTTTTATAGGCTCCGTTAAAGGCGGTATTTTCTACTAGACCCAGGACGATTCGTTTTGGGGTTTGGCCAAGAAAAATATCATCTGGGGCGAAGGACATTTGACCACTGGGAATCGACATCACTTTGCATTCTACTCGGCGAATAGGATAGAGAGCTGGTGAGTGCCGTAGGGAGAGGCTCGTCTAAAATGCAGTGTCACCAACACTCTCCCAGATTCAAATGG
This sequence comes from Actinernus sp. WN-2022, assembly GCA_030867875.1. NCBI lineage: Eukaryota > Metazoa > Cnidaria > Anthozoa > Actiniaria > Actinernidae > Actinernus > Actinernus sp. WN-2022. The sequence goes on along the minus strand of JAOWCC010001113.1, from coordinate 822,258 downwards.
CACTTTTTCACCTGTGTCGCGTTTTATATTCACTTCAATGCTCTCGAATTGTTTTCTGCTGACTGGTAAATACTGAGGGCTCAAGAATGTCTTACTGATCCGTTTTCCATCTTTTCCTTCGACGGGAATGATTCGCAGCAACGGTACTTGAGAATCACCGACCAACTGAGATTGTACGATATCACAGTATGCATAAAGGTTGTGAAAGCCATGTTCCAAATCTGCCTCTCTTTCAGCTTTTGTGGTTTTGAAGTACCTGGTGTCCTGTTTGAATCCCAGCATAATTCCTATTTCATTGAAAATAATGCCGATGTTGTTGGAAGTACGAAAGGTGACTTTGCGTAATAACTTGTCATAAGTCAATCTCACAGTCCTGAACTTAGGATCTGCCTTCTGAATTTCGTTGTTGATGGCTTGGATGACTTTTTCAACAGAAGGGTAATGTCCAGGAGGAACGATGCATATAGCCGGATCGTGAACCTGAACAGTGGTGTCATACAAATAGAAACGGTTCCAAAAGTTTTGTTGAACATTATTCCAGGTATGTGGGTATTGGATTTCTGTTAAAGCGACCTCCCACTCACCAGAAAGTTCAATCGATTGAGGGAGATGCACTCGATACTCTGTTAAAGTATTCGAGGGGAATACATCCATACTACTGTTAGAGGGCAGCCACAAATAAAACTGTGTGCTCTCCATGGTGGTAAAACACAAATGACGAGAGGGGCGGGAAGCGCGTCAATTTATAAGTCCTATACACAGACAATATTTTCTTTATTAATTTATTAAAACGATCAGCTATCTAATTACAAGTATTTTATATCCCTTTCATCTTCCCAAGAATTAAAACTCTCGGGATACCCCTTCCACTGGACAAGGTATTCAATCCTGCCTTTCCGTTGACGCTTTTTTAAGACTTTTTCTACCCGGTAGAAATCATCTTGCTTTTCGACTCTCTGTAACTCGGCTTCGTAAAATGTTCCTTCTAAAAGTTCTCCATGATAGTCCTTTAAACGATAGACAGGTGGATGTCTTGGTATTCTTTCAGATATGGTAAATATCTCTTCGGTCCAGTTTGGAAGATAGCCTTTTTCAAAGGTCTTTTTAGTTTTACTCATTCGGACTTGGTCTCCAACTTGAAACTTATAGCGTACAAGTTTTACAGGGGATCCATATAATCTATACCAGACAGTTTGTTCGTTTCCCTTATTGACCTCGCTAGGTTTCATCCCGATACTTCGGTGAAAGGCGTGGTTATAAGATTTTAGAAGTTTTGGAAGCACATCTACATAGTTCAAAGTGTTTTTGTAGGTAAAATATTTCCACATATGAGTCTTGAATGTTCTGTTGAACCGCTCTACGACAGATGCTTTTGTTTTATCGTCGTGCGTGGTGAAAAATCCAACATCGTTTTCTCTTAAAAACTTCTGGAATTCTCGGTTCAGGAACTCGGTTCCTTTGTCCGTCTGTAGCTTGAGAGGTTTTCTTCCTGATTTGAAAATTTTGCGAAATGCCTCGATTATTTCTTTCCCAGTCTTGGTTTTCAGGGGAACAGCCCACGCGACCTTGCTAAAGACATCAATGCACATAAGCAAATATTTGTATCCGTTGTTATATTTGCTGAGAGAACTCAAGTCCACAAGATCCGCTTGGAATTGGCTGTTGATACCGCTTACAATGACTCTGTTTCGCCCATAATGTCGACGCGCGGGTTTGTGTAAAGTGTACACATCTTGCTTTCTCAACCAGACCTGCACTTGTTTACGGGTGATTTTCTTGAGTCCTCTTTCTTTGGCAGCACGGTAAACAGCATCGATACCACGAAAACTGCCTTCGTTCTCGGGATCGTAATATATCTTCTCCAGTTCTTTGTCCATCACAAAATTCAGAATTTTGCACAATAATTTTACCTCCACAGCAGGCCAAAATACAACGCACTCGACTGAAAACACGTTCTAGTCCCACTTGTAAGGATGGAGGGAAACAACCCATTGTGTTGTTGGCTTGCCGGTCAAGTGAGAAGTGATGTAGAATGTCAATGATTCTCTCTTTTATAGAATCTCTAAGAAATGTGGATGATGTTGGAGCATGTGTAGAAACAATTCACCCCATTCCTCCTCGGATAGCTCCATTTCTTTAGCAAAGCGTAGAAAGGTTAATAGACGACCGATATTCACCCCAATTTCAACTGCTGGAAGCACATTCTTAGCAATCTCTAATCGGGATATTTTAGTATAATCTCCAATGAGATCAAACCAATTTACATTTCCAAAGTCTGTTTGTGCTGCTACACTTCTCAGTAAGGTAAAGCGAGCTACTGCTTTAGTCGATGCCATGTCGAAATGATTCGTATAAAGTGGATTTGTTAGTACTTATTAAGAAATATTTACATAAATACAATACCTTAATTAATACAAAGACACAATTCAGTATCACATCATGGCTTTATTTTACATAGCATTTCTAAAAGAGACTTGACTGCCAAGCGCCGTTACAGGTATTACAAATAGTTCCATAGTAACACAGAGTTCTCTTGCATACTGAGCACTGTTTGAGTTGGCTCAAAGGCGGCTTTCCTCCAAACGTAACATTGGGTACTGACTGTTCTTCAACATCTCCCGGTTCAGTCGTCATTGAGGAGGTATCTTGCTCTTCTACTGCTGTGGTCTTCAGGATAGCATTTTGTCTCTGAAGTGTTGGCCGAAAAACTTCTTCTGGTTCATCGGATATTTCAGTCTGTCGTGGATTCCTGCGATCAAAGGCTTCATAGTCGGGGTCTTCTGGGTTTTCTGTGATGGTTTCAATAAGATCGTCCATCTCCTTCATAATGTCTTTGAGGTTGATCCACTCGTCGACTGTCAAAGCAATTCCCTCCTTGGTGGGAAATTTCTTGTTTTGGCCTTGAATGTACTTTCGAATGTGAACTCTCATCTTGCCGTGGAAAATGTTAGCGCTGGCGTGGTAGCCTCGAGGTCCTAGCTTGTAGATCACTTCCATCTTGTTGCTGCTCAATTTCTTGAATGGATTTGGGAGCGATCGGTTCTACCTTTAAAGCTGCTCCAAACAATAGGCTTTGCCCAAACATGCCCGAATAGATCGATGACCTCATCCAAAGGAACAATAGATATTCATGAGCGCACCTTAAAAATTAACATAACGCACCACTTTATTCATGAGCTCACCACTTTATTCATGAGTCTAAGACAATAGATAATGAGAAACCACCGCACTTTATTCATGAGTCTAAGACAATAGAACCGTGACGTCATTGAATTAATGAGGGCGCCGCAAAAATTAGCATAGCGCCACAAAAATTAGCATAGCGCCACAAAAATTAGCATAGCGCCACAAAAAACAGGATAATTCGGTCCCTCCTATACTACTCATGGCAGTTACAATTACCTCTTATTGCCCGAATGAGCCATCAGTTTATCACGCATGTGTTCAACTTTCTATTGGGTTCCGCAATATATTGCATATGCTTTGAATAATGTACCTGCATGGACTGGTGTAAAGCTATTTTAGGTTAATAGCATAAAGTCGAACCCTGAAAAACGTGATCCTATGATGAATCGGTTTTGCCATGAATGAAATCTACGCGCCCTTTATGCAAATCAGGGTTCGGGTTCCTTGGAGTTTATAACGATCGAGTTATCCCAGCTACTGACCTGGGATAGAATTATATTGCAAACTTGAAGCCATATTTAATAAATAGTTCTGGATTATTTCTTCACGTTTATGTTCTCTCTGCATTTTTTATAGAATACGTATTGATTCAGTTTGCAGCCGATGAAGTAAAGGAAGTTATGAATTCGGATAAGGTTCGCCAAAAAGAGGAAGGGAATGGCATAATGAAGATGTAACCTTTTACAACTGTATCGTTTTAAGCCGAAATAGTGACAAGACGTCTTAATGAAATTAAAACTGCAAATGGCTGGTTCAAGTAAGCCTGGCAAAACAAACATCTGCTTCTCGCAGCTACCGTGCTCCAGCGGCTAAAAAAAAAAAAAAAAAAAGCTCCCCAAAAGACAACTCCTTCAACGCAGGTGCAACACCTGCAAGTAGCCGTACATACATATCTTTAATATAAGTTCCCAGAAGGGCTTTTCAACATATATTTACAAATAAATTAAAATAAGTTAAACTAGGAGAAACTATAATTTTGTTAAAATACTTATCGATTAAATTGCGTAAAAACTATCATATCTAAGATTAAAGACTATTACATTGAATTCAGTCGTAATAAGAAGCTAGTAACTTGGACTTAAGAGCTCTCTTAAATTGAGGAACTGAAGTTGGCGCTTTAAGTGTGCTATCTAAGGCATTCCAGATCTTAACACCTCTGTAACTAAAGGACCTTTGACCGGATGTTGAGTTACATTTAGGAATGTTAAGGTCACCGCAATTTCGGGTATTGCGCTGGTGTATACTTGATCTCTTGCAGAACTTATCCAATAAGTAGGATGGCGAAAGCCCATTTAAGCATTTAAAGGTCAATAAAGTGTCTCTGAGATTAACAGTTTCTTTAACCGGTAGCCATTGAAGGTGGCGCAATATAGGTGCGATATGGTCAAATTTGCGTGAGCCACTTATCATTCTGGCTGAGAAATTCTGCACAAGTTGCAGTTTCTTGAAGTTCTTATCGGAGGTATTAGCCCAAACTGATGAACAATAAAAGAGTTTGCTTAGAACAAGGGCATTAACAATCGTATTTAGAGTTTTGGAATTGAATAAGTGTTTTACTCTGTTGATTAGACACAAACTCGCCATACACGATGAGACAAGTATTGTGACATGGGCATCATAAGTTGGTGTCAATAATCACGCCTAAGTCTTTAGCTGAAGATACTGGAGTTAACTGCTTTGCTAAGAGTTCTACATGTATATCCAGGGGGGTCTGCTTCAGCATCTGTCGAGTGCCTAGATGTAATAGCTTGGTCTTGTCTGCGTTGATGAGTAAGCTGTTATCACAGCACCATTTTCCAACTCTCTGCAGATCTTCCACGAGTTTCTGGGTGCTGTCTTCTCCATCCCGCACAAGCACCGGTAACGAGCAGAACGACACAAAAGGAGGCAGATATTAATGCAAAGCACCGGCATGAAGAACAGGAGCTGGAAAACGAACCATTGCCTTCACCTGTCATGCCACCCAGCTTTAGAAGTAATGACGAGGACGACAATATGCCACTTTCTAGTGGTTTCAATGACTTGGTTGTCAAAGACACCACAAGGCTCTTGGCCACAACTGACATTGTACGACCAACAGTTGGGATGAAGGTTCCAAGAAAGCGCCCTCAAATCTCCCAGCCGGAAAAAGCCACTGCAGTGAGTGCAGCGGTCTGAAGGATACAGTGAGGGAGCTGGAGGTTGAAAATGAAACCCTCAGGATGGATATCATTCGAGCGCCAGAATGCTGCAGCACGTAAGATGTTTTGCAGTTCTATGCACAGCCAGGCAACAATTAACCCGTACCAGTCGTCATATTTAGAGAACTGTTCATTTTGGAAAAGCACCTGAAAATGAGTACATTTTTGTTGCGGAAAAAAGATGGGTGTGGGGTACATTTATTTGTATTGAGTTTTTGTGAATAAAATGTTTAGCCTTTTTCAGAAAAAAAGCTTAAACTCCTTAGCTATAATTAACGATCAGTCCCTTATTAATTAACAAACGAGGTATGAAACCCTCTACTGGGGACACCTATTAAATCTGGATAAAAATGAAGTTCTTGATATGCAGTAAACGTTAACACATCTACAGTAATAAAAAAGCTAAAAGTTGATAGTGGTCATTGAAATATCGGAATGAGTTTACAATTTAAGTTATCAACATAAATAGCTATAATATATTACACAGCCAGCTAAAAACATCCCGCTACTGAAATTGTACTCAAATTTCGTTCTCTATAAATTAATGGCTAAAACTACTTCGGTTTGTAATGAATGAACTCTCGTTTACAACTTTGCTCACAATTAGCAATGTTGTATGAATATACGATGTATCGTTGAGTTAATTGTTTTATTATTAAAGAAAAGAAGTATAATGTTTTTTTTAAATAATTTTGATACAGAAAAACTAAGAATTTAATTTTTAAACAGAAAATCCCAAAGCACTTGCTGGCACACCAAGAACAGGATATCTATCCGCAGACCTGGCAAAGAAACACAATGTGAGTATTAAGTTTGGATTGTATGAAAAATCTGATTATATTGATACTTGTCTATCGTTTTCAATAATTCTCTGTCGAATTAGGGCCCGATACATAAAACAAAAAGAATAATGCACCCTTTGAAAAGAGCCCACTGTTCCCTGCCTTCATAATGCACCAGTCATTTAAAATGCTTTCATTGCTTTCTCTCAGTTTCGCTCATTATTGGATATTGATCTTCAAAATAAATCGAGAAAGGGAACAAACCACGGCGAAAAAACTAATTGGATGAAATTACGCGATTAAAGACAGCTTTACAAATGTATGGTGTGTGAAATGACTGAAATGGGGTTCAGATTTTCGGGGTAAGGTCTGAAAAAGGGCATGGAAAATCATATATTTTGGTCTGAAATAGGGTTAGGGTTTCTTGACCAGGGTGGCACACCCCCACCCAACATTTCGGGCAGTACCTCCCCCGGGGTCTTCACATGTGCAGGACCTGGTTTTCATGGACGTGTTCCTTGAATGTCCCCACTATTCTCACTGGGAGCCCCGAAAACCTAGCCAATAGCATACTAGTTACACAACCCAAGCGTGCAGAATTCGGATGTGTGGCGTAAGAAGTTCACACCCCGCCCTTATATAAAGCCTCTGGAATATTCATTCAGCCTCTGTAGTCTGATCATCAAGATTTTAGCAGGTGCGCTACGTTAATAGTTTCCTAGACCAGTTCATCGCTGCGCACAAGACGTTTCTACCATGGCACAAGTTCCTCTACCACCCGAAATTCGTGCTGTTCAAGCCGCCCTTCAAGAGCCAGAAGACCAGCCTCTTGCTGCGCAGGCTATGCCAGCCGACCCACCTGCCCAAGCTAACCCAGTCGTCTAAGAGCGCCCTCAAGCTGATGTGGTGAGTAGTCCTTGTAGGTTTAGTTTATTGCTTTGCTCTTATTTTCTATGCTTGCCCGTTTTACATCTCTGACCTGTGGGTCTTGTTGGTCTTGGGTACCGAATGTGTCCCACATAGCGAATGTGTTTTCGCTGTTTAGCCTGTAGGGAGCGAGTCTCGGTCTCGTTAGCGAGTAGGTCTCGCTGTTCATATATAGGGAGCGAGTCTCGGTCTCGCTAACGAGTATATCTCGTTGTTTAGACATAGGGAGCGGTTCTCGGTCTCGCTAGCGAGTGGGTCTCGCTATTTAGACATAGGGAGCGAGTCTCGGTCTCGCTGGCGAGTGTCTCTCGCCATTTAGACTAGGGAGCGAGTTTCGGTCTCGCTGGCGAGTGTGGCTCGCTATTTAGACTAGGGAGCGAGTTTCGGTCTCGCTAATGAGTATGTCTCGTTGTTTAGCCTCGGGAGCGTGTCTCAGTCGCGCTAGCAAGTGTGGTGTGTTATGCAAGCTAGCGTATCATGTAGGGAGCTAGCAAACCTATATATTACTTACAAAAAATATTATGTAAAGTTGTCATATCAGTTCTAGCAACCTTTGAAGTACGGCATAATATCGAAGATGACAAAAGGTTGTTGTCATACATCCCACGTGTATTCGGCCAAGTTGTAAAGTACGCAATGCTACAGTAATTAGTGTGACTATTGTAGGATGTAGTTCAAATAATTATTTTGCGCAATTACCATTTTGGAAGGGTGGATATTGTTGTAACAATTGCTAACTTCCTATGATTTTTTTTGGACATGACAGGAAGCACGTCCATGTCCCACGCCTACGTATTAGTAACCGCTATTGTGCAGTTACAATGCACATTATAGAAAGCACACTTACAGCCAGCGCGTCTGATTTTACATTCCTGCTAGCGTGTACGCTAAACTATTTAGCCGTATCAATAAGGAATTTAATCACGGGATTGGAACCCAAAAAAACTCTGTAAAATATATACAAATCTACCTTATTCGTTCTATAAAAGATTTCTTTATACTGTATTAGTAATTATTATCATATTTCATGAAACTAAAATCAGCTACTTATATATATATATACATAAAACCGTAATTGATTTAACGTGAACGGCCGCGATTTTTGTCGAGAAAAGAATTTACTATGCCCGTAGGAATTTCAAAACCGCACGTATTGGCAGTCCACAGAGAATAAATAATGCAATTTATTTAGATATTCAAATTTATTTCGCAGGACTACGGAACGATTTCATTACTTTCAATTTGAAAAGGCTCAACTAGGCTTTATCCAAAATTATGCAGTTACTTGCGACCTTAATTTTTGTATAATGTCTTCGGCTACCCCACAACATAGTAGCCAGTTTTCGTTAAATTGTATTCGAGCATATTGTACAACAACAGTACACTTTTTCTGTATATCATTTCAGTATGGTCACCCGGTGTTAAGCTTCTCCGAAGGGGTTATCTAATACCCTTAATTGCTCGGTCCTTTGACGGGGTATTTCGGCGTTGCTTCACTTCGGGGCTATACTCTTCCTTTATTATATATATATATATATATGTATTGTAAAGCGCATTCCGTAACAGCTATAACGGTATTAGTTTCAATCGGGATATTTACTATGTTTACGTCCACTCCAATTCAAATGGAAGAGTATAGTTCGCAGTGTTGCAATTCTATCACCTACGTCACATATGCTCTCTGAACTTATTCTTTGCGTCATTAGTCTTAATACGGCTTTACACACCGTCGAAGCGCGTCTTAATCTCGCTATATCAGCTTACGGGACAATTTTGGTCCTTCTAGAGAGTGCCTCGCTATTTAGCCTTTGGAGCGAGTCTCGGTCTCGCTAATTACCGTCTTACTATTAGTATTTGCGTCTGAGTCATACCAAACTAGGAGACTCGTATGTACTTAGTTGCTTTGCCGTATGCGCATCTTTAGACCTCAAGTTGACATATTTGAACGCAGTTATAACACGGCCAATTAAGGGACAACTATATTCCAATATATTCCCTGACTATATGACATGTACACTGACATAGCCTGATTAGGCTAGCGGCATAAACCAACTCGAGTAGGCTAGGATTAAGGCCCTAGTTCATACTATTTAAAGAAAATGTATTCCAACGTATCTATATAAGGATGCTGATTAGCTTGTGGTAGTTCCACGGGAACAACACCTGCTAGTACCTTCAGTATGTCTGTTTGGTGGGGTAGTTTTCACACATCCACTCCTGTTGATATTGGGGGCCACCATCTTAACTTTGTTATGTTATATAAACAAGGTTACTTTTTGGACCCAATTATCAACAACAACAACAACAACAACCTTTATTTTACCCCAAAAATTTATATAAAAAGATTTACAGAAATAGTATGATAACAAAGATTAGGGGTACTGGCAACCCAAAATAACCTTAGAGGGCTAAAAATGCCAGGTAGCCAGTTTACAATAATATATTTGAATGTTTCGGTCGGGACACCTATACACAAAGTACACACATAACTAATCTACCAATAATCTATTAATAATTAATATTAAGCTATGTATAAACAATAATAATAATAAATCTTAAATTAAATATACAGGATAATATTAATATATTATAAATAAAATAATAAGGAAGATGTTGCAAAACAGATATGTCATCTTAGAAGCAATGAGTCAAAAAGTTAGGGCTAGTAACCTTCAATAAAATTATGTTTCATTTTATCTTTAAATGATGAAATTGAGGAAAGTTTTATATTTTCATCAATTCCATACTGTAGGACCTTGAAATCTGATATTAAACATTCCAAAGTTTGTTCTTGCTTTTGGAAGATAATAAGACTGTTTTGCGGCAAGCCTTGTATTGTAGTTATGAATTTTATTAACCTTAATAAAGAAAGAATGAAAAACAAAAGGTAAGAGATGATTGTGAAATTTGTACATAAATTTGAAATGTGGAGGGTGACAAGATCAATTTTTTTTATAATTTTTAGAGACTTAAACAATGAGCTTGAAATGCTCATCAAATCTAAAAAAAGTAATGATACGCATTGCCTTTTTTTGTAAAATAAAGAGCGGTTGAAGGGGTAGTTTCATATGTATTCCCCCAAGTAATTATCCCAGGTTTTGTACTCATACCGTAGTAGCTAAAATAACGTGCAGTTAGAGTAAGAGAAAAAACGTTTTATGGGTTATTATAGGATGTTATCTTATACATCTGTTGTGTCTATTCATTTACTTAGGATCTCCTTGCTCTTAACATGAAAATTGAGAATATCCAATCCACTATCTCCAAGAATAGCGTTTCCCAGGCGCTAGACACAGTACGCCAGTTGCCCGTCCCCCCTTATAGACCCTATAACTCTAGTAGCAGCACTGGAGCATTTGACGGATGTCGCGCGAGATACCAATCATGAAGATCGTAAAAAAATCGAGGCCATATTCAAGCAATGTCGTCCATTAACGCGAGACCCACGCCTTGCCGCTGTTGTCGTACAGCTCCTTGGAGAAAAAGAGGAGAGGCAGGTCGCGAGCCAAATTCACAAACTGCTGAGGTCTGGTACTAGTGCCTCTTCTCCGCATGTGATCCCGCCGTACATGCCTACGGAGGAATATAGCACCACGAGGTCTTCATTTCCCATGCAATACAGAGGCCGTAGGGGAGGTCGTACACCCTTCTCACGTGGTAGATGTCACCATTGTAGAAGATTTGGACACTTCATCGCACACTGCCCTAATCTCTGTTAGATCAACCTTTTCAGGAATAAATGATTGATAGCACATGCAAAAAATTGTTTGCCTCATTATTTTTGTTATTGCTATATATGCATAACCCGTTATTAAGCTTCCCAGAAGAGTACGCGCCCCGGTCCCTGGTCGGGGTATTTTTGGAGTTGCCTCGCTTCGGGCTACACCCTTCCTTAGCATACGTTCCGCTATTGTTCAGATCCCTTGCAAGCGCTCCAAAACGTATAATTTCTTTCCCGAAGATGATGTGTTGCATTCCACCTCGGTACAATGGTGTAACTGGAAAGAGGGTCCACAATAGGTTTGGCGGGATCGGGCTTATTTCGAGGGTGGGATTCGGGATGCGAGCTAAAAACAGGAGTGGGACGCGGGATTTCAGGTACGAGCGGGAAGCGGGATTTCATGTTTTTGAGGGGGCGGGAAGCGGGAATCGCGAGGGCTAGAAGCGGGATACGGGATTATAATTTCCACGTGACCGTGTGTGTCACAAGGAGAATGCATGTCACACACTCCACGTGACCGCAGCGTGTGTCACAAGCAGCATTCACGTAACTCGTCACAACCCAGCGACTGTGCGAGCTCTTGAATTGAACCTTGAACGCAAGTGATACTGAACATCTTGGCCCCGGGAAAAGCTACGCATGGCTAGCCTGGTGGCTTCACAGCCTGAGGACGCAAGCGAAGTCAGCGAAGCCCTTGATGTGATAAATTGTGTGGCCCTCTATTATGAAAAGGGATCGAGTGGGAATGCTTTCCTTCGAAAGGAAAAATTCCGGGCCCAGCTCTCAAGGCAAATTACATCGTTGAAAGTTCTAAAACAATATGTCAGGTGAGTAGACATCTTTGAATCTGACTTGTGATATGTTAGATATGTATCTGGGCCGATCTGGACACTACAGTCTTTATATTGAATCTGATCCCTATTTATAATTGTGGTCAGTTTTCTATGTAAGAGTGGCTATATGAGTCTTTTAATAGACTATTTACCCGTGTAAAATAATAATACTTGTTACTGCCGGTGTGCCGAATTTGTTTGTGAAAAGTTTGGGAAAAAAAAAATATCTTTGTGCTCGATCGATTTAGGACATTTAGGATCTTTTAGATTTCAACCACACAACGTGAGTAAATAAAAATGCGAAAAATCATCAAAAACACGCAAAATCTGAAGTAGACAAGCTGACGCCACTGTATTGTGTCGGAGACATACGGCACACAAAATGTTCATTTCATGTCTGGGGAAAAGCCACAAAGAAACGAAAATATCCCAGTAAAGAAGTAAATGTACATACTTTCTAAAATGAACAAACCTCACCAAAATTATTTTGAATCTTTGTTCCCACGACCTGTTCCAAGACAGCATGAGCTAAGAGAACGAATAAATAGAATAAATATATTTCCGGTTCTATGTTCATCCACATCCGTCCACGTGACCTTTCGCCAACTAAAACCATCGCGCTCTTCGATGTCGACTTTTTCCTGTCTTTTCAACCACGAAGCACCTTCTTGATCGATACAAGATATTTGTTTCGCCTATGCGCTTGCGCTTCCCTCCACCGCCATTGCAAAAGACATACTTTACGTCCTTTACTGGATTTCTCAGCATGCTGCCTGCGCCTGTGACTTCATAAGTAATCCAGATAATCCAATTGTGATTTGCATTGGCATGTGGTTTGTTGTTTTGATCAAAGCTTCCAGGTACAATTTATATTAGTATTTCAATTTGTATCATATAATTGGAACCAACCATATTTTTAGATGTACAGTTGCTGAACTGAACTATTGAAAGACTGACTTTGTTTTGGCCTTTGCGACCTGGGCGCTGTAACTTGACAATGTCAATTTCACGCTATAGTTCAAAACGTACACGACAAATAAAATCATTCTGTTGTGTTCAAGAGCAAATATATTATTTTGTTCAAAACACGCTTGCATTTGAAAAACTAAACTCAAACTATCGAGTTGCGCTCGATCGAGACTGACGGACCATTTTAAAATTGATGGGAGGCACCACGAATTTTTTTGGCTCGAAATCCGTTTTCAATTCCTAGTGCTGCACGAAATTTTTTTTGGGTATCAAGTAAGGCCCGACTGGACATTTTGGGCTCACTCGATTTTTTTTCTGTGCAAAATAGCTGACGATATAATAAATAAATAAAATAGCTGCTGGGGATGAGACTGAATTGCACCGCGCATCTGTTCTGCGCATACCAGCACACGCTGTTTGTTCGAAAATCCCATCAGCGCAAGGAAGCGAAAAATAACACATTTTGTGGCAAATTCCGAGGAAATCGTACTTTGGGGCCTACAGCACTAAAACGAACACGGTGACCCCCTTTTTCCTTTCATGATATTGTCTTGAAGAATAAGGCTGGCCATGATATAGCGAAGAATAAATATATATCTATTTCACGATTTTAAGATACTACATAAATCGCACTCAAATGAGCTGTTTTTAGGCCTATCTTGGTTAGGACTTTTAACATCATTGGGTTATACGTCGACCAATCTCTTAATCTGTATGACATTAGATGTCGAGAATTTTCACTCCGTTGTCCACCACAAAGCTCCTTTATGCACTGTCCTTGAGTATGCGAGGAATTTCTGCAATGCTGTCAAGGAAAGCCTCAAGAAGACAACCAACTGGGCTGCATTCTATTATACGAACCCAAAGTCGTGGTATCCTGTGCCAGACCGCGCAGCGTCACTCTATGACGCTCCATTAGCACCACAACTTCAACCTGGAGTGATTACTGGCCAAGACGCCCAGCGAATGAAGGAATGGGCACATGCCTTTGGTGCCTCAGTTCGCCAAAGAACTGTTAGACAAGAAACGACAATGGCTAGAGCAGGGACACTGCCAGATTTCTTGTACCAGAGGGAAATTGTGCCAGGGGATGCTGTAGATTTGACAGGGGATGTAGTCGGAGATGTGGAGGATAGAGACGAATACGACTCCAGTAGTAGCGAGGAGGACGACATCGACGAGGCTGAATCGGAAGGCGGGGGACTAGCGACTTTAGATGGGGAAGCGAATTTCCTGCTTGGGAGGGTGTCTAGATTTGGCCGAACCGTTCGCTTAAATCACCGGCTCATGTTTTGATTTAATGCAGATTAACTCTTCAAAACGAACAATCTTCGTCTTCCATATGTCAACAGCATGTCGCGTACCGTTTGTGTGACTTTGCGTGTTCGTCCAAGGGTCAGAAACATCATCAAATCGTGTTTAGTCTGTTTACTTGGCAGCTATCCGGATTTTAATGAAGGTGGGTATTTCATGTTATCATTATTGTAATAATTAACGCAGAAAAAAAATTGTAGTTAAAAAAATAAGGGTGGGATCGGGATTTCAACGTAAAGAAGTCTAAAGAAGGGTGGGATGGTGGGATTAAGAGAAAAAATGAGGTGGGAAAGCGGGATCTAAGGACCCTATTGTGGACCCTCTGGAAAGGTATCGCCCCAAGTGTAGCAACCGTAGCACCCCCTCTCCGTGTATGGTATCTCAACTACATTTGTACGTGTTAAGGCTTCAGTCAGGGACTTAATATTCAGAGACCCAGATGTTTTCGTGGCAGCTGAAATACATAACCACCTACCAGAATGGGAACAAATCTTGGAAGGCCAACCCAACCGCAAGGAAGTTCTATCTTACCTTCGAACGGGGTTTCGTCTAGAAGATTTTTTAGTTCCTTTTCAAGGGTATTTTCTAGGAGTGCCACCGCTAAAGTCCTAACTGCATACAAATCTTTCGATGATATTGCTAATTTTAAACCAGCAGTTCCATAGGGTCGACTCTGCTCGATTTTGGTAACATATGCAATCCTAAAAGCTGCAGTAACCGTTATTAATAAAGCCATTTAGGTTGTCCGGTAGAAAATACCTCCTTTGTACTTACTTTACATATGAGAGAACATCTCCGTCGCTTTTTCTTTCCGAGTTTTTGGGATGAGAACACTGTTTTCCCCCACTGGTATGCCCGCATCCTCATAGTATTACCTTCTACAAGCATAATGGGAAGTTACCAGGGCGTGTCCGCCGAAGGGCTGACTCTCCCATAACTTAGTATCACCACTGGCATTGTGAGCGGGAGCTTCCAGTGAGAATAAAGAACTATTCTCACTGAGAGCCCCGCAAACTTAGCCAATAGCATACTAGTTACACAACCCAAGCGTACAGAATTCGGTCCGTAGGGATGTGTGGCGTAAGAAGTTCACACCCCGCCCTTATATAAAGCCTCTGGAATATTCATTCAGCCTCTGCAGTCTGATCAACAAGATTCTTAGCTGGTGCGCTACGCCCCACCCTCCTCCCTGCAGCGATGAACTCCTAGCTCTCTCTGGAAGCTACCCGTTCCCTACCGCCTCGGGCTGACTCTCACATTTTTTAGCTATCATTTACTACAATGAATTCAGAGACGACCAGCGCCTGGGTTGAGGAAATGATAAATAAGAAATATCTTGAATCGTGGAGGTCAGTCCCTTAGCACGAACACCGAATTCTGACTGAAATAATCTTACTAGTCTGCAGCTCCCCCTCCTCCCAAGCAAGAAATCCTCGCTACAGCGCGCCCTGGTGTTTAGTTTGACTTGAACAAATTTACAACATTTTTAGTACATGAGTAAATGACAGCCACCCCTTTTAGGAATCATGTATCCGCCTCTGTGTCCAAACTATGGTGCATTCGTATTTTGCTACTCCAATTGATTGCAACAGACTAACTTTTAACTTCCTTGTAAATGTCCTAGATAACTCTACTGCTAGGAAACCGGGGAGTGCCTCCATGCATTCCTGACTGGACGTTTTGCAGAGAACCCAGACGTTCCAATAGAACACAAGGCAAAATGTTGCGATACCTGCAATGCAAACGAACCCCTTACATATAATTTAAAAGACGACCTTGTGGTTCTTCTAAACACTATTAGTGAACTACAACATCATTCTTGTAATGACGTTGTCATGTTATTGTAAATAGTACAGATCAGGACTCATTGAACAGAAGAAAAGACTGTTTAGCAGTGACGCAGCCAAGAGACTGTCACTTCTGTTAGGTCATATCCGTTAGATTTAAAAAGGCTTGATTCTTAATGGTAATTGCTTATTACTTAATCACGTACACTATGATATAACTACTTAGGAATGTTAGTCAGAGTCCTGTTGGGATCGCAAGTAAGTTTAGTGGAGTTCGGATGTTTCAAGTTCACCAGAGTTAATTGGAGTTTGTTGGAGTTTCTTTCCTATACACGGAGTTAGCATCGAATGTAAGTTGTACTGGTTTCTAGCCTACCTTTTTATGTTCGTAATTTTGTTATTTAAGTTAACTAATTAAGCATTTAATTTCTAGTTTTTACTGCTTGTGATTGTAACAACGGCTTCTGACCGTGAATAAAGCAGATAAATCCCGTATTGTGACCACAGTGGTTAAACTGGCGAACCTTTGGCTCTCGGCGCATTCAGCACGTGCAACCGAGTCTGGGAATGCGACAGAAGTGAAGGTAAGACATAATTATACTTTATTGTAATACAGTGAAACCCAGTTAATATGGACACCGAAGGGACCAAAAAAAGTGTAAGTATTAACCGGTGTCCGTATTAAACGGGTTAATTTAAGAAGCAATATATGGGGTTTTCGATTGTTGGGACCGAAAATATTGTCCGTATTACGCGGGTGTCCGTTAAGCCGAGTTTCACTTTATTCCCAACTCCTATAGTTGAAATGCAGTACTATATATGCGAGCCATTCTTCATTATTGCAATTAGGTGCCTGAAAAGATTGGCGTGTAAATAAACGAATTATGAAGTTACATGCCCAACTGTCAGAAGCAGATGACTCATCAAATGCCTGTGGGTTCCCTGGGAGTTATCAGAGGGGGGCACTCTGATTATCATACCTGGTGGGGCACACTGAATATCATATATGTGCATATGTTGCGGTACAGGGTCTATGGCCCTAAAGAACATATATAGAGAATCTGACTAATTAATTGCATTAATTGCAATTGCATGGCTCAGTTCTGTTTGCCCTCTTCCTCCTGGGTTCCTTATTGTTTGATTTAAATTTGCTCATGAAGACATAGTTTGACAACTTTTACCAGATAACAGCATCCACAAGTTCACCATTGGCTCAGGACTTCGGTACTTCACTAGTCCCTTCACAACCTTTTTCGTTGACATATTTTTTCTCGTATTTTTGTTTCAATCAAGGTTTTTTGGGCGAATTAATTTTTTTTAAATACAACACGGCATGTTTGTCAAAAAGCCAGCCAGAAACTCGAAGAGTAGATCATGTAGCAACCAGAACTACATTTAAAACTGTGACCCCTACCAATGCAATCGCCTGATAACAGCTCAGTAAATGTTGAGTTTTTCACCACCCTTGGCCCCATAGGTATAGCCTACTTACAGGCTAGGTTTTACGGAAATGTTAGTTTTCGGGTTTCATTTACCTGTGGCGCCCGATTTGGGTACATATTTTCGGGGGGGGGGGGGGGGGGGGTTGGGCAATGGTCCACAAGGAAAAAGTTTGATAATCTATTATACTCAAGTCCAACGCTTTTTTGGAGGGCGTCCACAAAATTATGAGGGGGGCTTGCAAGCCCAAATGCACTGGCTATGCCCCTGGACCGAATGTGTCTTGAGGTTCCTATTTTAGCAACTACTAAATTTAACGATATTTCCTGGGGAGGAGTTAATAGTTCAGAATTTTCTGAAATCTGGAAACAAAATTACCAATCTTGGCTTGCATTTCTAATGAGGATAACCGAACTTAAATGTTTTCCAACGAGGCCTTGAAACCAGTCATCTGACTAATGACTCGGGGAGGACAGTCTTGCCATCACAGTTGTCGATTTTACTTATTCCCCGGATTTGGGACAGTTTATTAGTATAATATGTTTAAACACGCAAATCTCTTTTGTCGATTTTACTTATTCACCAGATTTGGGACAATTTATTAATAGATATTCACTGATAAACTTTTTCACCACATAAACACTTTATTTATTAGTACTAATAAATGTTTTCACCAACTCGGTGAGTATCTGATGACACATCGCAATACAGAGTCGGAACGGTTATTTCGCACATTATGTATGCCAAATGGCGAAGAACATTCGATTGCCTTTGCTTCGCGAACGTTAAATAAAAGTGAACGTAATTACGCTCAAATTGAATATCGTTTTCGGAATTAAGAAATTGCATCAATATTTGTGCGGTCGTACATGTAAGTTCGTATTAGTAACTGACCACAAACCATTAGTAAGCTTGTTAGGACCAAAGAATGGAATTCCAACACTTGCCGCTGCTAGAATTGGATTAATTGCCAATAAGACTAGAGCAGATCCGCAAAGCAACACGTGCCGATCCAATTCTTTCAAGAGTTTTAGAATTTACACTAACATGCTGGCCGCCAAAGAACACCGTTGAGACAAAACAATATTTTCATAAGCATTATGAAATCACGACATAAAAAGCTTGTTTACTTAGGGGAAGTCACGTCATTGTTCCAACACAATTACGCGAGCGAGTTTGAGAAGATTTACATGCGGGTCATCCAGGAATAGTTAGGATGAAGTCACATGTAAGACTTCACGTACAGTGGCCAGGTCTGATGAAGACACGAAGACTTGTCGTGCTAAGTCACAGTGTCAGTCGAAACGATTCTTCCAAACGTTCAATCTGTTTTTCAAAGTGTCAAGAAGTGGTTCAATCAAAGAGTTTGGCTCGAGTATTATTTAGCTATCGGACAACTCCAAACACCACAACTGGCCAAACTCCAGCTGAATTGTTTCTGAACCGTCGTCCTAGAACGAGACTAGATTTACTGCATCCTGACCTCGGTCGTAAGACATTAAGTAAGCAGACTGACCAGAAATCGAAGCACGATCAGCATTCGAAGGAACTAGAATTCTCAATCGGACAGTCAGTCCTAGTCCAAAATTTTAGAGGAGAACCAAAATGGCTGGATGCCATCGTAATCTAACATACCAGACCAGTTTCGTACAAAACTCAGGTCGGAGATTAAATTTGGAAACGTCATACCGATCAAATAAACAAACGATGCGACGATAAGTTTGATCCACAAGTAACCGTCTCGCCGATACACAGGCACAACAGATCAAATGGTGTTGGAAAATGTATACAAAAACCACATCCAAGTACTACCGGAGGAGGCGATGCAGAGCGCTCAAGACTCGACAGCAAACACCAAAGTTCGAGACACTAGGGACCTTATGATCCGACGACGGCGGGTCTCTACGACGGTAACCGGAAGGTCTAGACACGTGTAGACTGACTTCCGGTTATCCGTCCTCGGTTTTGGTCTGACGTCGCGCCACTGTCTGGAACGTCAAATGACCGGGTTTGCCGTTCTCAATAAAACGCGAATGTTGTACAATTTCTCTCTAAATTGTGAGGTACAAGTAGTAGTGAGCTTGAACATTCTTGGAGCACTTGTTTTGATTTTCTGTAATTCCTATAGGCGGAATTACTGAAATAATACACGTTTTGTTGCACTGCATTCCAGGTTACATATGAATGAAATGTCTGGCGATTCCACAGCTAATGCAGAAAAGAAACCACGATAAGTTCTATTTATTTCTGGCATATAAATCATTTCTTCTAAGGTCTTATAACAGCTTATAAGCTTGTGGAAAGATATGGACATGTGCTTTTAACACTGATCTATAATGTATGTATTTTTGATGCACGTTTGGTACGCCGGCTTTACGGCTGAAATTTACTGAAACAGAAACACAAATTTGAAGGAGTTTGCAAAACGAAAACGTTTACAAGTTATATTCCTTTGACGATTTTCGAGCATTTATAACTCTCCAAGTCTTTTATAACCCCAACAAATCTTTTGGGAAGTATTGCAAACAATAGGACTGACACCCTTTTTGGCTGCACTAAGTTTCCTTTTCAGCCAGCCGAAACTCTCACCTCTACTGAAAATATAAGCCTTCTCCCATTCTCTTGAGTCATATATAAAGTAAAATAGTTTAGTTATAAATTTCACAATGTCCATAATCACTCCTAAATATTCCCACTCAGTTTGTACAAACAATAAATTTTGCCAATAGAGAAAGAAACTGAGAAAGTTTCATCCACGTTTACATTTTATTAGCTAGTACTAGTTAAATCGGTTCATAATTAGCTTATTGCCGAATATTGGTATAAAGTGAAATACATGCAGAAATATGTCTTATACATGATTAGATTTTTTACAGAAGCGAAAGATTTGTGTTTGGTTGAAGAAATACTAAAAGAGCCTTTCAAGGTCAAATCTTCCCTGTTCGTAAGAAAAAGCTGGGTTTTTGGACGTGGTGGCCGAATAAAGAGTAGGAATTCGTCTTCTGAGATCTCTCCATCGTCGAAGCTTTCAAGCAAAATATTACGGGTCTTGTTAAACGAAGACAGTCACACTATTTTTTCGGAAAACTGTGTAAATCGTTCTTCACGTTGCCGTCGCACTTCCCAGTGGTTTCTTAATGTTTAGTTTTCGCGCCTTGCGACAGCAACCTGTCCCAATGTCCTCTCGACCATATCCACCGTCGCAGACACCAGTCGGCGTCGGATCTTAAGGTCCCTAATACTGTAGCCACGACAGATACTGAATCTCAGCCTTGCTATCCAGGTCGTCAGTGCAAACCTCCAAAATGTTTAGGTTTTGATGGAAAGTAGTTTCAACTAAGTATGGGGAAATGTAGCGTCTTAGGTTAATGGACAGGCACCATACACAATGTTGATGGCACCATAATATAATCACGTGATCTCTATCCCTATATCATTGTAAGTTATCACATTATTAGTGAGTTCAATAAACGTTTGAGTAAGACAACATGTCTATGCATCACTCTGATTCTATATAGTAGAATCCACGAACCCAAGAATGCAACACTTCCTGACTGGCAAACGGCTATTATTTTTGATGCAGTATAAAATACATGGTAAATTCAGACACTCTTGGACAAAACGTTTGGAACACCTCACATTTTGGACACTTTTGGCCAATTTTTATGTACCCTCACCTCCCTCTCCCCTTTCAGTGTTGAGAAGGTACCAATTTCCCATTCAGTTTACAACCGATTTCAGTGTTACGTGCATAGTTGGTGGTGATCATTCGACATGCCAATTCGACACAATCATTCAACATACTTTGTAACCAGGCCTCCGTGTACATTTTTTTGAGCATTGTTTTTGAGCAAGCGCTTTGTGTCGAACATTAGATCCAAGTATCGGTTTACTGGAGATGTTCAAGTACAAAACTGTCTATAGACTGCAATGCAGGCGTTTCTAGTGGTTTTCCCTATTTTCATCCCCCCTTTCGTGGACGTTTTCCACTCGCAAACCAATTTCAGACAGGTAGGAATGGAGCGAGGACAGAAAAGCGAGAGAAGAACTTGTTCGTCCACGAACGAAGGCTCCTGATTGGCGCAACATGAAATTTACTGATTGACACACATCAATCAGAATTTCGGCCTTGGTTCAGCTATTGGGCAGGGAGGTCTGGTTGTCACTCTTGAAGTCTATTTTTAGCAATGGAACAATTTGAGAGCGTGCTTAATCAATCGTTGGATGCTCTTTCTGCTTTTGGATTCCAAAAGAGAGAACAGAGAGAGTCACTTCATAAACTGGTTTATGGGGGTGATTTAATGGCAGTGCTTCCTACCAGCTTTGGAAAAAGCCATATTTTCCAGCTTCTGTTCGGGAGAAACAATTCATGACGGAGAAAGCTTCCTGTGTTCTTGTGATTTGCCCATTGAAAAGTATTGTCCAAGACCAGATCCTTGAGGCATCATCAATGGGTTTAACTGCTTATTCGCTGGGGGATGTTGAGCAATGCAAGCATCTGCTCAAGAAGCTCTCAACAAGGATTTCCTCTCAACTGTAAAGGGAGACACAGAATTCCACCAAAACCTAGCGGGGATTGTTGTCGATGAATCTCATACTATTGAGACCTGTACCGGAAAAAGTTAAATAGCAAACCTAATCATTTGTACTGACTATACACTGTATATAAACCTAGTCTTAACTTCATACCTGTACTAAAGCTACGTACATGTTTAAGCACTTTTGTCTGTCAGTTTGACAGCCCGGGAAAGCACACGTGTTATTATAGGAAGTAAAATTGTACTTCCATTCAAATAATACTTTACTCTAATTAGCTAGTTTTTGACAGCTAAAACGTAAATCAAATGTCACTCGGCCATGACAAGGTGTTTGCGAGGCGAGACTAATTAGGGGGAGTTTTCAAAATCATAGGCCTCGCAGGCAGGCGTTTCTTTCTCTCCCCCCCCCCCCACCCCCCCCCCCCCCCCCCCCCCCCTCTCTCTCTCTCTCTCTCTCTCTCTCGCGGTTTTTGTCCTCGCCCCATTCCTACTTGTCTGAAATTCGTTTGCGAGCGGATAACGTCCACGAAAGCAGGGACGAAAGCGGGGAAAACCACTAGAAATGCCTGCATGCTAATCCGTCTAGGGAGATGAAGACTTCTTCTCACGTGTAATTCTCTATAGTTTATAGACCTATACAACTCGTCATCGAACTTATAATATACGTACTAACTAGGTAAATAAACTATTTGCTTGTGTTTTAGACCTAGAAAATGTTATTCTAGGAACAATGGTTATGACAAAGCCGGAGCTCTATATTGAAAAATACCGTGACTGATTTTATAACCTGACTGGTAAACGGATCTCTGTGCCGATCAATAATTCGCCTTGACCTTACTTATAAGAAGGTACATGTATGTAATGCATTATTTCTTGGCCAGTGCAATTTTGAGGGCTTTTTCCTTCAATATCCTATAAACTTACGTACAAGTTATTATTCATTGGTGTTATTAACACTGAAATATGTGTATAGAAATGGTAATTTGGATAAAAGTGGAAATCCTAGCTATTCCAGCTTTTCATAACTTATTGTATTCAGGCGTTGATCATTATACATGTATATACAACTGCAGTAAATTTATCATCAAAGTTAATCAAACATTTTGTTTTCACTTTCTTTTGGTTACGTTTGACTGATCCTAGTTACAGTGATACAGCTACAGTGATTGCTCATATTACTGAAGCGTGTAAACCACTTTTCGTGAAGAAAGATAATAATATGATCGTAATATGCAAACTATGTATTTGGCATGACACATCCTGAATATTCACCAGCTGGTACATCTAGAAAATCTGATGGATTTTCTTTAAGACTTCTTAATTAGTATTGAAGATGACTCAGACATCAAAGGATATTCATCAGCTATCATGTCGAATTCTGATGATGGTGAGGGATATGATCTGTGTTCTGACAAGCCAAAGAAAAAGTTTGAAAGGGCAGAATTGACACCAGCTGGTCACAGACCCTGAAGGTAACAGCCACACTTGACCATGACTGCATTTCTCAAAATCCGAAACACAAATATGCTTCACTCGAGTGGCTGCTTGTTCTCGAGAAATCACTTTTCCAACTGTGCATATGGGAAATGCTGAATATTTTAGCCATGTGTTCCTCATTACTTATTGCAAGAGTCAAGCATTTAGAAGGCCATAAAACTACTTGTGTATGTACATGTATAACACAGGCCACTAGTACATTTAAGAGTACAAAGAGATGCTGTATGGTGTCTGACCAAAATTTTGGTTTATCTCAAACATCAACCAAAACCTTTGGTGATTTCAATAGTATGTATTACACTATATATTGTGTTCCAGTTGTTGCATTGGTATTAATGCATCTTTGTTTGAATGCTACTAATTATGGAAATGAAATACGTTGCCAGAAATGGAAAATACAAAAGTAGTTGGGCCAGTGTTTTGTACATGTAAGATGTAAGGTCAATGTTTTCAGAATAAAGAAAAGGTCAAAAGTTACATAGTAAATTCCTGTTTACATTTTTAACTTGTGGATGCACGCATGTCCAGGAACGAGTTATTGGGGTTAAGTGGATTTTTATTTCCGAATGTTGTATCCTCTTCCGAAGATGTATGTTAGCAAAATGTTAGCTCGTACCATATTCGGAATATGAGAACTTATGGTGCACATGTGCATGTTCGGGATGATATTTTTATGGCTAACTCGCTTAATATTACTGGCAGGTGGCTCAAACCTAGACAGACATGGTAGTGGGTCCATATCACTTAGTGGTGATGACGTCACGATGACGTCATCGGTCAGGTGATTTTAAGTACATGCCCATATCTCCCTCATTTCTATTGCCAGCCGGCTCAAACTTTGAGGGGCATGGTACAGGATCCCCACGATTCACTTAGTGGTAATGACGTAACGACGATGTCATCAGTTACGTGATTTTTAACTCGTGGATGCTTCGAAAGGATTTGGCCGTGTTGTTAAAGGTAAATATTCCGAAATGACCACTACAGCTATATTGTAAAAAGGGTAGTTATGAAGGCCCCATCGAAAACCTCCTGAGATATGGGCACCCTGTCTAGACGACGACGACGACGGCGATGATAAACATATGAATTAAATTAACAATAAATTAATAATATGTATATATGCAACTACCATGTACTGTACTGTACATGATTAACGTTCTGTAATTTCATGCCATATTTTATAACTGTTTGAGTTATTAGGATTCTATTCTACATTTGTTTGCATTTCTCATATTGATTTTTTTTTATTACAGACCATTGAAGAGGTCATGCAGAAATTGGATGTCCTGTCTTCAAAAGTAGACAGGGTGGTCTCATTATTAGGGAAACAAGTACAGGAGAGACGGGAGGGCATTTCAAGAACTCCACCAAATGGTTCGGGATGCAAGGTATATAATTACTATACCATCCATATCATTCTGAAATTTAGATACTAAAATGTAGTCTATTACGTAAATTATTATCTGATTGATTAGCCTACTAAAAATAACTGCTGTTACATGTATTAATTAAGTCAATTGACATGTTTGTCAACATGAAATGGATTAACAATGTGCTTATGAGACAGGGCTGTCAATAGGTTTTGAAGTAGCTGGCTAATAATAAAAAAGTTGCCAGTCAGGTTGTGCCATAAGGTACAACCTTCTTTAGGTATGGGGGAATGGAGTTGCCGACGATCAACACTGTAGTTGCCGGCGATAATCGTCAGTCATTTAAAAAAAAATACTTTGCTTATAAAGTTGACATTAATGTATTGTTGTCTTCCTTGCACAGAAAAAATATGAAACTGTACCTTGTGTACAGGTGGAGGATGATTTTGCAGATGACACAGAATTTGTTTCTGAAACAAATTGGAGGATTCTCTTGAATGCAAATGGGAAAATGGGAAAACGAAATGGGAAAAGCTAAAATTCAGTACTAGATTTATTTAAATGTTGTACATAAACAATTATACTCATATGTATTCAATTATAGGACTTCTATTTCATCATGAGCAAGTTTCTAATTTAGGCCAAATTGTATGCATGTGCAAACGTTCAAACCAATGTGTTGTACAGTATATTAATTAATATAATTATCTTCTGTGTGTGTCTTGTTCATTTCCAAGGTTTACAAGGAAGTAAATCTCCTCTTACTATCTGCCTCACCAAAGGACCCAACAAGATATGCCACCAAGGTATCTGTACAGGACATTGCTTAATAATAGAAAGCTCAATGAGACACCTTGTTTATTTACCACCATAACAAAACATATTTTTTCATGCAGAAAAACGTTTTTAGCAAATCTTTGGCACCACAGTAAATTATTAAATGTATAACATTTCTGAAAGGGATACCCGAGTGAAAAACACATTTGGGTTCAAAACAATTTATAGGTTGTCCTTTGTTAAGAAAACATTAAAATTTTATAAAACCATTTCAGAGCTGTGAATGAGCACCACAAACCGATGGAAACCTGTAGGGCTCGACCTTAACGGTAGTCAACTAGCCAAATACTAGTGGATTTTCAGTTTTGACTAGTATAAATTGCTTGTTTACTAGCCATGTTGGCTACTAAATTTTCTGTGACAACTTTTCTAGTAAATGGAAAATGCCATGATCATACCTTTGTTGTTATACTGCACAAATACTAGCATATAATTAGGTAGAAATGATTACTCCTTTGCGATTTAGAACCATTTTGAAAAATCAAGAACTCCGGCAAGAGACTGGATTCTAGCTTACCCATCATGCAGTACTGTTATAAATCAAGCCGCCATCTTGTTTTTTCTGCTTCGATAGATACGTATGTCTGGTGCAGTGTGGGGGCAAAGTAACAGCTAGCAAGGTCAACCCCTATTAGGGTAAACAGGTTGTGAAAACAAAAAAATCTTGCAGGGAGGCAAGAATCGAATAATGTGGGGGATTGAAGTGTGAAGTATGAGTATTAAAACCTAATGTCTGGAATAGCTGTAATGAAAGGTTGTGTGAAGGTGGAAGGGGGTAGCAATATATGAAGTAAAATCTAAGTGAATTAAAGGTAAACTGTACATCATTCCCCCATTTCAGCTATAATCTTTGCCAACACTTATCCCAGCTTCTTTCAATCCCTTTCCTTCCCATCGTCCCGTTCCCTGGCCCGTCCCCCCTCAGGTTGCGCATTTAACTCCTGTTTGATGTTTTGTGCAAATACCTGCACTAACGCAAAAACTTGATCACAATACGGGGAAAGCTATCCAAGATCTCTTAGATCCCTAGACATCAAACCCCCTCCCTCCCTCATACAGTAACCTGCCCCCACCACCCCCTTAAACCTTTTTCCAGCGGCAAATCAATGACACACTACCAGTACTCACCAGTTCCCACCATCTCCCATTTCACATACCCCACCACGCAGTTCTTGCCGGATACCTACACCACTCTGTATTGCAAGATCCCTACATAATACACATGCCTTTTTTTTATTGTTGTTGTTTTTTGTTGCTATAGTTGTTATACCAACGTACATTTATATTCTACTATGTCAAGTTCCACTTGCATCCTTAAACGTTCTACCTTCCACAGATACTACACCTCTACGAGTACCTCAGTTAGGGCTGAGTAGGCCCAAACACAATCCACCAGTACACCTAGACACCACTACACTGCCTTCTCATACATCCTCCATTCATCCAGCCACAACCCCACACCTCACCACGTTCGTCAATGCATCCTCCCTCCTCTCAGCGACTGACCAACCCCCTCAAAGTGTAATCCTCTCTCACCAGGACACAACCGACCCCCACAACCAAACCCTAAACAATCCCCATACTCCATTCACCCCTCTCTCTGACGACGCCATGAACCCTTCCTCACCAACAGACCAATCAATCAATCTTTATTTCACACCTATTTGTATATTTACAGTTCCTTGTTTGAAAAGAAAATGTAGCAAAATATGAAAAAGTCAATGATAAAGGTACAATATACATATTAAAGGTGTCTAGGGGCTAAATAAACAAAGGTTTTCTAGTTAGCCCCTAGAAATTTAAAGATACATTAATGTAGTGACATCTTTATTTGTTAATTTGATATTTATTTTTTTCAATTCCTTTTTTCCTGAGAGACTTAATTATCATAAAATTCGTTTTCTTAATGTTTATAGATAATTTATTTATATCACCTTATTTTTTATTTTGGCAAGCTCTTCAATTAACAAGTGTTTCAAGATCGCTGATGGAGGGAGACGAGGCAAATACGTTAGTGTCGTCAGCAAATATTCGAAAGGATAATTTATCCGAGCAGTTTGAAATGTCATTAATATAGATTAGGAATAAAAGCGGACCTGGAGAGCTTCTTGTGGGATGCCACATGCCATTGTTTGTTTGGTGATTCCAAATTATTTAAAGATACATATTGTTGCCTATTTAAGAGGTAGCTAATAAACCATTGTAAAGGGGTTCCTCTTATACCGTACGCCTCTAATTTCTTTGCCTTTGTCAAATGCCTTTCAGAAGTCTAGACAGCGACCTACTAGATGTTGATCTTGACATGTACAACCCCGACTCTCCAGACAGACAGACTCACAGAGCACGAAATTATCTCCCCAACTCCAACCCTCCATCCACATATCACTGTTGACAAACCCGCCACACACACATTCACTTCAATCTCACCACACCCTGACCCAACCATGGACCGTATTGACAATGCAACGTCCACACCACCAGACCACGACACTCCCCGACCTAACATCCCTGAACCGTACACCACACAGACCCCTCCCACCAAAATGACCTCCCTCAATCACAAACAGCCCCTTCTACCTAAACCCACACAAGTCCCTCCCACCAGAACAACCACCACAAACCCCTCTCCCTTGACCCTCAACAAATCCCTCTCACAAGAAGTACCTTCCTAAACCACAAGAAGCCACTTTTACCTGACCCCCCTCAAGCTCTTGCCATCTACGACCCACTCCTCAGCCCTCCCCAACCAACCCCACTAAGACGCACTCCACACCCCCCTCACAACACTCATCCACAAGACACCTTTCCTACCAAATACCCCCACCACTCACGCCCAAACCCCCAACACCCCACCATCACCAGACTTCTCCAACTACACACACACACAACACTCCCACCTTATCGACTGCCTCACGCAACACCTCAACTCAAACATGGTACCCCCAGAACTTGCATGCCTTGCCCCTATCCCTAACTCCACACCACCAAATGTCCACAAACAATACACAGACATAATACATGATGCTGCCACTAAGCTAGCAAAAGTTAAACTACAACACCATCAACATGGTGGAGGATGATTCTGCAGATGACAGAATTTGTAAGTCAATTACCTAATTACAATTATTGAAAATGTTTTCTAAAACAAATTGGGGGATTCTCTTGAATGCAAATGGCAAAATGGGAAAACGAAATGGGAAAAGCTAAAATTCAGTACTAGATTTAAAAAAATGTTGTACGTAAGACCTGTAGCACAATCACCATGTACAATTGAGGTCGCTCAAGTAAAATTAATTGTATGCGCTAAAATATTTAACCGAATAGAATAAAACTTTGTAGTATAACGTAGAAATGATAACTCTTTAGTTATCAATTGTAAAAATCCGTATTTATTTATTGTAAGTTTGAGATAATCCCGAAAAATAGGGGAAATTTTGCGTAAATACGCGTGTAACGCGTAACACCTCATTTGCATATGTTGACTAAAAAACTTCAATATTTACTTCTAAACTATTTCATTTTCAAAATATACTTATAGTATTTCGAAGATAATCATATGACTGTGTTATACACAAAATTTCAGCTTGTTTTGTTAGGTTTTGAGGAAACCAGTACAAAATATTACGGCCCGCTTGATGCCAAAAACTTATGTAACGCTGTACTCTGTTCATATATTCGCTTGACAAACCAATGCAGCTTGTAAGCGCAAGCAAAGATCCAGAAGCGAGACAGCGGGTCTTAGGAGAGTTCATTATCATCTTTACGGAAATGTAGAATAATAATTCCAGAAAGTTTAAAATCAAAATAGTTACAACCACTTTTATGTTTCGGAAACCTGTTTAATGCGCAATTATTTTGCTCAAAATTGATAATTACATACCTACATTTCAGTCTGTATCTCGGTCGTTGTTACATACTGACCGGCGAAACACTGTATCACGAAGGTTCATTAACTGACCATCAAAGTCCACCTAAAATTCGAAGACTTCTGTGCAACGAAAGCGAAGAAATCATGAAAAAGCTGTTTCGGAAACATTCTCGCTGTCTTGTATTGTGTTTATAGAAGCGCAGTGATCAAATTACACGCGCAAAATGAATCAAAATCAAACCCAAACGAAGCTACATTTCGCAAAAGTTCGCTTTCTGTTCGTTTATGAACGTGTCCCGGAAGACTGTGTAACCTTCCCTGGTTATCTGCGGGGTGTTTTAATGCATTTCCAGGGGTATAATGAGAAAATCACGGCATCAAATGCCATGCGGCGTGGCGTTGCGTTACTTGATTACACAACTAGACAGAAGCGTGCACGCGTGAGTAGAGCAGAACAATATTTCAAAGACCTTTAAATGAAGAACAAAAAGGAAGTCTCCCCGAATTCTAATGCTGAAAAGATGAGGAAATGGAGGGAACAGAAGATAGCAAAAAAGAAGTCAGCAGACAAGAGATATTACGAACAGAATCGTGTTAATAAAATCGCCCAAGTTCAAGAGCGCAGAAAACCAAAGACGGGACCGAAATGCGTGACACGGAGATCGCGACAGAAAGATCTAAATGTCGATGCACGAAAACAGCTAAGGCGTGAACAAGACACTAACGCTGAAGAGAAGAGGGAAAAGAAACGCCAGCAAACAAGAGAAAGAGTTAAACGTCTGAGAGAGAAAAGAAGAGAAGAATTATTGCGACAGGAGCCTGAAGCGGAAAATTCCGAACATTCCGAAGGAAGTACGTCCGCTGCCACACCTGCGTTTAAAAGTAGAATGGCGAAGTCTCGCGCATTAAAGAAATCTGTCAAGGCCCTTCCTAAAACTCCGGAAAAAAAGGCGGAACTTTTAGAGTCGATCTCCTCCAGCCCGCGCACAAGAAAAATTCTAACAAAAAAGGGGCTAGTGAAATCTCCTGAGGAAATTGAAGAAACGTCAGCACTCAGAGCTCTCGCTGCAGATATCTCCGAAGGTGCAAAGCACGTAAAGAAAAGTGGTTCGAAAGAAACCAGGGCTGCTTATTCGGCTTTGAAAACTTTAGCTTTCGGTGAAAATGTAAGGAAGTGCAAAGCAAAAAAATCGCTTTCCAAATTAGTAAACGTTGGTCGGAGAAGTATTAGCAAAGCAGTCAAGGAAAGACGGGAAATTCTATCAGGGGAAAGAAAAAGCTGGCTGTATCTGGAGAGGAAAACAAGAAGAGATGCAATCAGCCAAGAAGTAAAGGAGCTTGTTTTCAACTATTGGACATATGACGCCAGCCGTCCAACTGGAGACAAAAAGGACATCATTCGTAAGAGAGTCGCAAAGAAAGAGTACCTAGAGCACGCAAAACACGTGCTCGAAAAAACACAAACAGACGCCTACTTGGACTTTACCGCTCAGTACCCTGATGTAAAAATCCATCAGCGAAAATTTGAGTCTTTGAAGCCGTTTTTTATCCGAGCTGCAAGAGAGAAAGACAGAAGGTCTTGTCTGTGCAGAAAACACGTGGAAGCCCAGATAGTTTTCAAAGATTGCATGAAATTTCGTAAGGCATTATGCAAAAAACACGGCTTTGCTGATGTAGTCATTCCCTCTCGCCTAACAGAAGCGGCCGATTTAACTTTGTGCGAGAAGGCAACTGCAGATCAGGAATATCACAAGTTGAAGTGCTTGAAACGCGAATGTGGGCAGTGTGGCGTCGAGAAGTTTACCTTTCTACCAGAGGAGCTTTCAGACGATCAGGTGATTTGGAAGCACTATGCTTATGTTGCAACAGGAAAATTTCTTTCAAACGGGCAAGAAAAAAAGAAGATTGCGTTAATAACAAAACAAACCAAGCCCAAAGAACTGTTCCTATTTTTTCGTAGTCTTCTACAAGAATATCCTCACCATTCGTTTATGGCTCGATGGCAGCGGGATCAAATGGACAGTTTGATTGACAACATCCCGTTGAACGAAGTTTTGTGTGTCCATGACTACTCGGAGGGATACAGTTGCAGGCAGCAAGACGAGTTACAGTCTGAATATTTTGACGTGGCCAAGGTCTCCCTGCATATAACCATTCTCTACCGGCATGCAGTGGAATCCATAGACGGCAAGATCAGCACAGAAGACGATCCCTACATTATCAAAGAGCACCTGTTTGTGATCTCAGATGATGACGTCCAGGACTACCATTCAGTCCACAAGGCCCAAGAGCTTATCGTAAGCTACCTGAAAGATGATTTGAAAATAAAGATCAACAAGTTTCACGAGTTCACAGATGGGTGCGCAGCACAGTACAAGTCTCGTCACTGTGTTGGAGATCTGTCGTGCTGCCTTTCCGACTATGGATTCCAAATACAGCGCAGCTTCTTTGAGACCTCTCATGCGAAGGGCGAGCAGGATGCTGCTGGTTCCAATGTAAAGCAGAAGGTGAGCCAGGCTGTTCTACGGAAAACTGCAATGATACGCAACGCCAAGGACATAAAAGAATACCTTGAAAAGAATTTTTCCACACCTTCAGCATCCACGTTCGCTTCGCGTACAAAGGCGGTGGGAATGGCTCGCAGGGTATTTTTTTATGTCCCAACGACTGGCGAGGGGGCCGTCAACCGAAAACGACGAGACAGAACCTTCAAGGAGCTCAAGGGAATCCGGAAGCTGCACTGTGTGAGGACAACACCAGAGCAAGGAAGAATCTTCGTCAGGGATCGCACATGCTACTGCATTGGCTGCATCTCTGGCGAAGAGGAAACTTGTTGCAACAGAGAGTGGATGGATGAGTGGAGGGAAATAAAGATTGAGCGGGAGTCATCTGTTGCTACAACAAGGCAAGCTGTGGAAGAAACCGAAGCTTCCCTTGGTGACACTGCTGTAAGAATTGCAGACATGGCCGCTAAGGACAGCGTGGTTGCAATTGCAGCAGGAGATGACCCTGACTACGAGTATTATTTACTCAAAGTAACCAGTGACGGCCTTGTAGATCTTGATCAAGCCATCACAGATGATTATGGCTGTAGCTTCCCAAGGGGATCTACTGTTCTGAAGGGCAACTTCTTTATCAGGGAAAACATAATTGACATGACTTATAAGCTTGACCTAAAAAAGACTGCCTTCGTACTAGCTGGCACTGTTAGACAAGTGTGCGGGGAATTAAAGAGGAAACGAAATCAAGTGTATCAAGTCCCTTTAGCTGTAAATGAGGACATTATTGCGTCTCTGTAAGATCTGAATGTAGTGTATTTAACTTTGTTTCGCTTTTTTCCATTGGAATTATACATTAAAAGTCACTTTAAATCAAAAGAGAAAAATGTGCCACGCCCGAAATGCATGATGGGTAATCTATAAATAAGCTGTAAATATCTAATAAATATCACAAACTCCGAAAAATATATTAAAATGAGTTATCCAGTTGATGTGTGATCATTAATTCTACTTTGGTGCTAGTTGGCAGATTTTCTTGAAAAAAGCCTATGTTACACACATGTACATGGTGATTGTGCTACAGGTCTAAACAATTTCACGCCTAAAAAAAATTGTTAATAGTCTGTAATAGATGTTGCCATTTGTCTTTTTTTCCTCATCTGTCTGCACATGCACTGTTATGTAATGCACCATCTTTTCATTTTATACTTATATGTCATCATGAGAAAGTTTCTCATTTAGGCCAAGTTGCATGCATGTGCAAATGTTCAAACCAATGTGTTGGTACAGTATATTAATTAATATAATTATCTTCCGTATGTGTCTTGTTCATTTCCAAGGTTTACAAGGAAGTATATCTCCTCTTACTATCTGCCCCACCAAATGACCCAACAAGATATGCCACCAAGGTGTTAGGGGTCCTGTTCACAGAGGATGAACTCATAAAAACACGGATGCATGCTTTCAATTAATTTGGCGCTCAAACATTGAAGGATATTTCTCTTCAACTGCCGTATTTTCACGTAAAGTCCGTTTGCTGCAAATGCTGTCTTTTGCTGTGGTTTTAGCATTATCAAACTCTATTTATTTTATAACAATCTCCAGGATTCCTTGAGAGTCCGATTCGTTTGGCTAATTTCGTGCAAAGTTCCTCTGTATGATTAGTAAAACTGAGGTCATCATCGAGAACCACGCCCAGTACTATTGACACAAGGTACTTGGAATATGAAAGGGCACTAAAATATTTGATTCAGTACCTCAAAACCAGGATAAACAAGTGAGCCTGTTCTGTCGAATAGTTTCCTTATTGAAATCGGTTGTAAATTAATACTACAGCAGAGTTCGTATGCGTGGGACAAACTACGCCATGTCCGTCACTGTGCTGTCACCATGCGCCGCTCTATGTGGTCATGCAAGTTTAAATATTTCCAGTCATTGTACATGTATCTCGATCGCCCTTGCCCCATGCCAAAGGTTTTTTTTGGGCTTTCAACCAATCAGAGCGCGCGTTTTCTTTGGGTTATTTTATAAAATTACATATAATTATCATTAATTAGTAATAAATATTTTTCAGTGAATGATACTGTGAGACCATGGTATAGACCAGTAAACCGTACTACAGTGCTGTGGGATAATATGACAACACAGTTAGGTGAGTAGAAGCAATTATGTACTAATAAGCAAGTAGTACAGTCAGGATAGCGGCAGTAAAACTACTGCATGCAGCACCGGTGTAGTGGGAGGAGGAATGGGGATCTCATAATATGACAACATGGTTACTAGGTGAGTAGAAAGTTAGGTGGTTGTCAGGGGTGCACGTTGTGGTTTTAGGGGTCGAAATTGATGTGCCTGTATTTTTAGGCCCTTTCACCACCAAATTTCCCACCCTCCCTCCTATGGGATACATCAACTTGGCGGCGTTTTAATACAAGTTGGCGTGTTAATGTCTGATAATCACTTGTTTTCTATGTTGAATTGAAAATCTCAATTTCTATCTCTCAGATACACCTAAGTTCAAGATGTCCGAGTATTTCTCGGATAATGCTCTAGGTTCTTCTGAACAACCTTCCTTTAGAAAACTAGTTACATGTGCTTTTAAGTTGGGGTAATTTTCAGTTATTTTCGCCATTTGTTTGCAGAAATTAGTAAACACTACAGTGTATGACGTCATTTCCATGTCTACATAACCTCATGCAAACACGGCTTTCAACCAATCAGAGCGCACGTTTTCTTTGGGTTATTTTATAATATCACATACAGCATTTTAATTTCATCATTATGGATTTTCATATTTCATGTTTCTACACCTCGATCTTCTATGTCTGCACTATATATAGCTAGCTATAGCTAGTATCTGTACTCCAGAATTATATATTTTTTGTCGGCCAGTTTAAGGAAAACATAAGTTTTTACACCTCCAATATCTGATATTATTTTTTCACACCATTTTTCACATCTTCAAAACATTTAACAGGTGTTTCGCACAAATTTCACATGATACATCCCAGTACGTATATGCGGTATATATATAATTCACTTGTAATTTCACAGCATTATGTATTTTTCACATCCTTGCATTCGTTTTTCACTTGGCAGTTTCACATCATTTTTTCATACATGTGAAAAATTATGTGAAAACTATGATGAAATTACATGTGAAATGTGTTGATTTCACGTCCCAACTTACCGTGTTTCACGGTTCTTTTTCGGTTTAATATAATTTCACACGAATTTTCCCAGCATTTTACGATGTGAAAAGGATGTTTCCTGCATAATCTACTACGTTATTTCCCAGCATTATTTCTCAGTTTTTATCAAAACAAAGTATGATATGCATAACTTTTAGGTAATTCTTTATATTTGCAATGTAATTTACTACACCTCAAGTGGCATTAGTTCACATCAATGCAATTTTTAGTTCTAAACGTTTCATTACTATTATGTTTATTAATGTTTCCATTCATAAATAATTTATTCTTTATTTTATTTGGTAAATAGCTGTAAATTGTAAGTCTTATTTGTGTTGCCTACAGTAGCTTATTGTTTATTATTATTGTATAGGTATGAAATGCAGTACGGTATTAGTTAACCAGTAAGTAATGTTATTGTCTTTTTCTAAGGTTGTAGGTTTCAACGAAGGGTGATTTTGAGATTGTTAATGAAGATACATTGACGCCAAGGACAGAAGAGGGGCCCAGTATGTATTACAAAACAGTCAACCATGTGCCATAAGGTTATGTCCGTATTTGAGAATCCAGCTAAAAGTATTATTGTTACACTGCATTCACATTGACCTATTTTTTCACATGTATGACTTGTTTTAAAGTGTATATTAAGGTGTGAGGCTACTATCGATTTGAAATCTCTGAATTCAGTACTTATGGATAGGCAAAAATAAAGGGATTTTTGGATTCAGTTTCATATTCACCACCCCGTAATCACACCATAAAGTTTGCAACTGTGCCATGCCCTTTCAAGTTAGACGGGAGACACGCTGTCCCTAATGGCATCTTTGAAGCTAGATCCATCTCAAGTGCTGAGATTTCGAAGGAAGTGTCGTCTTGGTACTTTAGCTCACCTAAATCGAAACGTAAGCTTTATAATTCCTCACAAACTACCGGTATTAGGAATTTGACAATATTTCAATTTTGTTTTGAGCTGAAGTCTTGGTCTTGGTCTGGGAAATTTTCTAAAAGAATAACATAACATTTTAGTTCAAAACGAAAGCGAAATATCTTCAAATTCCTGAGTTTTTTTTTTAAGAAAAGTGTTGTGACTGACGATGCAGATCTTGCGGGATCGTGTGGAAAAATATGCCGTGAGTATGCAGGATGATCTCGCGAACAAGATGTTATTAAAGTGTATGTATCCTGCACGAGAGGCAGAGACCACTTTGCTATCACATGAGAAGGACTTGAGCTTTTGTCATATTCAAACTTCAACAAGCTCAAGAATTTCGTATCAACGTTTTCGATGGGGTGGTCTCATAGAAAACTGTTTCGAATGATGTTGGGACTGAGCATCATCTCGTAGGCTGGAAATATGTCACAGACCCCAATGTGCAACGGTAGTACGACACGGCAGAACAAGTGGCTTATTTAGGTGGATACGGGTATGCCACCCATTCGTTCCCAATCACGGAGCTGTAAGGAACTGTAAGAAACAATTGAGGGGAGCATGGCATTGTCTATAGGAGAGCGAATACAATTGCGTCCTATTTTGACATTGAAACGTAAAATTGTAGAGGACAGAACTGTGCTAGAGTTTGACGATGACATACATCTTCTGGTGGGAAAGGCCAAACCCGAGATTCTAGAGTTGGACGTTCTGTCCAGTCCCCAGATCACCAGAGCCAACCAATGTTCACCGGGTTGGTCATTCCATTCGTTAGTGACAATGAACATACATGTAGCAGGGTGTTGCATTAACTCGTGCCAGTACGGCATGGTGTTCTGTGAATAGACGCTTTCTTGATAGGTTGTGGTTGGACTTTGGCGATGCTATCCAGCTGGTGGTCACTCAATCCTTGAAACCGTGGGCGTCTTTCATGTTTTTTTCTCTCCCTCTAGGTGTCTAGTAGTTGTAACGTACAGATACATTTTTTTTACCTCCAACCTGCACAACGATTTCAAACTCTGGAAGGAAGACCACTTGGACAGTCTCAGCGAGAGGATTCTTGAACTTGATGAAACAGTCAATGATACCATTGTTTCGGGTCTTTTATAATGCTTATGAGTTTTAAAGAGCTTGAGACAATATGGATATCTATATAAATTCCACGAGAGATAATTTTTACAAGAGTTAAATGATGTATATATTGCCTGGAAACATTGCAGGAACGAGAATCTGCCATTCCAACTCACCCTACAGGAAGCAGTGAAATTGTAAGTGTTGATGTTCAGTTCTTTTTGAAATGGAAAGGCCTGGTTGATGTTTCATAACAAATTTCATGGGATAATAAATTTTACAAGAGCTGAATGTAACTGATGGATATATTACAGGAACAAGCATATGTCATTCCATTGCCAACTCAGCCTACAGAAAGCAGTGAAATTGTAAATGTTGATGTTCAGTTCTTTTTGAAATGGAAAGGCCTGGTTGATGTTTCATAACAAATTTCATGGGATAATAAATTTTACAACAGCTGAATGTAACTGATGGATATATTACAGGAACAAGCATATGTCATTCCATTGCCAACTCAGCCTACAGAAAGCAGTGAAAACGTAAGTGTTTATGTTTCATTACAAATGGCACTACATGTAGGTACATGTACATGGAGCATGAAATTTAACTTTCCATTTAGCATACTGAAAATAAATATGTAATAAATGTATACTAAGAGTTAAAGATATAAAAGATATTCTATCCAGGTAGGGCAAGCTCAACAGATAAGGCAAGCCAGATCACTTAGAGTCACCGAGCCACCAACTTCTGGTGGCTTTCAACTGTCATCATCAAAACGCCACAACAAATTTATCGAAGGAGGTTTGCGAGTGGAGCAAAGTTTCAGGTATTAAAAGAGATTTGTATCATCTACAAGATATTTATTTTTGCCTATGAAGTGACAATTACGGTGATCTCATGAACATCCTTTCGAGATGAGGAAAGGCTACGTTTTCAGTTTGTCAATATTTCATCTCACTCCAGAGATACTCAGGTTTTGCAATATGCAAATGAAATCAACTGTGACGTCATTTGATGGACAGAATATCTCGGCAAATAGTAAACTTTGCACATGTGAAACAAAAGAAAATACACATTACTGTGAAATCATGATGTTGCCATGGAAACACTTGTCCCCAAGCCCCTTTGATCTTGTTATGCAAAATAATTTGCTGAAACCACTCACATATATTGCCTACATTGCTCCAAGTCTTCTGGTGCACAAACAGCAGTAAATGTAAAATTAAGACAGTAAAATTAGACAAGTTTTTCCTTAATTCCAATAAACCAATATAAATTGTCCATAGATCTGTATAATATATAAATTTGACTAAAAATATACTGATATTTGTATGTGAGCATGGGTTTTTTTGCTCACGTATTACAGGAGGTGTATGACTGGCTTGGCAAGCAAGAAGCATTGTACGCTACATCGCCCTGGCACTCGGTAGAAATTATTCAGAGAAATGACACCTTAATACAGAGTGAACGTCTCTTTTTTACTGAAAGGGTAATAATAATTAACATTTAAAGAATTATGCTTCCAACATTTATTTTAAATAGTTCTTTATAAGCAAACAAACAGGTGCCTACCTATATACAAATTGATCTGAACTTGAAGTCATGCATAATTATGTTTTGATAAGCAACATCGAGAGCATGTAAACTACTGCCACGTGTTGTAATTTCACCACTAGGTAAAATCAATCCTCCCCCTCAGTCCAAGTTTGGCCAAAACATGCATAATAATAATAACATTTTCAGTAACAATACGTTCTTATTAAATTTGTACCTGCAGAGTTCAATTTGATCAACTGGACCGGGATATGGTTTCCGAGACAAGTCCAACAACCAATCACAACACGCGATTTAACCGGAAGTAGCACTTGCCACATAATAATGCGTTGTATTACCTTTGCAGCATTCATATGTTATATATAGAGTTATGTTGAGCTACAAAATAACAAAACTGAAGGGAAATGCCCACAGAATCGACCATGCGGTTAGAATATATGTCTTCAGTTTTTAATCCACGTACCATTAATTATTCATTAAGAGGTGTTAATAAGTTAGCCATACCTTAAGTTAATACTACAGCTAACGGGTTACATTCTTTCCGGTATTTAGCAGCATGTGCCTGTGCAATAATTTAAATAATGAGGCCAGGACTGCTGCAACATTGACAATTTTCAGACGCTTAGCGAGATCTTGTACTTTTTAATTGTTTATAAATTATTATGTTCTTATTAGCGATTTATTATTTTGATTGATTTGTAATGTTCGGAGATATATTGCGTTTGTTACTCTGTAAATTCGAACTAAAATAAAGTATGTATGTATCTAATCGCTACGTACGCCAGGATCAGTTTACAAGCAAATATTCAAAACGAAAACTACATGTATGAATGTACTGTTCGACAAATTGTATCCCAGCTGATCAGTTGTTTGCTGCCTCACCTGAGGGCTTACCAGCAACTTGCATACTTATTTTAAACTTACTTATTTATTGTAGATCAGAAAAGCGTATGTTCACTAAATAATGGCAGCAATGTCCATCCACAATTCACTTCTTCTGCCAGTTCAGGTATGATAATACCATGGAATAGTTGAATAGAAGTACATGTTCTTGTTAGAAAGTATTTAGAGGGTTACTTATTCATAGCCTGCATCGTATCACACCCAAATTACACATTGGCTACCTTTTCTTGGAGTTTGAATTCATGCTTATAATATGTGCTTTTTCTGCATTTTTTAAATTTAACCTGGAATACCATGATCATTTCACAAGACACAGATTTGATTTACACTTTTCATTTTCAAAACATAAATTTTCAATTCGTTCTCAAGGACCCAACATTTGGAACAGTATTCCACTTTCACTTCGTGAATCCCTAAAGTTCTTCAATTACAAAAAGAAATTAAAATCTTATTTCCTTAATAATTAATTTATAATTTGCCTTGTCACATAATTTATTCCTAACTATGTTTCTGTAAATCTGGTAATTAATGTTTCCTTCCCTACCTTAATACTCCTCATTTAGTACTCAATGACTTGTATTTCTCATTCAGTATTGTTTAGTTACATGTAGTACTTAGTAGCTTGTATGTGTGTCTACTACCAAGTGTCCAATACCTTGTATTTATCCCTGTCTATTTAGTATTTATCTGTTTGCTGTAATTTGTTTTGAT
Organism: Actinernus sp. WN-2022; assembly: GCA_030867875.1. NCBI lineage: Eukaryota > Metazoa > Cnidaria > Anthozoa > Actiniaria > Actinernidae > Actinernus > Actinernus sp. WN-2022. The sequence goes on along the minus strand of JAOWCC010001113.1, from coordinate 782,153 downwards.
CCATGTCCTGCATGATAATTTGTTGTTATACCATCTTGTACATCCTTCCACATCTAGATTATACCCTGACCCTCTGCCATATAAGCCTCTGGCTTTGGCTGTTCAACATACTGTAAGCCTGTATACTACTTATTACAATAAATTATTATTATTATTATTATTTTAAACAGTAGCTCAGTCTCTTATACGAAAGAAATTCCTTGAGCCATCCACATCAGGTAGTGTATATTAAAAATGTAATGTAAAAAGATTTTACAATTAGCTTTAGGATTAGTAGTTCTCTTAAAGTGCATATAAGCCCTAGCCAGTTATCTTTGATATCGATTGTACATGAAGTGTATAGTCCAACGGTAGAATATTTCTTGATTTGGGTGTTACGTCTACGAGATATAAAGGTTTATATTTCCAATATGCTAATGATGTGATGTCATCACCGACATTTGCTCAATTTCTTTGTGCTTGTGAATTAAGCTATTTTCTAATTTAGAATTATTTTTGAAACAAATCGCTTTGATAAGCTTCAAATATAACTTAGAATAAAAAAATAGGTAATTTGTCTCTACCAGCATGCTTTTGTATAATAAGTGCTGTCGGTGATGACATCACATCATTAGCATATTCGAAATATAAACCTTTATATCTTGTAGACGTAACACCCAAATCAAGAAATATTCTACCATTGGACTATTCACTTCATGTACAATCAATATCAAAGATAACTGGCTAGGGCTTATATGCACTTTAAAGTCTGATCGATATGTTGTTGTTTATGGTTTGAATGGAATAGCCCACACTACCATCATGGTAGTGTTTCGTTCCATATAGTCTCCCTGCATAATCATTTTCTCTACTGTTTTACAGTATTATGCAGGGAGACTATATGGAACGAAACACTACCATGAAGTATATACCCCCATTTTGCAGTGTGTATGGAAGCTAGTCAATTTGTGGCTATGCTTTCGTATTCCTAAAACTAATTGACTTGCCTACAAAATGTACATACATGTGTACACACTGTGAAATTGACCGTTCGAAGCACTCATGTGTTCATTAATAGCTGCAGTGGGGAATTTGCAAATAATGTTTCAGATTTGGAAGATGATACCACAGGCAGCTACTCCAAGCAATATATGATTTATTTTTTAATGCTATTGGGAACTAATAAATAAATTTATTGGATAATCATCAGCGCTGGAAATTGCGACCGATACAGTTGCAAATCAACTATAATGTTCCATCCAGTCGCAAAATTGTGACAGAATCACAAGTATAATGAAAACAGATAAGTTTCTCTTATGAGATTTTTCGAAACATCACTCAAAATCCTACCTTACACTTCCATCGTTCATTCACAAGCAAAACTGGCCACCATTAGAGCGGTGGTACATTTATTTAAAAATAAGTATTGTGGGTGCAGTATTTTGTGGTTAAACCACTGAACTATCCACCATTGATACTATTCTCTGTTCAAACTGCACTGTGGGCACAGTTTTTGTTGTAGCACTGCTGGATCGTTGATTTAGGCTCAAATATTTTGCAACTACAATTTTCTGTTTTGCGACTAAAATTTTTTATCTAGTTGCAAAAATGCGACCAGACTTTTTTTAAATCTCCAGCCCTGATAATACTATATTACTCAAATAAAGTGTATTGAAAGTTCTAGGAATCTTGGTACTCAAATAAAGTGTATTGAAAGTTCAAGGAATCTTGGTGCATATTATTAAGCAGGACCCATTTTGTGGTGCCAGGGGGGGGGGGGGGGGGGGGAGAAATATTATCTTAATTTTCTTGTCCCACTATCTCCACCCATACTCGGTTCCTGCTAGAAACAATAAAAATAATTGCACGATATGAACATGTATATCATCAGAATTATCATGACAACAATGTATAAATCCTCACCAGTTGTCATCGTGTACATACTTCAATCCTTTTTTTTACAAGGTTTGTCTTCCACATCTGCACCTGTCCCTAATCTGAAATACTTCAGTGGGTACAGAAAGTTCAAAGGAAAGGAATGGAAGTCTCTGGTTTCTAGAAAATCAACAAAAATGGTTTGTCTTATGGAGCTAAATGAAAAAGAATGGAAGTTGAAGCTCAAAGAGGAAAACGACTGGCACTAGTAGTGTCAAAGAAAGCCCCTTATGCTATAATTCTATCAAAGGCAGTAGAGAAGTGGATGTCTTTCCACAGTGATTGCTTTCACGAAAACCAAGATTACATGCTGCTGTTAGAAAATGGGAAAGATTTTCACGTAAACTCCGTTTGTTGCTGTGGTTTTAGAATTATCAAACTCTATTTCTTTAATAACAATCTCCAGGATTTCTCGAGAATCGAAGTTAGGTACAGCATTCTCAATTTGACTCAGAAAAGCATGTTGAATACACTTTAAAAAACCGATTTCAGCTGTGTCCGCGCAAAACATGGTCTTGATTCATCAAAACTCGAAGTCTATTGAGTATTTAGAATACGAAAGGGAACTAAATTATTTGATTCGGTACCTCCGAACCAGAAGATTTCCCGGGAGATTTCAAGAAACTCAAGTTAAGCGAGTTGACCAGGAGGGATGGCGGTGCGGCACCAGCAGATTGGTTCTTCGCCGAAGCCAACAAAACGTTTTCGTTGGAACTTCTTTCGCCATTTTGGGTGGCATTTTAAATCGCTGGGATCTAAACTCAGTCACGGCTTTCTCCGATCCTGGCTTTCTGAGTGTGATCGAAGCCATACGAAAGATCGAGTTGATTCAGGTCGAAGCTGAGTTAGAGCACAATGACTGCGATGTCGATTACTTCCAAGGCAAGCTACGCTCTTCCAGCTCCTCACTGATTGTAAAGGAAAGGGAGGTGGAGGCTCTTAAAAGCGAGATTATAGCCCTCTAAGGCAGAATAGATATATACGAGCGAGCTGGCCCGAAAGCTGGAAGCCCGCCGAAAATTGGAAGCCTGCCGAAAACTGAAAGCCCGCCAAAAGTCGATAGGTGTTCTCCAGCACCAAACTCGTCTCCCCTTTTGACTAAGAGCAGTTCGCCATCATGGTCTCTCCCATATGCTGAACAGTCTTTTAGTGAAATACGAGAATCGACAGTAACGCCAGCCATAAAGAGAAAGCTTCGCAAGAAGTCAGTTGAAGTCATCGGCCAGCTGCACAGCCTATGTGAAAGCCAAAAGGAGACCCTTGATTCTGTTATTACAGTCTTGTTTGAGTGTTTGCGGTAATTATTAGATGACATGGGGGAGGGGGGGATTTCACTTAGGTGTGGTCCATTAGACCTTTGATGGGGAGGGGGTACAAATCCGAAAATAAATATCGAGCAAGAACTTTGGCTAGCAAAACAATTACGAGCAAGCTATATCTGCTAAAGGAAAAAGTATTGAGTAAATAGAAAAAGATATCATGCAGGACTAGTGATCAAGAAAAAAATCTAGCACAACAAAAATCGGAGCAATTGCAGAATACGTTAGGTGGAGACGCCAACATATCAATGCGTTAGTCCATATCTGGTTATCTCTCTATCACGTCCGTTTCAAACTGACCTCAGGGGAAATTTAGCTGAGTAGCCTCGCAATATTAACTTCACGGTAGTCAGTCATTAAGAGGTCTGTTAATGCCTAATAGGCTACAGCGTGCGAGGGCAAACCTTTGAAGCTCTACACCAAAACGTGATGGGTAGGAGAAAGGGTTGAAAGATATATATGCGCAAAAGACATTTTTAGAATGCTTTGGTCACGAAGTCATAGAACAGAATACAATAAGGCGATTGTAATACATGAGTCACCTACTATTTTGCTTGGGAAGTGAGTCAATAGTGGAAGACTGAATGTCCGTTGCGTCAAATAAAGGAAGTTTGAAGAAAAATTACACAATCCTCTGAGTTTTCCTATATAAACATATCGCAATAAAACCAGTATCACTGAATAATGTAGCGTGCTCACCTTTTTATTAGTAATTCGTATACACCAGCTACAAGCACATTTAATATCGTTGTATTAGACTGCTTCATGCCAAAAATGTCCGAGGTCAACGAAGGACACGCCGAACATAGGCAAACATTGCAGCGACTTTGTCGTATTTGTGCTGGTTTTTTGAAAAAAATCAGCGACCTTTATGATACAAGTCATTCTTGCAGTGAAAATGGAGATTTTCTGACGAAGAACTTTGGTTAATGTAGAAAAGGATGACCCCCAAATACATCCAAGTAGGTTTTGTAACTTGTGTTACCTTTCACCTACTCGTGTTCCACATGGAAGTGTATTTTGGCAAATTCATACCAATGAGCACGATTGCCCAACATATACTTTGGTGGAAGCAAAGAAAAAAGGTGGCAGGCATAAAAAACTCAAGCGAGGGGAGAAATCTTCAAAAAGTAAGGAATACACGGTAACGAAGCAACCTTCGACAATGTCAACAATACACTCGAAAGTCGAAGAACTCAATACTATGGGTCCGCATTTAATTATTGAACGATTAAACTCGGAAAAAAAAAATTCTGGAACCCGTTAAGGAAGATTTCTTTTGTCCTATTTGCAAAGACGTGCTGTTAAAACCTGTTGAAACGATATGCGAACAAAATTTTTGTGGACTGTGTTTCAAATAAATGCTTCAGGCACACTTCGCATCGTCAACTGAATGCCCTGTTTGTAAAACTATTCTTATTTCCTCCGACCACCTGAAACAGCCGACTAGAATGGTACTGAGGCTCATAGCAGAACTCAAAGTTATATGCAATAACTGTGGCGATGAATTGTGCTATGAGAATCACAGTACACACGAGTGCACCATTGCGCTTGGCCAAGTTCGACCCAACCCAACCCTCGCACCTGCACCTGCACCTCTCCCTCCACCGCAAACTACAACTTTGGACGATGCCATGGAACAAATAAAGCAGGGGAAAATATATCCACAGTTGGAAAAGGTTGGAACTTTGTTTCTTAAGTCCAAAATCCTGTCATCCGAGGATGGGAAAACAGCCATGCTGAAAACTGGTGGCAAGGTAAAACGCAGTCTTTTTTATTATCTTTATTTCTTTACTTCCAGCATATATATGTATATTTCATTATGTTTTCTGGTTCTAATAATCTTTCTCCCTTTTAGCCTCTACGCTTGGTTACGCTACCCAAACCCCAGTGATGACATAAGTATCAGACAAATTCGCAATCGAACGAAAGTATTAAATAAACTAGGAGATGCAGTCAGTGGCGGGAAGGGCCAACTTCACCTAGTACACCAAATCAAGGAATTAGTACTACAGATACCAGACGGACAAGCACTAGCAATGAAAGCTGACATGGGACTTCCATGGTTTAGACTAGCTAAGTTGAGAAGGTAAATAAAATCTTAAATAGAATAAAATCATCACAATCGTATAAAAATGTCTTATTCTGACTGTAATTATCATACTTTTCATGGAAACTTTTTCAATTCACAGATGGTTTAAGAACTGGGGTATTAAGATCGACAGCGAGAAGCAGCAACGCTTACAGAAAGCTGGCCAAATTGGCACCAACCTGCAATCAGAGATGCTACCATTGGAGCACAGTGAAAAAAGTGGCAACAAGGTGGTGACTGTTATCAAGCAAACCCCCTGTGCATATGTAGAGGACATACAAGCCAAAATAACATCCTATGTTGAAAGTAATGCAAAGTAAGTACAGCATGTAAGGCTAACATTAATTATTCTATTAAAGTAAGTTATCCTAATAATTATTATATGCTATATGGGTCCAGTCATTGACTATAGTGAACCAATTGGCAGTGGGAGTTTCGGAGAATGCTTTCTTGCCACCTACAAGGGGCTAGATGTTGTGATGAAGCAAATGAAACGAAGAACTCTGAAAGTGCTTGCAGTCGAAAACGAGAGAGCGAAAAGAGAAGTACTCCATGAAGCGAGAATAATACTGCGTTAGGCGACCACGAAGGATTGCCACTACTTTTTGGTGTGGTAACTGGTGAAGAACCATACGCTTTGGTGCTTCAGTTTCATGGCGTGGACGGAAGTGCAATGACATTACAGCAGGCTGCCAACACAAAGCTGTTATCGTAAAGGCAGTGCATCAGTGTATTTGTAAATATTTGTTCTATCTTAGAGCACATCCATTCTAAAGGATATTTACATAATGACCTTAAGTCAAAAAATATTTTAATCGATGAGCAAAAATATTCATTATTGATGTTGAGTATTGTGATTTTGTGGTTTGGACTGAAAAGGATGTGCACATTGAACGTATTCACCCAGATAATGTATTCTGGGAAGAAGCTTTAGCAAAGTCATCCAAATTTTACCGTGTTGGTATCCTCCCAGAAATTATTGGCAAATGGTATTCAAGGCCTGTGAAGGTAAACACAGAAGAATCTGATGGTGAAAGTGGGCCATGGTGTTACTGCAGGGCGGACATCGAGGGGAGCCAGCTGATTGGCTGTGATAATGATGATTGTAAAATCATCTGGTTCCACATGCAGTGCCTAAGACTTGATAGTGTTCCTAAAGGACAGTGGTATTGCCCTTCATGTCGAGCCATTCAGTAAGAACAAGTACTTGAAACATTTTTTAATTATTAAATAACAGTGGCAATTAAATATATACATAATAATATATAAAGATAGATCTAGATATATAACAATTACACTATGAGCTCAAAGTTTCTATCAGGAGATAGTACATTTGTAGCTCTGAGTCAACTATCAAAGTCGATAAAAACTGAGAGTGAGTAGTCTAATTGGTTTAGTAGAAACCAAATGGTCATTCAATATTAACTGAAACGAGACTCTTTTTGCATTTTTGTATATTTACCTTTCTTATTTTATTGCCTTTTCGCTACTCACTCACTATCTATCCCAGAATAGATAGCATGTAGCGTAGCCAGGATTCATGATAGAATGCTAGTTGGTTTCTACTAAATATATATATATTCCAAAATTTCTGAAATAGTTCAACAAAACAAACATTATACTAAGCTAGCCCAGGGTTGAACCTGATATAATTGTATGTACTACATGTACATGTGTAGTACCTATGGTCAGTATTGATATTATTCTAAGGGAACAATTGATTCAGACAAATTTGTCAATGCACAGCAAACTTTTGCAATCTTATCAATGGGGGAAACAGATTCACCAGCCTTACCAGTTACTGTTTCTATCATTAAAATACTTTGCAAAATAACATACTTGCGTCTCACAAGCCCAATTACACGCTCAACATGTATCCGGACATTTGCTATTTTTCTTGTCTCTTCAACTTCGTGAGCTGACAACTGGCTCTTACCACGTGTGAAAGCAGGAAGTTTTAGTAAGGCTTGATAAAGACCTACGCTTTCAGCTATATCAAATCCCCTATCAGCCAACACAATATCACCTGGGGTTAAGTTTTCTAATAATCCACAGTTGTCAGTTAAATGTTTATCACTAACTCGTCCACCCCATGCTTTAGAAATAAAGGAGATCACACCTTGTGGGGTTATACCAATTTAAAACTTAACAGTATTATGGTGTTTGTAGTTCGACCATGTTATAGCTCTAGCCAAAAGACTTGAGGGCCTGTGTATGAACACCTCGAAGCAATCAATAATCACTGCCACATGTTCCCAAAAATTCTGTTTGAATACAGCTGGCATGGTTTTTCGAAGGTTCTCTCGATCAGGCCATACAATCAGGAAGTCCAATCTTGCATTCAGCACATCAATCCACTTGTCAAATATTCTGCATGCTGTAGACCTGGATACTCCAAACCTATAGCCCAAATCTTGAAAGGGCACATTCAAACGTAGGCGCATAAGCACTAAGATGAGTTCTTGAAACTTTGTTAAAGAGTTGACTGAGCCTGAATATATAAAGTCAGCACATATCGTCATTATATGTTGTAGAACCAAGAAATTAGGAATTCCAGTGTAAAACTTGGTTTTCTCATCATTAATCTGAAAACTGGCTTCAGTTAAATCAGATTCCAATATTTTGTTCTTAAGTTCCACTAACTCGCAAGTCATGTTTTGATTGCATTGCTCCATTTGAGAGATTTGCAACCCAGAAAGTTCTGTTTGGCATCCAACTTCTCTGTGTGTCTCCAATGCCATTTCTAATCAGTGTCTGAATCTGGAACTTCTGTACAACAAAAACTTTACCTATATTAGTGTATACACCAAGAAATTAGTGTGTATTAAAATAAAATTGAGAATACCTGACAAAGCTGAATCAGATTCCAGTGTGTCATTCAAGGTTAACAATGCTTCAGCAATTTCTAGTTTAACTTTTTTGGCAGATCTTTCTTTTGATCTCTTGCTTCTAGATGCTGCCAGGTGAGTACTCGTCTTGATTTTATCATGCCCCAATTTTTGAGTTGGAGCCCAGTCTGGGTTCATTCTATCATATAGCGAAGAGGGTTCTCCTAGAAGGTCTAAAGAATCGTACTCGAATGTAAGTACAAAATTTGAACGTAAGCCGCTCTCTATATCAAACAAAAGGTAGCTTCCATATACAGTTCTTACCTGATATAAAGTGATCGCCACAAATGCGGGTAAATTGCGCTTTCTCATCTGTTAGATCCTTGCGATTAATATTGTCAAACCACTGCTTACGGCGAGCCCTCGAAAGTTTTTCATCCCTGCTGTCTGGATCGTTATTTTTGATTATTTTCGGAAATCTAAAGAACCGTTTCTTTGAATCACGAGTAGCATTATTACCACAATGATACACAGCACATAAAGTTGGCATTATTTCACTTTGTAGGTCTAAAATACAAAACAAATCACGAAGCGAAGCAGCATGTCAATTTGTGACACGTTGCCATGTTGGATGTGTATATCATACAACATGGCTGACTTCCGGTTCCATAATTAGGCGTGACGTCACATGCACACGAAGAATAGGGAAAGAATATGACTCACGCTAAAATCTTGCAATAAGTACAACTTTCTAATCATCCTATGAGTTATCGTTTACATCAACCCTATGTACGTTGCCTTTCTCTTAATTTTCTCTAAACCGTTTAACGTTAACCTAGTTACGTACAGATCATGTAAGTTAAACATTCGTGTGAGTTATTTACCATTACTTGGTAGTTCGAAACACAGAAACCATTGTTGAAATGAATCTCGAGTGATCGTGATAACTCACTGTAATTACTTCAAAGTAACCGAACAAAAGAGCATTCAATGCAAAGAATTCAGTATAAAACGAAGGGACGTGAAACCCTTCTTCATTCGTCATCATGTCGAACCAAGGTAAGATCCAAACTGTTTAATGATACACTATAAGATCGTGTGCGGTATCCTCATAGATATTCTCTTCTTGTATCCTATCTATACAGCCTATAACACTTGCGTAGTGTGCAATGCTGTACCTGAACCAGCCTTTACTTTAAGTACGTGTGGGCATAAATTCTGCGAGAGGTGTGTCCGCTTGGCCTTCGCCACAGGGCTTTGCCCTGTGGGGGTTGCTGGTAAGTTTTCTACTTCATTTCGCTACAATGCTTAAACGCAATACCATACAACCGTAACCCTTAGCGATATTCCCAATAACTTATCAATCGTATAAATCATTCTTGCAGGAAGGCAGGGGATGGGTGCATAATAGTCCATGCGAACAGCATGGACGCCTGCGTTCTGGCGGCGGTCCACCGAGCTGCCGATATGGTGTTTAACAAGAAGGTAAGATAAAATCAATGCAATGGTCACAGTAAGCGCAAAATACATTAACACCATACCTGTTATAAATTCCTAATCCGTCGTTCTTCTTCTTTTTCAGTGAATTATGTTGCACCACAAAACAACCGGTAAGTCTTGTTCTTAATCTTAGAGTAAAAAACGTATCTCTTTCACTTTAGTCAGGATAAAGAAATAGCGTGATGCATGTTTGGTTTACATAGTTAGGAGTACCCTTCTTAGATCGTTACCCCTTGCTTACCGTTTAAGGACGTTAAAAGCGTAAGAACATTTCATCAGAGAAACACGCGTAGAGAAACCACAGAGCCATGTTGCTCCCCTCTATACTAAACAGACTCTACTTTATCCATCTAATCATCGTTTACTCCATTCTTTGCAGGACTCGACCATTGATTTTTAAAATAAAATAAATGAAAGTAACTGTTTACATGACTTCGTGTATTTTATTGTAGACTTAGACTTAATTCGCTTTCCCTTCGCAATAGTTGTCCACGTTATCAACCTCTGACTGGGTTTTTTCAACTTCGTGTTTTGCCTATTAGGATCTAGCAATAGTGGTTCGCTGTGTTAATTAATTTTTTACCCGGCTAAGTTTTCTTTTTACTAAAGTATCCGTATTCCTAGCTCAGGGTAATGATTTGGGTTGGCTCGTTGTCCCAATCAAACAAGTTTCTTCCCGCCTAAATCTTTTTCCCGCCTAATTTTTTTTCCGCCAAGTCTTTCCTTCTCATCAAAGCGAGTGAGTCGTACATTACTTTACTACCAAAACTTTAGTAACTTCTATTCGTATTTCTCAGGTTGTTGTACCTTACTTTACTACCAAAACTTTAGTAACTTTAGTAACTTCTATTCGTATTTCACAGGTCGCCGTACCTATGAGTGTGTCGTACCTTACTACATTCTCAAAAGTTTAGTAACTTTAGTAAAGTATATTCGTATTTCTCGGGTTATTTTTGGGGGGTCGAGGGATACGAATCGAAGGTTTTTATGGTTTAACACTAATTATAACGAATCCTACAACTTTAAAAATATCTTGGGCGTGGCAAAATGGCACCAAAGCTGTGGTTATAGTAGTTACATAGAATACTCTATGTTCTATGCTTGTTTGAAATGGTGAAAATTTGACCTTTCCTGACCCATGATCGCGTAAGAAAAAGACTGGGTCGATTCTTGATCTTACGTCATATAATTCATTCCACTTTGCAATAATTTGAATAAATATTTAACATTTTGTTTAAAATAACCGTTTTCTTTACTAACAACTCACAGACTGTGTATATTATCTATATATCGATGTTGTTGTGATAGAAAGGCGCCATGGAGAATAATGCATTAATGAGGCGACGTAAGATCAAGAATCGACCCAGTCTTTTTCTTACGCGGTCATGGGTCAGGAAAGGTCGAATTTTCACCATTTCAAACAAGCATAAAACAGAGAGTATTCTATGTAAACAAAAAAATTCTTCACAGAAGTACTCAAAACCTTTCAAAGATTCATATGTATAAAAATTGCAAAAGGAGTTAGGTGCACTTTAAACAGTCGTCATTCCAAGATGTCATTAAACAGTAGATAGGATTTCACAAAATTGTTGTTGACTTTCTCTTTTTTTATTCAATCAAAATAGGATAATCCCGACAACCCACCTTAGGCTTTCTCTTGCTTTCTTGATATCTTTTAATATCTAAACCCCTTGCCTGTGAAATGTTAGGCAAATCAACTAGCAGTGGTTGACTACAATGCTCCTCTTTTCATTACTAAAACATGGCTCTCAAACAAAGGAGCTATAAATGCAATTTTAATTAAAATTATCGCGTCAAACGTTTTCCAGAACAATATTCAAGGAGCCCAGGTTTTCCTATGTGTTTTGAGCGGGCTGGTTTTAATTTGAGCTTCTTTTAAAATTCAGTAGATTGATGATTTTACAAAGAAAGCGGCGTGTATTACTTACTAACACGTATTCAGAACATTTATTTTCGGATAACTATATTCATCATGCAGTGTATCCAGCCAAGTTTTTGATTAAAAAATATCAAAAAAGAAATGTATATATGCAAAGGTATAAGCATAAGAAAACCATATGAAGAATTGCAAATCAGAAAAGTCTTGCAATCCAACATCCGTTGCCATTCCATATTTTCAGCCGGGATCATTTGCGGGACGATTTTGGGATCATTTGCGGTGCCGTACAGACCACCTGGGTATCTTAACGACAATATGAGATACTGGACTGAAAGACATGTTAAGAACTTGTTTATTCCAGTACATGTATCCTTTGAACAGATACAGTATAGTTATTGTGTTTAATTAATTTACATGAGTTATAAACATTAAGTCTAAGAAAAGGGGAATGTAATATTTGGTTCACTTCCGGTTTATTCATAATCTCACTTCCTGTAAATGCCCAGAGCGCGCAAGGACTGATGGTTATTAAACATGTCGTGTTTCGAGCACAAGGTTGTTCGTGTGGCTCTCCTTGAAATCTAATATATATACACTACAGTTACATTGTGTACATTCGTGTACACTTATTGTGTACAGTCCATATAATATTTGATGTCCTATTATTAAAATAACATATTTATCTTGTTTTCCTTTGATCCACAAAAAGAATGATTGTGAAAGATCTCAATAGGATTATTGATGTTTACAGCTGCAGTGATGATTCTGATGATGATGATGATGATGATGGTGAAAGCTACATGTATTTGAGTGATATAAGGTTTGTTACTTGGACTTACACATTTATTATTATAGGCCTAGACACGTATTCCTTGTACACCAATATATCGTAAGATTGACTTTATGACAGTATGGATATTAGCATCGATGACGACCTGAAAACGCTAACCATGGTTGATCCATATTATGGAGAATCTGATGAAGACCCATCATACATACGTGCACCTAGCAGTCTAGGGGAAGATGATGGTAATAAAGAACTGGTTGACATACATGCATCTACGTGTAGCACTCTACTGGAAGATGATGGAAGTCCATGTACAGAGCCAGTCGACATACCTAGCACTCTAGTGGAAGATAATGGAAGTACAGAACCAGTCAACATACGTGAAAGTGAAAAAAAGCCAGGTCAGGAACACGAGGGGAACAACTCAGTCAAAGAGGAAATAATGAAATTGCTTTTCTGAGCTGACTAGTGTGAAATCCTTGGAGACATTTCTTTGTTGCATTCCCATGTGTGGGTGATGGTATCAGTAAAGAACCTGCTTGAGCTGAATGGCAATAAATGCACAGCAGAAGATAACGGCCAGATATATGGTGCAGCTGTAAACCACATGGTGAACAGTTGTGCGTCCCATGTGGAAATCGGCTGGAAGTGCTGCAAAGGTCATTCCAGCAAGTGGGTGAAATGCAAATTAAGGGTAAAAAACAATGTCAACACATATGTCAATGACTCACTACTAGCTGCTGTAATAATTATTTCTGGAAATAATTACAGCAAGTTTGCATTATTATGTAAAGCACTTGGTATCACCATTATTAGTGGCAACACATTTATGAGGTTTCAAAGCACTGTGCTGTTCCTGTGGTCAAGGATATCTGGAGCAAGATGAACCCACTGATCATAGACATCCTTAAGCAGTATGAATACATTTGTCTGTGTGGTGATGAGATGAACGATTCTCCTGGACATTCTGCACGATATTGTGCTTACACATTGATGGAGCATGCAACTAAGGTTGTTGTTGACATGGAGATCCTGGACAAGAGAGAAACTGGTGGGAACTCAGTAACTATGGAGAAGGAGGGTTTACGAAGGTTATTGGAGAAGATGGCAAATGTTCTCTCATTCAGTGAACCAGCAACAGATGCCTCATCATCCATCATGAAACTGGTTTGAGAGATGAAAGGTATGGAGTAATATCTGTTATACAATGCAATATTTAAGTTTGAGAATAAACTACAAGCTTACTACAGGACTTACAGACTCTACGAAAATGCCGGGGACATTGCATTTGAATCAAGGCAATTACACGGTAATTGCAGAACGTAACAGGACAACAAATGGTATAAAGAAAAAATACCGGTTTTAACTCTTTCGGGTCCGATCGTGTGTGAGCTCAAATTGGTGAAATCCTGAGTGCTAACTCAACCCTCCCCCTCAATTCAAGTTTGGCTAGCCCGGGCTAGTTAAATACTGCTGACTTTTTAAGCCGAGGGCTCAAACTTTCCCCACAATGCCATTCGGGAGAATTCTACGTAGGTAGGTATCGCTACTTTTGTAGGGTTTCCAATTAAATGTGCTCTAATTTTGGAGAAAAATGCCACTGTCAGAGAGCTAGAGGTAATCATTAAGTCTTAGGACGGCTGAAAAGTACTAGGTTTGCTTCTAGTAGGCTTTGTGAGGGAGTTCACAGAATTTTTCTGTTGTTTTTGTGCTTTGAGACACAGGAAAAAAAATCTTCAACGAAATCCTTGAAATCCTGCAAGATGGCAGTCTTTTACCCCTGCTCAACCTATTAGGATGTGTTTTTGTCACATTAAAGCAACGGCTTGAGTCCAAATCACCGCTCTTGGTTGTAGGAGTAAAAGACCCTACAGGAGCAGCATGCAATTTGGGGTGGGTACAGGAGAACGTGGTGGAGAGAGATGCAGTGACAAGAATAGCGTGGTCCACAGTCCCTTGGTGTGTTTTGTGCAAACAAACCTGGTGGTTGGAAAGATTAAAGAAGGAACTGTAACGACTGAGTACTGATTTTGTGTTTGCTCTTGATTTAAAGTGCGAATGGGAAAAATCTTTTGAGCCGATTTTCAGCTCCTTAAAATTCGTGAAAATCGAAGAAACAAAAACGAACGCCAAAACAAACGAGCTCTTCTCCAAAGTGAAAGAGTCAAGGGATCCCTGTTATAGCTCTGACTTTGAAGCCATTCATCCCTTCACATAATATCGCAACATCGTCTTTCCGGCATGTCTAGATGTGATGCAATATAGGTCTCAGGGGACCTATATTTACAGGCTCGGACCCGAAAAAGTTAATATATATGTCGCAGTTCGTGCACAGGTGTTACGTTACAGACTTGCATTGCATGCCAGTGACATTGATGTAAATAGCAACAGCTGTTGGTGATTCAGTAATAAATGCTTAAAAAACACTTTACGGTAAAAGGTCGTTACTTTTGGATAGTTGTTACTTTCGGGGGGGTCGCTATTTTCGGCCCCAAATTTTATCTTTACTTTCGGTATGTCGTTACGTTGGAAACTATACGGTAGGTTACTACAGGGCTTCTATGTAAATCAGATTAAGTTTTTATCTGTTAGGATTCCGTGTCTAACTACCAATAAGTATAAGTAAGTATATTATTGTTGCTTGAGTGGAATACGCACAGAGAACAAAACTGATACACTAATACTTACGTTTGGCGAGTGTCTGTAGTTGATGTACGAATGACGACGCCCCTTTTCTTTTGCAAATCTTTCAAACAGTGTCTGTTCTTACAATGATTAGATAGTGTTTGTCCGACATATTCATAACAGAAAGTACAGTAATAGTGATACTGAATAGGATTTCTCAGTTTCATGAAAAACTTCAGAAGTAAGGCCATAGAAGATGCTATCCGGTTAGGCAGTGTGCAATGAACGTTGTTTATCAAGAGGAGATCTGAAAGAGCCACACCCAACAAGTTATGTCGAACTGCAAACGTTATTACCAGAAGCAGACTAACGCCAACAGCAATACGAGCCCCATCATACAATTGTACACTGTTTGCATCAACATCGGCTGTAGAACCCAGATTGGTTTCACCGTCTTCCTCATCTTCCTCTTCTAATTCGTCCTCGATAATAGAAAAGTTATCATTCATAACATCTACTTCTATTTGTTTCCACTGCCTCGGTGAAATCAAAGTTGTCCATGTCGTCAATAGAACCACACGTCATGTAATATACAAAAAACGAGCTAGTGTTTTACCAGGAGATCCAAACACTAAGAAAGATGAAAGCACGAGGCTGCTTCGGCCGAGTGATTTTATTATTTCGAGGTGTTTGGATTCCCTGGTGAAACACGAAGCTCGAGTTTTTTATATGACTTCTCAAGCGAAAACAATACCTGCATTCATAAATCATTAGAAAGTATTGTTTACCTGGAATTTTATGTAAAAATCATTGCATGCTAGTAGAATTTACATATTTGTGTTTGCCATGGCGGAGGGAAGGTTTCGCTGTCCCAAAACAGCAGAGGGGGAGGAACTTTGCGTAGAAAAGTCAGTACCGAACTCTACTCGATATAAAAACAAGTGGGCGGCTAGTCTCTTTGAAGAATGGCAGCGAACAAGAAGGGTGAAGTTTGCTTCAGTAGAGGTTTGCGGACTTTTTAAGGAGTATGACTTTCATAAAGTTCAGCCACTTAGTCAGCCTTTATCGGACATGGACGCGTTGACACTAAACTACTGGATGTCGAAATTTGTGCAGGAGATTGCAAAGAGTTCAAAAGACCCGTACCCTCCTAAAATGCTGTACCAGATTGTATGTACCATTTACCGGTACTTAGTTGAAAAGAACCCAAGCATGGATGTTAATCTGCTGGATCCTTCAGATAAAAGGTATTTGTATTTATACATTTGCGGGTTTAAACATTCTACTGCAGTATTTAATGTCGCAGTGTTCTTTGGAAATTTTAAATGATAAGTATCCTAACATTTTGTTGTGTTATTGTCAGGTTTGTAATCTTTAGAAGAATACTGGATGCTGAAACGAAAGAAGGAACTCATACTGGAGTCGCATTGCGATCCAAATAAGAAGAGAAGCAGCCAGTGACTGAAGAAGAGGAGAGAAAGTTCTGGAAGATAGGACTGCTAGGAAAGGACTCAGCTAAGTCGTTGTTGAATGTAGTGTATTATTATAATGGAAAATTGTTTGGCCTCCGCGGAGGCGATCATAGGCGAATCTGCCTAACTAACTTTGAGATAGGTGATAACTATATCCGATTTGAAGAAAATGTTTCGAAATCGTTTCATGGAGGGCTCCTTGATTTGAAATATGAACCGCGTGTTGTAAGGCATATATGCCACTCTGTAGGTGAAATTCACGAGCCTTGTTTAGTAGAGTATTACCGCCTATATATAGGCCTGGTGTAGGGTCACGTGTTTTTTTATAGAATATGTATTGATTCAGTTTGTGGCCGATGAAGTAAAGGAAGTTGTGAATTCGGATAAGGTTCGCCAAAAAGAGATTAAAACTACAAATGGCTGGTTCAAGTAAGCCTGGCAAAAAAACTGCTTCTCGCGGCGACCGTGCTCCAGCTGCTAAAAAAACGACAAAGAAGAAAGCTCCCCAAAAGACAACCCCTTCAACGCAGAGTGCAACACCTGTAAATGTCCCGCACAAGCACCGTAACGAGCAGAACGGCACAAAAGGAGGCATATATTACTTTGCTATCCCAAATGCAAAGCACCGGCATGTTAGTCATCCCATCTCCTTAAGAACAGGAGCTGGAAAACGAACCATTACCTTCACCTGTCATGCCACCCAGCTTTAGCAGTGATGACGAGGACGACAATATGCCACTTGCTGATGGTTTCAACGACTTGGTTTGTCGAAGACGCCACAAGGCTCTTGGCCAAAACTGACGTTGTACGACCAATAGTTTTTCCAGCCGAAAAAGGCATTGCAGTGAATGCAGGGGTCTGAAGGATAGAGTGAGGGAGCTGGAGGTTGAAAATGAAACCCTCAGGATGGATATCATGAGGTTCGAGCGCCAGAATGCTGCAGCAGGTAAGATATTTTGCAGTTCTATGCACAGCCAAGCAACAATTAACCCGTACCAGGCCTTAAAAATCGTAACGTTTTACGGACTGTTCTTGAATTACAGCTGAGAGGTGGCTGCTGTTCATTTTTGAAAATCATCTGAAAATGAGGAAGTAGATTTTGGTTGCGGAAAAAAGATGGTGTGGGGTACATTTATTTTTATTGAAGGGAGAAGGTACAGTTTTTGTGAATACCAGGTAAAATGTTTAGCCTTTTTCAGAAAAACTCTTAAACCGCTTAGCTATACATGTAATTAACGATCAGTCCCTTATTAATTACCAAACGAGGTGTGGAACCCTCTACTGGGGACACCTATTAAATCTGGATAAAAAAAATTAAGATCTTAATATGCAGTAAACCGTTAACACATCTACAGTAATAAAAAAGCTAAAAGTTGATACTGGCGAATGAAATATCGGGATGAGTTTATAATTTAAGTTATCAAAATAAATAGATAGCTATAACATATTACACAGCCAGCTATATACATCCCGCTACTGAAATTGTACTCAAATTTCATTCTTTATAAATTTATGGCGAAAACCACTTTGGTTTGTAATGAATTAACTCTATTTTAGAACTTTGCTCACAATTAGCAATTTTGTTTACCCAATATGAATATATGATGTATCATTGAGTTAATTGTTTTATTATTACAGAAAAGAAAATAGTTCAAGGTTTTACTGTATCTTGACGCAAACGATAAACCAATTAGAAGTATAATGTTTGTTTTTATAATTTTGATACAGAAAAACTAAGAATTGAATTTTTTAACAGAAAATCCCAAAGCACCTGCTGGCACACCAAGAACAGGATATATATCCGCAGACCAGGCAAAGAAACACAATTTGAGTATGAAGTTTGGATTGTATGAAAAATCTGATTATATTGATACGTTTTAAAAAAGGATAATACACCCTTTGAAAAGAGCCCACTGTTCCCTGCCTTCATAATGTACCAGTCATTTAAAATGCTTTCATTGCTTTCTCTCCGTTTCTCTCGTTATTGGAAATTGATCTTCTAAATAAATCGAGAAAGGGAACAAATCACATTTTCGGGATAAGGTCTGAAAAAGGGTATGAAAAATCATATATTTTGGTCTGAAATAGCGTTAGGGTTTCTCGACCAGGGTGGCACACCCCTACCCAACATTTCGGGCAGTACCTCCCCTGGGGTCTTCACATGTGCGGGAGCTGGTTTTCATGGACGTGTTGCTTGAATGTCGCCGCTATGCCCGCGGTTGGGGGAGGAATTTCAAATGGCTAGTGCATAACAAACCTATTTTTTACGCAATTTTGGAGATGGTTGAGCTTTCACCTAGCATATCGGTGTACGTATACGCCCACCACATTGAAAAAGCAGCCAGGAAAGCGACAGCAACCGCTCTATTCCTATTGAGCTGTTTCTACAAAAAATAAGAACTTGTTGGCAAAACGGGGGGGAAATGCTCAACCAGAATGTAGTGAGCAGTCTTATTGGTAATTATTCAATAACATTTAAACCCCAAATCAACAGTTTTAAACCTCAAGGATCACAGAAGCCCTCGACAGAGTCAACGAATTCAGTCGCTTTGAGCGTAACCTCCACGAGTCTCGCGCCGATGTCTGCTCTCGCTGCAAGCACGAGCGATCTATTGACAGCCGGGACGGGATTTTCACAAGCTTCTGGTGCGGCAGGTAGGTCCGCTTCAATTGCGGTACCGTCATTTGTTAACACGTTCACGTTGCTGCTTTCATCCTCATCTGTTTTGTCTCAAGCGAGCATGGCGCCTCGTACGAACATGCCAAACATTCCTGGGCTTCCGGTGCCAACCTTAAACCAACCATTCGTTTTCTCCCATTCCTGTGAAGCTCGTGGCACAAATTACTGGGGGAACGTACGTCGACTAAGCGACTTAATGGCGGCCAATCTAATCCGAAATCTAAGCCGAACCACAACTTTCGTTTGATGGTAGAATCGTACTAACTTCTTCCGCCAAAAAGCAGCGGCATCGCATCGAGGACACCATCACATGAGTCGAAGCCTTCACGCTATACACGTTAGTTCTGACGTCCTTTTTTTCGCAGCGGTAGCGTGATTTAACCGCTTACAAACTGCTTATTCTGCGCACTTATCGCCAATTCTCTGGACGCGTGTGGTTCAATTATGATCAAGCTTTCCGTGAACACGCAGCAGCGACTAAGCTTACCGACTGGTCTTCTATTGATGTTCTATAACTTCCATGCGGCTGGGGCCACTGCCCATGCACTCCCTGGGAAAGTGCCCTCTGAATCCCCTGAAGCTTTCGGTTCAACTTGAGCTGAGATTATTTGCAAGTCATGGAATTGGGGTAAATGTTCGTCACCCTATGCGTCATGCAAGTATGCACACAAATGCAGCAGCTGTGCAGGTTCTCACCGCGCCGGGGATTGCCCTGGGTCATCAAGGCGGGAGGACAGGCGTAGATCTCACTCACCCTCAGCGTCACAGGAAGCAACTAAGATCAAGAGATGCTGAATTCAGACTTAAGAAACTCTCCTTTTTCAAATAATTGTTAGTTTATGTAGTTTCAGCAAATGTATTTTCGCTTAGCTTTATTATTAACTACCTATTCCCACTTGCTGTTTGTGTACTACATTGTAATTAAACAGTGTGTTATTGGTCTAGCTTTAGTCATGCATGATCGGATTCCCTCATTGTGCCCCCCTTTTCTTGTTTCAGTGTCCACCAGCCTGCCCCCAGTAGCTAGGGTCAGCCCTTTGCTCGTAGAACAGTT
Organism: Actinernus sp. WN-2022; assembly: GCA_030867875.1. Lineage (NCBI taxonomy): Eukaryota > Metazoa > Cnidaria > Anthozoa > Actiniaria > Actinernidae > Actinernus > Actinernus sp. WN-2022. The sequence continues at coordinate 761,982 of JAOWCC010001113.1, read as the reverse complement.
TGCTATGGAGCTTAGGGACCACCCCCATCAATCTCGCGTTTCCTATGTTTTGGAGGGACTACGCCAGGGCTTCAGGCTAGGTTTTTCACCCTCGGCCTTTCAGCAGGTTAGAGTTATTGACAATTACTTGGCTACCGAGGTCTCCCTGGGGAGGGTTGCGGGGCCCTTTCCATCACCCCCAATACGGAACTTGCAGGTCAGTAGCTTTGGGGTCATTCCAAAGAAAGGTCAGCCTGGCAAATGGAGGCTTATCGTAGATCTGTCTTCCCCAGGGGGCTTTAGTGTTAATGATGGCATTGACCCCGAACATTTTACCTTACAGTATATCCGTGTTGATGATATTATTCGCATGGTAGCTAATCTTGGCCCAGGGGCCTTGATAGCCAAATTCGATGTTGAGGCCACCTACCGCAATGTTCCTGTTCACCCAGATGACCGGCATCTGTTAGGACTTAAATGGTGAGGCCAGGTTTTTGTTGACATGACACCTCCCTTTCGGTTTACGCTCAGCGCCATTCATTTTTGACTGTGTGGCATCCATGGTCGAATGGATCCTCATCAACAATTACCAGGTATCACCACCTTGATGATTTTGTCTTGGCTGGTCCTCCAGGCTTATCGATCTGTGCCCAAAGTCTGTCAAGGGCATTGGTGGTATGCAAACAGCTTGGCCTTACTCTTCATCCTAAAAAGGGCCCTGCCACGTCATTGGTTGTACTTGGCATACAACTAGATTCTATTAGTCAGATGGCTCGCCTTCCATCAGAGAAACTATCGGCCCTACAGTCGCTAATAACCTCATGGGTCTCAAAGCAGTGGTGCAACAAGCAGCAGCTAGAATTGCTGATTGGCCACCTTCACCATGCTGCCAAAGTGGTTTGGCCTGGTCGGACCTTCATTAGACGAATGATTGACCTTCTGAGATGTTTCCTTCTTTGCAGCGCTTTGTGTGTTTATATTATTACAATTTTTGAAATGAACAATCGATTAATCAGTAATTCCAAAATCAAGTTCAATTATTGCACGAATCCTTGTTCTGGATCCCACGCGATGTTTCACGATTATACATAATACACTGGGATTGGCTATCACTAGCATTGGTTCTTATACGTATTATGATTGGCTATAGATATTATGACTCATTCGGTGTTTCCGTTGTGGTTTTCGCACGTGAGTCCAACATGAGTCGGCTGAGGCTCCCTGATGGATTGTCCCTCAAGATTGTATTTTATGTTTTGGAGAGATTAGCTAAAATAATGAGCAATGGGGTCGTTATTTTTGACATGTTGCTCTAAAATGGGGTATTAATTTTAGATCTGAGACTTAAAAATGCCTGGAATGCGCTCTGAAATGGGGAATGATATTTATTCAGAGAAACGAAAATGTTTCAAAGAAAGTTACATTGTAATCAAACTCTAAAACGGGGTATCAAAATTAGCAACATACCCACCCAACATTTTGTAGAATCTACCCCCCCCCCCTCCCCCCCGCCAACGGGGTTTACCCTCGTGTTTACCATCTAAGAAGAGAAACCGTCGAATTCTGTTATTTATTTGAACTAAGAAATTATTGTAATAGAAATCGTTCTCAAAGTTAGTTTAGCTTCTTTTATCTATGTTTTTATTTAGTAATTAATGACCTTTATAAAATAGTTTCGATAGTACGAGCGCTCTGATTGGCTGTAAGCCGTGTTTCTATAACTCTATAGAAACATAGTCAGTTGAGCGCGCGCTTGAGATAGTTGTGAGAATTTACGTTTTGGTTATCAAATTAAGCGAGCGTTTCCGTGCTTTTATTTGTTTATTTTATAAAGGAAATAGAAAACATTTTCTCCTTGTTTCTATAGAGTTATAGAAACACTTGTGGAAGGTTGGAAGAACTCGAAATAGCTGTGGAAACACTCGCCCTTCGGGCTCGTGTTCCCACTGGCATTTCTCGTTCTCCCAAACTCCCACTCGTGTTTCTATAACTCTATAGAAACACGGGAAATGTTTTCTATTTCTTAAATATGGCTATGTAATATCACGCCTAACCTCTCCAAACTTGGTAAAGTATTAATTTTTATGCGATCTTTCTTATGGTAGGATTCATTTTTTAATCAGATTAATTTCCACACTCGGCCCAGTCCCGGATTCGTTTCCAAAGTGGCCAATAGAACAAAGGGTTTACTGAGAAGAGAGAAAGCTATACATACTAGTGTCGATGCCGGATTAATTTTGAAGAAAGAGGCCGATGGAGAAAAATTGCACTTGTAAGAGAACAATGATAAATATCAGAGCAGGGGAAACGAAGCATTGCTTTTCCATGTCGGTTGTGGAAATACCATGTGGTGCTTTTCTCTATTGTTGTTCTTTTTTTAAATTCAACCGGCAAGAACGAACTGTTTTTTTGTATTTTTTGCCATTGCTAGAACGTATTTTTTTTATAATACGAACGAAAAGTAATGCAAGAAAACGCGATAATGGGAATGAAATAAGATCAGTGCCATACAGTACCTGTAAATCAGTTTTCGCGCCTTTATGGCTGGAAACCAGAAAGTCGCATTTTCAAGGCTCTAAAAAAAGTATTTTAGTTTGAGTTCTTCAGATTTGCAAAAATCTTATTTTGGAAACTTTATCGCTTCGAACCTTTATCGAAACCTTAAGTAATCCATTTATTGTTTGTTTGCTATTCCAGATAACCAAACTCGCCAAAACCCGAAAAACGACCAACAAGGTTACGTTTTTGACAAATCAAACCAAGGCAATATTAAAGAAAAGAACACGTTTGAAAAAAACAGCAATTATTCCGGGCTAGATCTAGAGGAGCCGCTGGACTGTGGTCGAGATAGTCCCGAAAGGAAATCTGCTGATCCCTGCGTTGAGTTTTCAAGAGAGAGCGAAGACGAAATCAAATATAAAGAAGACGGCGATACCGGTCTTGTAGATCTGACTAGCCAACAGTGCAAAACTAAGAAAAGGAATCAGCGCGACTGTGGTCAAGAGAGTCTAAAGAGAGATAGGAAATGCGCTGATCCATGCGTTAAGTTTTCAAGGGTGAGCGAAGACAAAGTCAAATATAGAGAAGGCGGCGACACCGATCTTGTAGATCTGACTCGCCAACAGTGCAAAACTAAGAAAAGGAAGCCGAGCGACTGTAGTCAAGAGAGTCTAAAGAGAGAGAGGAAATGCGCTGATCCATGCGTTTTACCATTTCCAGAGTTATCCAAACAAACAGTTTTATTCCAAGTTTTCAAGGGAGAGCGAATACGAAGTCAGATATGAAGACGGCGATACAGGTCTTGCAGATGACGTTTCTTCTGATTACTAAGACGTTTCTCTTTCCGACAGAAGTCTACCCTTCCCAATCCTCTCCCGAGAATGGTATAGAAATCAAATAATTCCGAAAAAGAAAACCTTCTTATCCCAAGCCTGTCTCCTTAAAGGTTTATCTAGACGATGGTTTAAGAGGAGGGGAATGCTTTCACTGAAAAATGTAAGCAGAACGAAGCCGACGTCAGTGAAAGGAGATATTGCAGAAAGAATTCGGTGCCTTAAGAAGACAAATCAAGAACAGTCTAGTACATCCAAAAGGCATGGCGAGATATGTCGGATGATAACTGCTGGAAAATTCATTATCGATCATGGCCCAATAATCCCAACACAGGAAATAGGAAAAATAATTTATCAAAATGAAGACAAAAAAAAGCCACGGAGACAAATGTCATCGGAAATATTAAAGATAATTAATCGCTATTTTAATGTAGTTCAAGTTTATGTGAGGGGGACAGCATATATTATAGAGAACCGAGGTCAGAGCATTTCCGAGATCGCCAAGAGACTAGAATAAATCACTGGCAGACATATACAAGGAGATGTAAATTTACAAATTAAAAACAATGTAGGATTTCTTCTTAAAAGTTCTGTCATATTCATGGACACAAAACAAGACATTGATCTAATAAAGGGTTTATTTGCGAAGGCTACAAGTGTTAAGTTTGTGGCTAAAATACTCGATGTTCAAAACCGAAACACTGTAAGATCTGCAAAAGATGAAATCGACCACAAGTTGTCTGAATTTTTAAATATCGAGTACACCTCACAGGTTGTAAGAAATGATAAACAAAGGAGGCTCATAAAGAGGATTGTTGCTCAAAGGAGGCAAAATCAATTTCGATTGAAAAACGAAACAAGAGGAAGGAGATTGAAGGCCGATATATTTCCAGAATTGAAGATTGTTTTAGAAGAGATATTCAGTCATTGCAGTGGCGGCATGGTGGGTGGCCTTGAAAGTCATCCAAGACTCACGACAAACGTAATGTATAGGTCTAAAGACAACAATCTTTACATGAGACAGGCCCGTGATATTTTACTGCAAGTTGCTTCTCCTGGTTTTGGCATTTCCCTTAATTCTTGTTATAATTACACATAATCTTACAAGGAAAACACGTATTCTGCAAAACGTCACCATGCTGGAAAAGATGTGAATGCACGGATTTCCCTTAAGTGTCCCCCAAGAATTGGAGTATCCAAGCAAGTCGTCAATCTTCATCGGAGTACAAAGAATGTCAATCTTTTTCTAGAGAGCACAGAAGGCTGCGAATCGGATTATCTGATTGACTCAAAAGATGCAAAGGCGATAATTTGTGGAGATATCCAGCCTGTTCAAAATCCAGGGAAAAGCTGGAAACCCATTATTTATGAAGACCACACATTTGACCAGAGCCGCACTAATGCAGTTTATCCAATGACCCACTTGTTTCTCGATAATTCAAAGAACACCCGTAAAGCTACTGAGAAAGACCCTGCAGTAATCGAAGTAACACGAACTGGACGACCTGTGCTTCTTATTAATATTGCTCTTACTGAAACTGAAACCACCTTCCGTGCAATGAATGAATTTCTATATCTGTTAACTGTACCATCCTTGGACAACATTTTTCGAAATTCGTCAACTTCATCTGAGAGTCAACTCGTTATGAGAGATGGTCAACTTGACTCGCCGGAAGTCAAGTCGTGGGTTTCGACTAACGGAAAGTGAAGCGTCAGTAGTGAAGTCGTGAATAAGTAATCAACGTAAATAATTTGGTGCGTTGATATATTCGATCACCAGGATGGAGGGGGGTCGTCAAACCGTGACGACTCGACTCAACTTGATCAAGTTGACACGAGTTGACTACGGTTTAGTCAACTCGTTGCCGTCGCACTTCCCAGTGGTTTCTTAATGTTTAGTTTTCGCGCCTTGCGACAGCAACCTGTCCCAATGTCCTCTCGACCATATCTACCGTCGCAGACACCAGTCGTCGTCGGATCTTAAGGTCCCTAATACTGTAGCTACGACAGATACTGAATCTCAGCCTTGCTATCCAGGTCGTCAGTGCAAACCTCCAAAATGTTTAGGTTTTGATGGAAAGTAGTTTCAAACTAAGTATGGGGAAATGTAGCGTTTTAGGTTAATGGACAGGCACCATACACAATGTTGACGGCACCATAATATAATCACGTGATCTCTATCCCTATATCATTGTAAGTTATCACATTATTAGTGAGTTCAATAAACGTTTGAGTAAGACAACATGTCTATGCATCACTCTGATTCTATATAGTAGAATCCACGAACCCAAGAATGCAACACTTCCTGACTGGCAAACGGCGCTTTGTGTGGAACATTAGATCCAAGTATCGGTTTACTGGAGATGTTCAAGAACAAAACCGTCTATAGATTGCAATGCAGGCGTTTCTAGTGGTTTTCCCTATTTTCATCCCCCCTTTCGTGGACGTTTTCCACTCGCAAATGAATTTCAGACAAGTAGGAATCGAGCGAGGACAGAAAAGCGAGAGAACGGGGAAGGGCCCGGGGAGAAGAAAGAAATGCCTGCCCGCAAGGCCTATGATTTTGAAAAACTTGTTCGTCCACGAACGAAGGCTCCTGATTGGCGCGACATCAAATTTACTGATTGACACACATCAATCAGAATTTCGGCCTTGGTTCAGCTATTAGGCAGGGAGGTCTGGTTGTCACTCTTGAAGTCTATTTTTAGCAATGGAACAATTTGAGAGGGTGCTTAATCAATCGTTGGATGCTCTTTCTGCTTTTGGATTCCAACATACTTTACGGAGAGAACAGAGAGAGTCACTTCATAAACTGGCTTATGGGGGTGATTTAATGGCAGTGCTTCCTACCAGCTTTGGAAAAAAGGCTTATTTTCCAGCTTCTGTTCGGCAGAAACAAATCATGACGGAGAAAGCTTCCTATGTTCTTGTGATTTGCCCATTGAAAAGTATTGTCGAAGACCAGATCCTTGAGGCATCATCAGTGGGTTTAACTGCTTGTTCGCTGGGAGACGTTGAGCAATGCAAGTTTCAGTTAGTATTTGCATCTGCTGAAGAAGCTCTCAACAATGATTTCCTCTCAACTGTAAAGGGAGACACAAAATTACACCAAAACCTAGCAGGGATTGTTGTCGATGAATCTCATACTGTTGAGACCTGTACCGGAAAAAGGTAAATAGCAAACCTAATCATTTGTACTGACTATACACTGTATATAAACCTAGTCTTAACTTTGAACTGGTTGACTTTCGATTCACGTATTAAAAGCCTGAATTTATCTATGTTATTTATTTATGTTAAGTGAAGAATCTACCTCATCTAGGCAACGGTTTTCGTACGCAAACTTAAGGGACTTCCTAGAGGCGAGTTGAGGGGAGACGAGGCGAGGCGAGGCGTGTTAAATTTCCGAATTTAACTTCAAACTTACAAACACTTACAAAGTCTACAATTTTCGCTTGGTCCTTTCGACATACCTGTACTAAAGCTACGTACATGTTTAAGCACTTTTGTCTGTCAGTTTGACAGCCCGGGAAAGCACACGTGTTATTATCGGAAGTAAAATTGTACTTCCATTCAAATAATACTTTATTCTAATTAGCTAGTTTTTGACAGCTAAAACGTAAATCAAATGTCACTCGGTTATTACAAGGTGTTTGCGAGGCGAGACTAATTAGGGGGAGTTTTCAAAATCATAGGCCTCGCAGGCAGGCGTTTCTTCCCCCCCCCCCCCCCCCCCTCTCTCTCTCTCTGTTTTTGTCCTCGCCCCATTCCTACTTGTCTGAAATTCGTTTGCGAGCGGATAACGTCCACGAAAGCAGGGACGAAAGCGGGGAAAACCACCAGAAATGCCTGCATGCTAATCCGTCTAGGGAGATGAAGACTTCTTCTCACGTGTAAGTCTCTATAGTTTATAGACCTATACAACTCGTCATCGAACTTATAATATACGTACTAACTAGGTAAATAAACTCTTTGCTTGTGTTTTAGACCTAGAAAATGTTATTCTAGGAACAATGGTTATGACAAAGCCGGAGCTCTATATTGATAAATACCGTGACTGATTTTATAACCTTACTGGTAAACGGATCTCTGTTTCTACCATGTGCCGATCAATAATTCGCCTTGACCTTACTTATAAGAAGGTACATGTATGTAATGCATTATTCTTGGCAGTGTAATTTTGAGGGCTTTTTCCTTCAATATCCTATAAAAATACGTACAAGTTATTATTCTTTGGTGTTATTAACACTCAAATATGTGTATAGAAATGGTAATTTGGATAAAAGTGGATATCCTAGCTATTCCAGCTTTTCATAACGTATTGTATTCAGGCGTTGATCATTATACATGTATATACAACTGCAGTAAATTTATCATCAAAGTTAATCAAACATTTTGTTTTCACTTTCTTTTGGTTACATTTGACTGATCCTAGTTACAGTGATACAGCTACAGTGATTGCTCATATTACTGAAGCGTGTAAACCACTTTTCGTGAAGAAACATATTCAAGATCGTAATATGCAAACTATGTATTTGGCATGAGACATCCTGAATATTCACTAGCTGGTACATCTCGAAAATCTGATGGATTTTCTTTAAGACTTCTTAATTAGTCTTGAACATGACTCGGACATCAAAGGATATTCATCAGCTATCATGTCGAATTCTGATGATGGTGAGGGATATGATCTGTGTTCTGACAAGCCAAAGAAAAAGTTTGAAAGGGCACAATTGACACCAGCTGGTCACAGACCCTGAAGGTAACAGCCACACTTGACCATGGCTGCATTTCTCAAAATCCGAAACACAAAATATGCTTCACTCGAGTGACCGCTTGTTCTCGAGAAATCACTTTTCCAACTGTGCATATGGGAAATGCTGAATATTTTAGCCATGTGTTCCTCATTACTTATTGCAAGAGTGAAGCATGTAGAAGGCCATAAAACTACTTGTGTATGTACATGTATAACCCAGGCCACTAGTACATTTAAAAGTACAAAGAGATGCTGTATGGTGTCTGACCAAAATTTTGGTTTATCTCACAAACATCAACCAAAAACTTTGGTGACTTAAATAGTACGTATTACACTATATATTGTGTTCCAGTTGTTGCATTGGTATTAATGCATCTTTGTTTGAATGCTACTGATTATGGAAATGAAATACTTTGCCAGAAATGGAAAATACAAAAGTAGTTGGGCCAGTGCTTTGTACATGTAAGATGTAAGGTCAATGTTTTCAGAATAAAGAAAAGGTCAAAAGTTACATAGTAAAATTCCTGTTTACATTTTTAACTTGTGGATGCACGCATGTCCAGGAACGAGTTATTGGGGTTAAGTGGATTTTCATTTCCGAATGTTGTATCCTCTTCCGAAGATGTATGTTAGCAAAATGTTAGCACGTACCATATTCGGAATATGAGAACTTCTGGCTAACTCGCTTAATATTACTGGCAGGTGGCTCAAACCTAGACAGGCATGGTAGTGGGTCCATATCACTTAGTGGTGATGACGTCACGATCAGGTGATTTTAAGTACATGCCCATATCTCCCTCATTTCTATTGCCAGCCGGCTCAAACTTTGAGGGGCATGGTACAGGATCCCCACGATTCACTTAGTGGTGATGACGTAACGACGATGTCATCAGTTACGTGATTTTTAACTCGTGGATGCACGAAAGCGCAGAACACGAGTTATTAGAGTTAGTGGGTTCGAGCTAATTTATTCATCGTTTTATGGTGTGTACTTCGTTTTTTTCTGTGTACATCGGGGACTCTCCGTTGGCTTTCCGAATAGTGTTCGATTTCCAGAAGATATATTAACGGCGTTTATCGCACGTGTCCAAGTTCGATATTCATCGGAAAAGACGCTTCGAAAGGATTTGGCCGTGTTGTTCAAGGTAAATATTTCGAAATGACCACTACAGCTATATTGTAAAAAGGGTAGTTATGAAGGCCCCATCGAAAACCTCCTGAGATATGGGCACACTGTCTAGACGACGACGGCGATGATAAACATATGAATTAAATTAATAATAAATTAATAATATGTATATATGCAACTACCATGTACTGTACATGTACATGTATGACCAAACTCTTGCTGATTAATGTTCTGTAATTTCATGCCATATTTTATAACTGTGTGAGTTATTAGGATTCTATTCTACATTTATTTGCATTTCTCGTATAGATTTTTTTTACAGACCATTGAAGAGGTCATGCAGAAATTGGATGCCCTGTCTTCAAAAGTAGACAGGGTGGTCTCATTATTAGGGAAACAAGTACCGGAGAGACGGGAGGACATTTCAAGAACTCCACCAAATGGTTCGGGATGCAAGGTATATAATTACTTTACCATCCTTCTGTAATTTAGTTACTAAAATGTAGTCTATTACGTAAAGTATTATCTGATTGATTAGCCTACTAAAAATAACTGCTGTTACATGTATTAATTAAGTCAATTGACGTATTTGTCAACATGAAATGGATTAACAATGTGCTTATGAGACAGGGCTGTCAATAGGTTTTGAAGTAGCTGGCTAATAAAAAAAAGTTGGCAGTCAGGTTGTGCCATAAGGTACAACCTTCTTTAGGTATGGCGGAATGGAGTTGTCGACGATCAACACTGTAGTTTTTTTTTTTTTATTTTTTTATTTTTTTTTTAGTTTTTTTTTTATTAGTTTTTTTATTTGCCTTTTTTTTTTTACTTCAACAAACACAACTTTACAAGTGCAATGGTGCAAAACTAAACAAAAAAAAAAGGGCTTAACTACGAATACAAAAACATATTACAATTTACACGTGCAAATTATCCTTCAGTGATTACATTTTCAGCTCGTTTTAGCCAGTCATATATGGGTTGCCATTTCGTTTGAAATTTTTCATCTTTTTGTTTGTTGATGGCAGATTCTCTTTCAATGATTGCTTTTTTACTTAAGAGGATAAGGAAGCTTTCAAAACAGAAGGGCGTATTTCTTATAAAGGATGTATACATAAGAAACTTTGCAATTATCAATACATGGTTTAGCAATTTGCTATTTTCAATAGGATCGACAAGACCGTACAGGATATGTACGGTGTTTAGGTTTAACGTTTGCGATGTGTTTTTTAACCACCATTTCTTGAAATATTCCCAGAAAGTTTTGGCTTCAACACATTGGGCGAACATATGTTCTAAAGTGTGTCTCTCAACACAGAACGGGCATTGATCGCTGTCTTTTATTTTTACCTTGAAGAGGAAATCATTTGTAGCAAGAATGTTGTGGTTAATCTTGTATTGGAATATGCTTAATTTTATCTCTTTTGTAATAGCAAACGGAAGTGTGTAAATTTCTTTTAACTTATTTTCGGGTACCCCTTGGCTTTTTAATTTCCTTTGAGCGGTTGGTGCTTTGAATTGTTGCTCTATGAGTACTCCGCGAGTCTTTTTGGCCGTAATATTTTGCGCGTTTCTGAAACATTCAGGAAGGTGTGGTGCGGGTACAGGTAAATTAACTGGTAATTCACGCCCATTTACTCGCTTATACGTTTTTACTGCATTTATGAGCCCTATAAACCGTATAAAAGTTGTTTTGATTTTAAACTTAGTTTGAAATTCATGATAAGTAAGCAGTTTGTGGTTATCATTACACAAATCGTCACAGCTGTATATCCCTTTTTGTAGCCATTCTTTGTAAAATACTGGGCTCCCACCTATTTTGATTTTACTATTGTTCCAAATTATTTCGTTTTCTATGGAAGCTGTAGGGTGTTGTTTAAACCAGCCCGATTTTAAATCCTGCCAATATACCAGAATTTGTTTGTAAAACAGTGGAAGCTCTAAAAGCGTTAGGTGTTTAACATCATAGTTGCACTTAAATAGAAAAGCGCCCCCGTATTTTACCAGGGGACTCAAGGGGATTATTTTCCATGCTGCGACACGTGTGTCTGCCAGCCTCTTTATCCAGCTGATTTTGATTGCTTTTTCAATATCACCAAAATTAATCATACAAAGGCCTCCATCTTCTTTACGCCCAATTAAAGTTGACTTTTTTATTTTAGGGGGTTTGTTTTTCCAAATAAATTTGTATGTAACTTCATCCACTTGCTTGGAATATTTTTCTGGTATGGGCAAAACAGATGCATTGTAGACTAGCTTCGATAATCCCAAAGTTTTCACTATGTTTATACGGCCATATAACGTGAGATTTCTTTTTTCCCACACTATGAGACATTTTTTAAGATGTTCAAGTTTATCAAGAAAATTGAGCTTGGTCGTTGCATCTGTATCGTAAGAAAAGTATATCCCTAGCGCCAGAATAGGTTTTTGTGGCCAGTTAAAGTCAAATGGTTTTTCACGCGACCTTCGCGCACTGCCTAACCACATTGCTTCCGTCTTAGAATTGTTTATGGTTAAGCCGGAGACACGACTGAAAGAGTTTAAGAGCTCGTTAAGATGTACTACTGACTCTGTATCCCTAAGAAAACAGGTGGTATCATCGGCATATTGTGTTAGTTTAATCTCTTCTCCAAATACATCAATACCTTTTATGTTTTTGTTACTATTAATCGCAAGTGCGAGTACTTCAATCCCTAGAACAAAAAGTAATCCTGAGAGGGGGCATCCTTGTCTTACACCTCGTTCCAGGTTGAAGAAATCAGAAGCATACCCATTATTTATTATACAGCTTGAAATATCTGTATAAAATGTTTTAACCCAATGTATTAGCTCCGGACCAAACTCAAATTTTTGTAAAACTTTTTGAATGTATGTCCACTCTATTGTGTCAAAAGCTTTCCTGAAATCAAGGAACAATGCAATTCCGGACAGATTGTGATTTAAAGTGTGTTCCATTAAGTCGGAAATTAGACGGATGTTTTCCCCTATATAACGGCCTTTGACATAACCAGTTTGATTTGGGTTGATGATACTAGGCAGTACCTTTTCTAGTCTGTTAGCGATTACCTTTGTTGCTATTTTGTAGTCCACGTTCAATAGCGAGATGGGTCGCCAGTTTTCAAGAAAACATGTCTGTTTGTTTTTCTTTGGCAGAAGCGTAATGATGCCTCGTCTTTGACTAATAGATAATTTACCTGTACTGAAAGCATTGTTGAAACTGTCAACCATAAGGTGTTTTAAGTCATTCCAGAAAAAGAGGTAAAATTCCGTAGGGAGTCCGTCCGACCCTGGAGTTTTGTTGCTCTTGAACTTTTTTAATGCAGATAGGCATTCTTCTATTGTTAACAAACCCTCACAGGATTTCTTTTGTTCGTCAGATATTTTATTATTTGACTTCACATTGTTCAAAAACGCTTCTTGTTCTAGGTTTTCGTTATTGGTTTGGGAGGTGTATAATTTCTCATAAAAGGATTTTTGCTCTTTCAAAATCAATGACGGCTCATTGATTATGTCTTCGTTTATTTTAAGCTTGGTAATGTGTTTTCTGTTATAGCTTCTTTTTTCAAGACCGTAGAAATATTTTGAGTTTCTTTCTCCTCCTTCATACCATCTAACCTTACTGCGAAGTATAGTACCTTTTATTCTATCGTCTAAAAGTTTATCTAGTTTCTTTTTTAGGTGTTCTGCTTTTAACAGAAGCTCTGCGCGCTTGCCTTTGCAATCGGTATTCTCAATACTTTTCTGAAGCTCAGTCAATTGTTGGAAATATTTCTTTTCATCACTTCTCTTACGTTTTTCTTTTCGTTTGGAATAAGACATGGAAAAATTTGCGATTTCCATTTTCATTAAGTCCCAAAGTAATCCTTTGTCGGTTGTTTCGTTGTGTTTTTCCAAGAATGCACTGAAGTTGTTTTGTAGTGATTCACTGTATTGCTTATCTTTCAAAAGCTCACAGTTGAATTTCCAGAAACCTGGACCTCTCTTTAACTTATAGTCTTTGCTTTGAATTGCGATGGAAACTGCAGAATGGTCAGAAAACGGGCTAAATAAGATAGAGCAGTCTTGCGTTATTGGGAGAAAATGCGCTGACAGGAGGACATAGTCTAGTCTGCATTGCACTTTGAGACTTTTGTCCCTCCATGTATACATTTGATCATTCGGGTGTTTATCCCTCCAAATATCTATTAACTGAAAGTGCGTCATTAGTTTGCGGATCCTTTCGATAACTAAGTGTTTTGCATCAATTGGCGCGCCGCCTTTTTTATCTATGGTCGAAAGCACACAATTGAAATCGCCTGCTAAAATCATGTTTTCTTCGGGAAACTGGTTAAGTATTTCTGTCAAGTCATCTAAAAAATTGATCTGGTTTTTTGGCTCATTTGGTAAATAAACATTGCAGAACGTGAAAACTGCCTCGTCAATTGTTGCTTGAACAATAACGTATCTTCCTTTTTTGTCATGGATTGTTTTCTCAATTGTTATGTCAAACTTGGGGTTAAACAAAACCATAACGCCTCTACTATGTTTTGTTCCGTGGCTGTAAAACACGTTTCCACCCCATTCCGATCGCCAATTACATTCCACTTCCATTGAACTATATGTTTCTTGTAAAAAGGCAATTTGTATGTTTTGTTGATGAAGCCATTTAAATATTTTTCTGCGTTTGATTGCCTTATTTATACCCCTGACATTTAGAGAGACACACTTTAATTGAATAGGTGCGCTTAGGTTGCATTTCTTATCCTCTTGAGAATTTTGCTCTAATAACATTGCGAAAGGTTAAACGACCGTATATTTGCATATGACTGGCTATTTTCATATTTACAAAGTGGGAGGCGAGCAGAAACATTCTAAAACAAAATTTGACAATTACAACGCGCAAAAATACAGATCCTGATGACCATACTGTCATCATTGATCTTCCCTGGCCAGAAAACAGTGGCCTCAGAATTTGGCTGGAATTGAGCAATATAGTAGATTGGAAAAAAAAAAAAAAAAAAAAGGCTATAATCGTCAGTCATTTTTAAAAAAAAAACTTATAAAGTTGACATTAACGTATTGTTGTCTTCCTTGCAGAAGAAAAATTATGAAACTGTACCTTGTGTACAGGTGGAGGATGATTTTGCAGATGACACAGAATTTGTTTCTGAAACAAATTGGACGATTCTCTTGAATGCAAATGGGAAAACGAAATGGGAAAACGAAATGGGAAAAGCTAAAATTCAGTACTAGCTTTATTTAAATGTTGTACATAAACAATTTCACGCCTAAAATTGCTGTTAATATTGTCTGTAATAGATGTTGCCATTTATCTTTTTGCTCATCTGTTTGTACATGCACTGTTATGTAATGCACCATCTTTTCATTTTATACTCATATGTATTCAATTATAGGCCTTCTATTTCAGCATGAGAAAGTTTCTCATTTAGGCCAAGTTTCATGCATGTGAAAACGTTCAAACGAATCTGTTGGTACAGTATATTAATTAATATAATTATCTTCTGTATGTGTCTTGTTCATTTCCAAGGTTTACAAGGAAGTAAATCTCTTCTTACTATCTGCCCCACCAAAGGACCCAACAAGATATGCCACCAAGGTATCATCTGTACAGGACATTGCTTAATAATAGATAGCTCAATGAGACACCTTGTTTATTTACCACCATAACAAAACATATTTTTTCAAGCAGAAAAACATTTTTAGCGAATCTTTGGCACCACAGTAAATTATTAAATGTATAACATTTCTGAAAGGGACACCCGAGTGAAAAACACATTTGGGTTCAAAACAATTTATAGGTTGTCGTTTGTTAAAAAAACATTAAAATTTTATAAAACCATTTCAGAGCTGTGAATGAGCACCACAAAGCGATGGAAACCTGTAGGAAGACACTACCAGGGCTCGACCTTAACGGTAGTCAACTAGCCAAATACTAGTGGATTTTCAGTTTTGACTAGTATAAGTTGCTTGTTTACTAGCCATGCTGGCTACTAAAATTTCTGTCACAACTTTTCTAGTAAATGGAAAATGCCATGATCATACCTTTGTTGTTATACTGCACAAATACTAGCATACAATTACGTAGAAATGATTACTCCTTTGCGATTTAGAACCATTTTGAAAAACCAAGAACTCGGGCAAGAGACTGGATTCTAGCTTACCCATCATGCAGTACTGTCATAAATCAAGCCGCCATCTTGTTTTTCTGCTTCGATAGATACGTATGTCTGGTGCAGTGTGGTGGCAAAGTAACAGCTAGCAAGGTCAACCCCTATTAGGGTAAACAAGTTGTGAAAACAAAAAAAATCTTGCAGGGAGGCAGGAATAGAATAATGTGGGGGATTGAAGTGTGAAGTATGAGTATTAAAACCTAATGTATGGAATAGCTATAATGAAAGGTTGTGTGAAGGGGGAAGGGGTAGCAATATATGAAGTAAAATCTAAGTGAATTTAAGGTAAACATTTCCCCATTTCAGCTATGATCTTTGCCAACACTTATCCCAGCTTCTTTCAATCCCTTTCCTTTCCATCGTCCCATTCCCTGGCCCGTCACCCCTCAGGCTGCGCATTTAACTCCTGTTTGATGTTTTGTGCAAATACCTGCATTCAACAAACAAAAAAAACATTATCTTGCCCGTCCCCCCTCACGCTGCGCATTAGACTCCTGTTTGATGTCTTGATCACAATACGGGGAAAGCTATCCAAGATCTCTTAGATCCCTAAACATCAAACCCCCTCCCTCCCTCATACAGTAACCAGCCCCCTCCACCCCCTTAAACCTTTTTCCAGCGGCAAATCCATGACACACTACCAGTACTCACCAGTTCCCACCATCTCCCATTTCACATACCCCACCACGCAGTTCTTGCCGGATACCTACACCACTCTGCATTGCAAGACCCCTACATAATACACATACATACATGCACATGCCTTTTTTTGATTGTTTTTTTTGTTGCTATAGCTGTTATACCAACGTACATTTATATTCTACTATGTCAAGTTCCACTTGCATCCTTAAACGTTCTACCCTCCAGATACTACACCTCTACGAGTACCTCAGTTAGGGCTGAGTAGGCCCAAACACAATCCACCAGTACACCTAGACTCCACTACACTGCCTTCTCATACATCCTCCATTCATCCAGCCACAACCCCACACCTCACCACGTTCGTTAATGCATCCTCCCTCCTCTCAGCGACTGACCAACCCCCTCAAAGTGTAATCCTCTCTCACCAGGACACAACCGACCCCCACAACCAAACTCTAAACAATCCCCATACTCCATTTACCCCTCTCTCTGACGACGCCATGAACCCTTCCTCACCAAGACCAATCAATCAATCTTTATTTCACACCTATTTGTATATTTACAGTTCCTTGTTTGAATTTTGTTTTTAGCAAAACATGAAAAAGTCAATGATAAAGGTACAATATACATATTAAAGGTGTCTAGGGGCTAAATAAACAAACATTTTCTGGTTAGCCCCTAGCCATGTAAAAATACATTAATGTAGTGACATCTTTATTTGTTAATTTGATATTTATGTTTTCAATTCCTTTTTTCCTGGGAGACTTAATTATCATAAAATTCGTTTTCTTAATGTTTATAGATAATTTATTTATATCACACCATTTTTTATTTTGGCAAGCTCTTCATTAACAAGTGTTTCAAGATCGCTGATGGAGGGAGACGAGGCAAATACGTTAGTGTCGTCAGCAAATATTCGAAAGGATAATTTATCCGAGCAGTTTTAAATGTCATTAATATAGATTAGGAATAGAAGCGGACCTGGAGAGCTTCTTGTGGGATGCCACATACCATTGTTTGTTTGGTGATTCCAAATTATTTAAAGATACATATTGTTGCCTATTTAAGAGGTAGCTAATAAACCATTGTAAAGGGGTTCCTCTTATACCGTACGCCTCTAATTTCTTTGCCTTTGTCAAATGCCTTTCAGAAGTCTAGACAGCGACCTACTAGATGTTGATCTTGACATGTACAACCCCGACTCTCCAGACAGACAGACTCACAGAGCACGAAATTATCTCCCCAACTCCAACCCTCCATCCACATATCACTGTTGACACACCCGCCACACACACATTCACTGCAATCTCACCACACCCTGACCCAACCATGGACTGTATTGACAATGCAACTTCCACACCACCAGACTACGACACTCCCCGACCTAACATCCCTGAACCGTACACCACACAGACCCCTCCCACCGAAATGACCTCCCTCAATCACAAACAGCCCCTTCTACCTAAACCCACACAAGTCCCTCCCACCAGAACCACCACCACAAACCAGCACAAACCCTCTCCCCTGACCCTCAACAAATCCCTCTCACAACAAGTACCTTCCTAAACCACAAGAAGCCACTTTTACCTGACCCCCCTCAAGCTCTTGCCATCTACGACCCACTCCTCAGCCCTCCCCAACCAACCCCACTAAGCCGCACTCCACAATCCCCTCACAACACTCATCCACAAGACACCTTTCCTACCAAATACCCCCACCACTCACGCCCAAACCCCCAACACCCCACCATCACCAGACTTCTCCAACTACACACACACACAACACTCCCACCTTATCGACTGCCTCAAGCAACACCTCAACTCAAACATGGTACCCCCAGAACTTGCATGCCTTGCCCCTATCCCTAACTCCACACCAGCAAATGTCCACAAACAATACACAGACATAATACATGATGCTGCCACTAAGCTAGCAAAAGTTAAACTACAACACCATCAACATGGTGGAGGATGATTCTGCAGATGACAGAATTTGTAAGTCAATTACCTAATTACAATTATTGAAAATGTTTTCTAAAACAAATTGGGGGATTCTCTTGAATGCAAATGGCAAAATGGGAAAACGAAATGGGAAAAGCTAAAATTCAGTACTAGATTTTAAAAAATGTTGTACGTAAACAATTTCACGCCTAAAAAAAATTGTTAATATAGTCTGTAATAGATGTTGCCATTTATCTTTTTTTCCTCATCTGTCTGCACATGCACTGTTATGTAATGCACCATCTTTTCATTTTATACTTATATGTCATCATGAGAAAGTTTCTCATTTAGGCCAAGTTGCATGCATGTGCAAATGTTCAAACCAATGTGTTGGTACAGTATATTAATTAATATAATTATCTTCCGTATGTGTCTTGTTCATTTCCAAGGTTTACAAGGAAGTATATCTCCTCTTACTATCTGCCCCACCAAATGACCCAACAAGATATGCCACCAAGGTGTTAGGGGTCCTGTTCACAGAGGATGAACCCATAAAAACACGGATGCATGCTTTCAATTAATTTGGCGCTCAAACATTGAAGGATATTTCTCTTCAACTGCCGTATTTTCACGTAAAGTCCGTTTGCTGCAAATGCTGTCTTTTGCTGTGGTTTTAACATTATCAAACTCTATTTCTTTTATAACAATCTCCAGGATTCCTTGAGAGTCCGATTCGTTTGGCTAATTTCGTGCAAAGTTCCTCTGTATGATTAGTAAAACTGAGGTCATCATCGAGAACCACGCCCAGTACTATTGACACAAGGTACTTGGAATATGAAAGGGCACTAAAATATTTGATTCAGTACCTCAAAACCAGGATAAACAAGTGAGCCTGTTCTGTCGAATAGTGTCCTTATTGAAATCGGTTGTAAATTAATACTACAGCAGATTTTGTATGCGTGGGACAAACTACGCCATGTCCGTCACTGTGCTGTCACCATGCGCCGCTCTATGTGGTCATGCAAGTTTAAATATTTCCAGTCATTGTACATGGATCTCGATCGCCCTTGCCCCATGCCAAAGGTTTTTTGGGGGCTTTCAGCCAATCAGAGCGCGCGTTTTCTTTGGGTTATTTTATAAAATTACATATAATTATCATTAATTAGTAATAATTATTTTTCAGTGAATGATACTGTGAGACCATGGTATAGACCAGTAAACCGTACTACAGTGCTGTGGGATAATATGACAACACAGTTAGGTGAGTAGAAGCAATTATGTACTAATAAGCAAGTAGTACAGTCAGGATAGCGGCAGTAAAACTACTGCATGCAGCACCGGTGTAGTGGGAGGAGGAATGGGGATCTCATAATATGACAACATGGTTACTAGGTGAGTAGAAAGTTAGGTGGTTGTCAGGGGTGCACGTTGTGGTATTAGGGGTCGAAATTGATGTGCCTGTATTTTTAGGCCCTTTCACCACCAAATTTCCCACCCTCCCTCCTATGGGATACATCAACTTGGCGGCGTTTTAATACAAGTTGGCGTGTTAATGTCTGATAATCACTTGTTTTCTATGTTAAATTGAAAATCTCAATTTCTATCTCTCAGATACACCTAAGTTCAAGATGTCCGAGTATTTCTCGGATAATGCTCTAGGTTCTTCTGAACAACCTTCCTTTAGAAAACTAGTTACATGTGCTTTTAAGTTGGGGTAATTTTCAGTTATTTTCGCCATTTGTTTGCAGAAATTAGCAAACACTACAGTGTATGACGTCATTTCCATGTCTACATAACCTCATGCAAACACGGCTTTCAACCAATCAGAGCGCACGTTTTCTTTGGGTTATTTTATAATATCACATACAGCATTTTAATTTCATCATCATGGATTTTCATATTTCATGTTTCTATACCTCGATCTTCTATGTCTGCACTATATATAGCTAGCTATAGCTAGTATCTGTACTCCAGAATTATATATTTTTTGTCGGCCAGTTTAAGGAAAACATAAGTTTTTACACCTCCAATATCTGATATAATTTTTTCACATCATTTTTCACATCTTAAAAACATTTAACAGGTGTTTCGCACAAATTTCACATGATACATCCCAGTACGTATATGCGGTATATATATAATTCACTTGTAATTTCACAGCATTATGTATTTTTCACATCCTTGCATTCGTTTTTCACTTGGCAGTTTCACATCATTTTTTCATACATGTGAAAAATTATGTGAAAACTATGATGAAATTACATGTGAAATGTGTTGATTTCACGTCCCAACTTACCGTGTTTCACGGTTCTTTTTCGGTTTAACATAATTTCACATGAATTTTCCCAGCATTTTACGATGTGAAAAGGATGTTTCCTGCATAATCTACTACGTTATTTCCCAGCATTATTTCTCAGTTTTTATCAAAACAAAGTATGATATGCATAACTTTTAGGTAATTCTTTATATTTGCAATGTAATTTACTACACCTCAAGTGGCATTAGTTCACATCAATGCAATTTTTAGTTCTAAACGTTTCATTACTATTATGTTTATTAATGTTTCCATTCATAAATAATTTATTCTTTATTTTATTTGGTAAATAGTTGTAAATTGTAAGTCTTATTTGTGTTGCCTACAGTAGCTTATTGTTTATTATTATTGTATAGGTATGAAATGCAGTACGGTATTAGTTAACCAGTAAGTAATGTTATTGTCTTTTTCTAAGGTTGTAGGTTTCAACGAAGGGTGATTTTGAGATTGTTAATGAAGATACATTGACGCCAAGGACAGAAGAGGGGCCCAGTATGTATTACAAAACAGTCAACCATGTGCCATAAGGTTATGTCCGTATTTGAGAATCCAGCTAAAAGTATTATTGTTACACTGCATTCACATTGACCTATTTTTCACATGTATGACTAGTTTTAAAGTGTATATTAAGGTGTATGAGGCTACTATCGATTTGAAATCTCTGAATTCAGTACTTATGGATAGGCAAAAATAAAGGGATTTTTGGATTCAGTTTCATATTCACCACCCCGTAATCACACCATAAAGTTTGCAACTGTGCCATGCCCTTTCAAGTTAGACGGGAGACACGCTGTCCCTAATGGCATCTTTGAAGCTAGATCCATCTCAAGTGCTGAGATTTCGAAGGAAGTGTCGTCTTGGTACTTTAGCTCACCTAAATCGAAACGTAAACTTTATAATTCCTCACAAACTACCGGTATTAGGAATTTGACAACATTTCAATTTTGTTTTGAGCTTGTCTTGGTCTTGGTCTGGGAAATTTTCTAAAAGAATAACATAACATTTTAGTTCAAAGCGAAAGCGAAAGCGAAATATCTTCAAATTCCTGAGTTTTCTTTTTTAAGAAAAGTGTTGTCGGAACTGACGATGCAGATCTTGCGGGATCGTGTGGAAAAATATGCCGTGAGTATGCAGGATGATCTCGCGAACAAGATGGTATTAAAGTGTATATATCCTGCACGAGAGGCAGAGACTATTTTGCTATCACATGAGAAGGACTTGAGCTTTTGTCATATTCAAACTCCAACAAGCTCAAGAATTTCGTATCAACGTTTTGGATGGGGTGGTCTCATAGAAAACTGTTTCGAATGATGTTGGGACTGAGCATCATCTCGTAGGTTGGAAATATGTCACAGACCCCAATGTGCAACGGATGTACGACGCGGCAGAACAAGTGGCTTATTTAGGTGGATACGGGTACGCCACCCATTCGTTCCCAATCACGGAGCTGTAAGGAACTGTAAGAAACAATTGAGGGGAGCATGGCATTGTCTGTAGGAGAGCGAATACAATTGCGTCCTATTTTGACATTGAAACGTAAAATTGTAGAGGACAGAACTGTGTTAGAGTTTGACGATGACATACATCTTCTGGTGGGAAAGGCCAAACCCGAGATTCTAGAGTTGGGACGTTCTGTCCAGTCCCCAGATCACCAGAGCCAACCAATGTTCACCGGGTTGGTCATTCCATTCGTTAGTGACAATGAACATACATGTAGCAGGGTGTTGCATTAACTCGTGCCAGTACGGCATGGTGTACGTTCTGTGAATAGACGCTTTCTTGAGGTTGTGGTTGGACTTTGGCGATGCTATCCAGCTGATGGTCACTCAATCCTTGAAACCGTGGGCGTCCTTCGTGTTTTTGTCTCTCCCTCTTGGTGTCTAGTAGTTGTAACGTACAGATACATTTGTTTTACCTCCAACTTGCACAACGTTTTCAAACTCTGGAAGGAAGACCACTTGGACAGTCTCAGCGAGAGGATTCTTGAACTTGATGAAACAGTCAATGATACCATTGTTTCGGGTCTTTTATAATGCTTATGAGTTTTAAACAGCTTGAGACAATATGGATATCTATATAAATTCCATGGGAGATACTTTTTACAAGAGTTAAATGATGTACATGTATATATTGCCTGGAAACATTGCAGGAACAAGAATCTGCCATTCCAACTCACCCTACAGGAAGCAGTGACATTGTAAGTGTTGATGTTCAGTTCTTTTTGAAATGGAAAGGCCTGGTTGATGTTTCATAACAAATTTCATGGGATAATAAATTTTACAACAGCTGAATGTAACTGATGGATATATTACAGGAACAAGCATATGTCATTCCATTGACAACTCAGCCTACAGAAAGCAGTGAAAACGTAAGTGTTTATGTTTCATTACAAATGGCACTACATGTAGGTACATGTACATGGAGTATGAAATTAGCACACTGAAAATAAATATGTAATAAATGTTTTCTAAGAGTTAAAGATATAAAAGATATTCTATCCAGGTAGGGCAAGCTCAACAGATAAGGCAAGCCAGATCACTTAGAGTCACCGAGCCACCAACTTCTGGTGGCTTTCAACTGTCATCATCAAAACGCCACAACAAATTTATCGAAGGAGGTTTGCGAGTGGAGCAAAGTTTCAGGTATTAAAAGAGATTTGTATCATCTACAAGATATTTATTTTTGCCTATGAAGTGACAATTACGGTGATCTCATGAACATCCTTTCGAGATGAGGAAAGGTTACGTTTTCAGTTTGTCAATATTTCATCTCACTCCAGAGATACTCAGGTTTTGCAATATGCAAATGAGATCAACTACGTCATTTGATGGACACAGCCTGGGGACAGAATATCTCAGCAAATAGTAAACTTTACACGTGTGATACAAAAGATAATACACATTACTGTGAAATCATGATGTTGCCATGGAAACACTGGTCCCCAAGATCCTTTGGTCTTGTTATGCAAAATAATTTGCTGAAACCACTCACATATATTGCCTACATTGCTCCAAGTCTTCTGGTGCACACACAGCAGTAAATCTAAAATTAAGACAGTAAAAAAAATTCCTTAATTCCAATAAACCAATATCAATTTTCCATAGATCTATATCATATATAAATTTGACTAAAAATATACTGATATGTGTATGTGAGCATGGGTCTTTTTGCTCATGTATTACAGGAGGTGTATGACTGGCTTGTCAAGCAAGAAGCAACATCAGGAGCATTGAAACTACTGCCACGTGTTGTAATTTCACCACTAGGTAAAATCAATCCTCCCCCTCAGTCCAAGTTTGGCCAAAACATGCATAATAATAATAACATTTCCAGTAACAATTCGTTCTTATTAAATTTGTACCTGCAGAGTTCAATTTGATCAACTGGACCGGGACATGGTTTCCGAGACAAGTCCAACAACCAATCACAACACGCGATTTAACGAGAAGTAGCACTTGCCATATAATAATGCGTTTTATTACCTTTTGCAGCATTCATATGTTATATATAGACTTATGTTGAGCTACAAAATAACAAAACTGAAGGGAAATGCCCACAAAATCGACCATGCGGTTAGAACTGGCATATATGTCTTCAGTTTTTAATCCACGTTCCAGTAATTATTGATTAAGAGGTGTTAATAAGTTAGCCATACCTAAAGTTAATACTACAGCTAACGGGTTACATTCTTTACGGTATTTAGCAGCATGCGCCTGGTACAATAATTTCAATAATGAGGCCAGGGCTGCTGCAACATTGACAATTTTCAGACGCTTAGTGAGATATTGTACTTTTTAATTGTTTATAAATTCTTCTGTTCTTATTAGCGATTTATTATTTTGATTGATTTGTAATGTTCGGAGATATATTGCGTTTGTTACTCTGTAAATTCGAACTAAAATAAAGTATGTATGTATCTAATCGCTACGTACGCCAGGATCAGTTTACAAGCAAATATTCAAAGCCAAAACTACATGTATGAATGTACTGTTCGCCAAATTGTATCCCAATTGATCAGTTGTTTGCTGCCTCACCTGAGGGCTTACCAGCAACTTGCATACTTATTTTAAACTTACTTATTTATTGTAGATCAGAAAAGCGTATGTTCACTAAATAATGGCAGCAATGTCCATCCACAATTCACTTCTTCTGCCAGTTCAGGTATGATAATATCATGGAATAGTTGAATAGAAGTACATGTTCTTGTTAGAAAGTATTTAGAGGGTTACTTATTCATAGCCTGCATCGTATCACACCCAAATTACACATTGGCTACCTTTTCTTGGAGTTTGAATTCATGCTTATAATATGTGCTTTTTCTTTTAAACAGTAGCTCAGTCTCTTATACGAAAGAAATTCCTTGAGCCATCCACATCAGGTAATGTATATTAAAAATGTAATGTAAAAAGATTTTACAATAAGCTTTAGGATTAGTAGTTCTCTTAAAGTCTGATATGTTGTTGTTCATAGATTGAATGGAATAGCCCATTTTGGTATATATTTCATGGTAGTGTTTCGTTCCATATAGTCTCCCTGCATAATCATTTTCTCTACTGTTTTACAGTATTATGCAGGGAGACTATATGGAACGAAACATTACCATGAAGTATATACCCCCGTTTTGCAGTGTGTATGGAAGCTAGTCAATTTGTGGCTATGCTTTCGTATTCCTAAAACTAATTGATTTGCCTACAAAATCTAGATACATGTGTACACACTGTGAAATGGACCGTTCGAAGCACTCATTTGTTCATTAATAGCTGCAGTGGGGAATTTGCAAATAATGTTTCAGATTTGGAAGATGATACCACAGGCAGCTACTCCAAGCAATATATGATTATTTTTTTATTGCTATTGGGAACTAAATAAATAAATTTATTGTATAATCATCAGGGCTGGAAATTGCAACCGATACAGTTGCAAATCAACTAGAATTTTTTGCTTTGCAACTATAATGTTCCATCCAGTCGCAAAATTGTGACAGAATCACAAGTATAATGAAAACAAATAAGTTTCTCTTATGAGATTCTTCGTATCATCACTCAAAATCCTACCTTACACTTCCATCGTTCATTCGCAAGCAAAACTGGCCACCATTAGAGCGGTGGTACATTTATTTAAAAAGAAGTATTGTGGGTGCAGTATTGTATGGTTACAGCACTGATCTATCCACCATTGATATTATTCTCGCATTGTGGGCACAGTTTTTGTTGTAGCGCTGCTGGATCGTTGATTAGACTCAATTTTTTGGCAACTACAATTTTCTGTTTTGCGACTAATTTTTTTTAACTACTTGCAAAAATGCGACCAGACTTTTTTTTAATCTCCAGCCCTGATAATACTATATTACTCAAATAAAGTGTATTGAAAGTTCTAGGAGTTTTGGTGCATATTATTAAGGAGGATCCATTTTGTGGTGCCAGGGGGTGGGGGGGGGGGGAGAAATATTATCTTAATTTTCTTGTCCCACTATCTCCACCCATACTCGGTTCCTGCTAGAAACAATAAAAATAATTGCACGATATGATACATGTATATCATCAGAATTATCATGACAACAATGTATAAATCCTCACCAGTTGTCATCGTGTACATACTTCAATACTTTTTTTTACAAGGTTTGTCTTCCACATCTGCATCTGTCCCTAATCTGAAATACTTCAGTGGGTACAGAAAGTTCAAAGAAAAGGAATGGAAGTCTCTGGTTTCTAGAAAATCAACAAAAATTGAAAAAGAAACTGTCACAATAATGGTTTGTCGTATGGAGCTAAATGAAAAAGAATGGAAGTTGAAGCTCAAAGAGGAAAACGACTGGCACAAGTGGTGTCAAAGAAAGCCCCTTATGCTATAATTCTATCAAAGGCAGTAGAGAAGTGGATGTCTTTCCACAGCGATTGCTTTCACGAAAACCAAGATTACATGCTGCTGTTAGAAAATGGGAAAGATTTCCACGTGAACTCCGTTTGTTGCTGTGGTTTTAGAATTATCAAACTCTATTTCTTTAATAACAATCTCCAGGATTTCTCGAGAATCGAAGTTAGGTACAGCATTCTCAATTTGACTCAGAAAAGCATGTTGATTACACTTTAAAAAACCGATTTCAGCTGTGTCCGCGCAAAACATGGTCTTGATTCATCAATACTCGAAGTCTATTGAGTATTTGGAATATGAAAGGGCACTAAATTATTTGATTCAGTACCTCCAGGATAAACAAGTGAGCCTGTTTACGAAGCATATCTGTCGAATAGCTTCTCTATTGAATCGGTTGTAAATTAATACTAGAACAGATTTCGTATGCGTGGGACAAACTACGCCATGTCCGCCACTGTGCTGTACTGTAACTGTGATTGGATCAGCAGGACAAAAACAATGGGAAACCATTTCAACGTCACGGCATGCTGTGCTCTAACAGTGCTGTAGTTGGTCCCACCATACGAAATGTGCTCTAGTTAGACTGTTTGCACCTCTCGCCATGCGTTGCTCTCTGTGGTCATGCAAATTTCAATATTCAGTTTCCAGTCGTTCATGACGAGCCCCAAGACCTGATTTTTTGTCACAGCGGGAATGCCCAATCGGCGCATGTTTGCGGTTTCGTATTGTCAACACAACCTGGAATTGTAGTAAATGGATTATAATCAAAATGGCGGCTTGCATAATGTACTGTGAATCGTTTGTCAGTGCCTTCTGTTTCATGTGGTATTCACAATTGCATTATACTTTATATGGGCAAGTAGATTTTAAGCAGCAGAATCAAAATTGGTTAAGATATCTTACGCTACGTAGGCTGTTCATTCGCGCTCAAACACGAGATGAGTTTAGTTTGAATGCGACAGCGACTGAGCGAGTGAGATTTTATGTTTCATCCGGTGTTTTCCTCGAGGTTAGATTCGTCGAAGAGCTGGTACGCTTTAAATACAGATATCTGCTGTATAACACCGAGAAAGTTTTGTCTTGGACGTTTTTTGAAGCTTTCCCGGGAGATTTCAAGAAACCCAAATTAAGCGAGTTGACCACGAGGGATGGCGGTGCGGCACCGGCAGATTGGTTCTTCGCCGAAGCCAACAAAATGCGAGTTGACAATGTTTTCGTTGGAACTTCTTTCGTCATTTTGGGTGGCATTTTAAATCGCTGGGATCTAAACTCAGTCAAGGCTTTCTCAGATCCTGGCTTTCTGAATGTGATCGAAGCCATACGAAAGATCGAGTTGATTCAGGTCGAAGCTGAGTTAGAGCACAATGACTGCGATGTCGATGACTTCCAAGGCAAGCTACGCTCTTCCAACTCCTCACTGATTGTAAAGGAAAGGGAGGTGGAGGCTCTTAAAAGCGAGATTATAGCCCTCAAAGGCAGAATAGATCTATACGAGAGAGCTGGCCCGAAAGCTGGAAGCCCGCCGAAAATTGGAAGCCTGCCGAAAACTGAAAGCCCGCCAAAAGCCGATAGGTGTTCTCCAGCACCAAACTCGTCTCCCCTTTTGACTAAGAGCAGTTCGCCATCATGGTCTCTCCCATATGCTGAACAGTCTTTTAGTGAAATACGAGAATCGACAGTAACGCCAGCCATAAAGAGAAAGCTTCGCAAGAAGTCAGTTGAAGTCATCGGCCAGCTGCACAGCCTATGTGAAAGCCAAAAGAAGACCCTTGATTCTGTTATTACAGTCTTGTTTGAGTGTATGCGGTAATTATTAGATGACATGGGGGATGGGGGGATTTCACTTAGGTGTGGTCCATTAGAACTTTGATGGGGAGGGGGTACAAATCCGAAAATAAATATCGAGCAAGGACTTTGGCTAGCAAAATAATTACGAGCAAGCTATATCTGCTAAAGGAAAAAGTATTGAGTAAATAGAAAAAGATATCATGCAGGACTAGTGATCAAGAAAAAAATCTAGCACAACAAAAATCGGAGCAATTGCAGAATACCCCCCGTTCAAGTACGTTAGGTTGAGACGCCAACATATGAATGCGTTAGTCCATATCTGGTTCTCTCTCTATCACGTCCGTTTCAAACTGACCTCAGGGGAAATTTAGCTGAGTAGCCGCGCACTATTAACTTCACGGTAGTCAGTCATTAAGAGATCTGTTAATGCCTAATAGGCTACAGTGTGCGAGGGCAAACCTTTGAAGCTCTACACCAAAACGTGATGCGTAGGAGAAAGTGTTGAAAGATAAATATGCGCAAAAGACATTTTTAGAATGCTTTGGTCACGAAGTCAAAGAACACAATACAATAAGGCGATTGTAATACATGAGTCACCTACTATTTTGCTTGGGAAGTGAGTCAAGAGTGGAAGACTGAATGTCCGTTGCGTCAAATAAAGGAAGTTTGAAGAAAAATTACACAATCCTCTGAGTTTTCCTATATAAACATATCGTAATAAAACCATTATCACTGAATAATGTAGCGTGCTCACTTTTTTATTAGTAATTCGTATACACCAGCTACAAGCACATTTAATATCGTTGTATTAGACTGCTTCATGCCAAAAACGTCCGAGGTCAACGAAGGACTCGCCGAACATAGCCAAACATTGCAGCGACTTTGTCGTATTCGTGCTGGTTTTTGAAAAAAATTCAGCGACCTTTATGATACAACTCATTCTTGCAGTGGAAATGGAGATGTTTTGACGAAGAACTTTGGGGTTAATGTAGAAAAGGACGACCCCCAAATACATCCAAGTAGGTTTTGTAACTTGTGTTACCTTTCACCTACTCGTGTTCCACATGGAAGTGTATTTTGGCAAATTCATACCAATGAGCACGATTGCCCAACATATACTTTGGTGGAAGCAAAGAAAAAAGGTGGCAGGCATAAAAAAACTCAAGCGAGGGAAGAAGTCTTCAAAAAGTAAGGAATACACGGTAACGAAGCAACCTTCGACAATGTCAACAATACACTCGAAAGTCGAAGAACTCAATACTATGGGTTCGCATTTGATTATTGAACGATTAAACTCGGAAAAATTCAAATTTCTGGAACCCGTTAAGGAAGATTTCTTTTGTCCTATTTGCAAAGACGTGCTGTTAAAACCTGTTAAAACCTGTTGAAACGATATGCGAACACTATTTTTGTGGACTGTGTTTCAAACAAATGCTTCAGGCACACTTTGCATCGTCAACTGAATGCCCTGTTTGTAAAACTATTCTTACTTCCTCCGACCACCTGAAACAGCTGACTAGAATGGTACTGAGGCTCATAGCAGAACTCAAAGTTACATGCAATAACTGTGGCGATGAATTGTGCTATGAGAATCACAGTACACACGAGTGCACCATTGCGCTTGGCCAAGTTCGACCCAACCCAACCCTCGCACCTGCACCTCTCCCTCCACCGCAAACTACAACTTTGGACGATGCCATGGAACAAATAAAGCAGGGGGAAATATCTCCACAGTTGGAAAAGGTTGGAACTTTGTTTCTTAAGTCCAAAATCCAGTCATCCGAGGATGGGAGAACAGCCATGCTGAAAATTGGTGGCAAGGTAAAACGCAGTCTTTTTTATTATCTTTATTTCTTTACTTACAGCATATATATGTATATTTCATTATGCTTTCTGGTTCTAATAATCTTTCTCCCTTTTAGCCTCTACGCTTGGTTACGCTACCCAAACCCCAGTGATGACATAAGTCTCAGACAAATTCGCAACCGAACGTAAGTATTAAATAAACTAGGAGATGCAGTCAGTGGCGGGAAGGGCCAACTTCACCTAGTACACCAAATCAAGGCTAAAAAAAAGGAGTGTCGCCAGCTGCTCAAGGAGGCCCTTGGAAAGGAATTAGTACTAACAGATACCAGACGGACAAGCACTAGCAATGAAAGCTGACATGGGACTTCCATGGTTTAGACTAGCTAAGTTGAGAAGGTAAATAAAATCTTAAATAGAATAAAATCATCACAATCGTATAAAACCGACTTATTTTGACTTTAATTATCATACTTTTCATGGAAACTTTTTCAATTCACAGATGGATTAAGAACTGGGGTATTAAGATCGACAGCGAGAAGCAGCAACGTTTACAGAAAGCTGGCCAAATTGGCACCAACCTGCAATCAGAGATGCTACCATTGGAGCACAGTGAAAAAAGTGGCAACAAGTTGGTGACTGTTATCAAGCAAACCCCCTGTGCATATGTAGAGGACTTACAAGCCAAAATAACATCCTATGTTGAAAGTAATGCAAAGTAAGTACAGCATATAAGGCTAACATTAATTATTCTATTAAAGTAAGTTATCCTAATAATTATTATATGCTATATGGGTCCAGTCATTGACTATTGGTGGATGTTTTTTTTTTTTTTTTTTGGGGGGGGGGGGGGGGGGTAAGCAAATCAATGTTATGGTTGTATTTCCACTCCCCTTTCTCGCCCATAATTAATGACTGGTCCCGTTGTACAATCTACAGGGCAGGTCTGCTAACATGGCATGGTGGAATTATTCCCCAAGACAATTATTCCCCAAGGTGACCATGGCCAGGGATCTATGAAATTTGGCTTTCAAGTGGCAAATCTGGAGAAACCAAATTCTAGCAAAAAAATGTGATCTTCAGTCTCTTTGAAGCGAAAGACACTAGAAATAACCTGATGACTGTAGCCATACCATATAAAGAACAGCTTGGTGACCTGATGCTAAATAAGTGGGAGTAAGTACCTTGGAATCCTAATGCATGGCTTGGAAAGTTTTTGAAAACCTTACATAAAACCTCTTAATTATTGCACTTTATTATTCCTGACAGAAATAAAACTGTTGTCCTCTTTCTATTTGGTGACTACGAGTTCCTGTGTAAAGTGATGGGAATATCAGGGACAAGTGGTAAGACAGACTGTGCTTTGTTGTCATAAGAAACCTCTTTTCCCAGACTATACATTTAACTATTTTCATTCATCTCTTTGTTGTCAGGTCGGCATCCCTGTCTTTGGTGCACTACACCAGCTACTGTTATGCGCCTGACAAAAGACAAGAGAGATCCAGCCATCATATTACGAACCTTGGACCACCTCAGGGAAATGCTTGAGAGGTTTGAACAAGCTGGAGGAGATATCAAGAAGGCCAAAAACTGTTTTAATGTCATCCATGGCCCCCTGTTTAATATTCCAATTAATCAAGTATGAACTGTTCATCCACTATACATTACATACCCATACATGCTGCTTATTTTTGTCACAACCTTTCCCTCAGGCAGTGTATAGTTCATGTATGTATCCATAGCTAAATTTCAGAGTTTGCGATTTCTCCTCTCCAGATTTGCATTCCAGGCCTACACGTTTCTCAAGTTTTTTGTGCTCTTCGAAAATGAATGCAGTGAGATGGATGAAAGAATTATTGCAAAACTGGCTGAACAAGATGGAAACCCAGGTAATTCTGACATTGATACTCATCTGCAGGCATTGAGGAGAGCATATAAACATGAAATGCAAGCCAAGGACTATTTGGCAGAAGCACTGTCTACCCAAGAGTACACCACTTACTTGGTGACTACAGCAGGAATCGACATGACTGAGGCCCAGACACATCCAATCGTTATCCAGCTCCTACAGACAATCAAAATATTGCAGCAAAAGGCCCAAGAAGAGGTAGCTTACAACATTATACTACTTTAGTTTGTTACAGTCTGACAGTCTTCTTCTTAACCCTTAGGAAACTACAGCTGCCAACATCAACGCTACAACCAAGTTCAACAGAGACTCTGGAAGAATCGTGGTTCAACTTGAGAAGGTTCTCCAGTCCATCAATGTCAAACGGCAGACCTACCACAGTCACTCTTTTGTGGGAAATCACATTGACATTTGTCTTAAGATTTAGCATACTTTATACTGGCACTCAAAACTGTTTGTTAAAATAACGTATATTAATATAATGCTGATTATTTGGCTTAAACACTATAACACTTCATGTTTCTTATTTATTATGGCCATAGGAAAAAAACATTGAAAAGATATGCAATGTGGTGGTTGAGATAACAAGAGATTGCTGTCCAGATTTGCTTAATGGTGCTCAAGCTATCAGAGACAAATATACTACTTTACTCTCCCTATTTGGCAAGTGCCACTTTAAGTACAATTCAAGTAAGGCAATGGATGAAGGAGAAATTCAATCAATGGGTAAGAAATACTATAAATTACTGAATAACTAGTTATAGCTAAGTGCAAACTAATAGGTAATTTGCATGTTGACATGACAATACTTCAAGTAGTAGAATGCTTTGAGCAACATCTTTGTCTATGAAGGGAATTTGTCTGAACATTTTCAAGAGCCGAGTATGAAATCGTTGATAAGAAAATCATCATCGAAAGAAATCTGCAAGTTATAGTACCATGACCTATCATGCAAATTACCTAGTGATTCTACTGTCAGTAAGGGACTGTTCATTAATTATAGCAAGGGGGGGCAATTTTTAAAATCGGTTGAAAGGGGGAGTACATTTTTGTGATGGTAAAAAATGGGCGGGATACAGCTTTTTTACAGTATATCTGGGGAGGGGTATGTTCTTAAGAATTGAAATTATTTTGAGTACATTTTGTTGTTGTGCTTATTTAAATAATAAACTCCAAACCGCCCCCCCCCCCCCCCCCTCCCCAAGCTATAATTAACAAACAGTCGCTAAATACTAATTAATTTATTGTTACAATAATTTAATTAAAAAGATTTAGATTTGCAGTCTAGTTTTTGTCTAGTACACTACATGTAGATCAATGGTGCACACCGACAAAAACATCCCGTCAAACAACACTGGTTAAAGTGGTTATGTTGTTCCATAAAAGAAATAAACAAACATTTAATTAATTTTTGTAATCATATTTTTTTATAGTCATTGGGCCAAATAACTTTCGACTTTTTATGCTGTAGAATATATTTAATATTTTCCCCTTATCAAACCCTACCCTAGTCATGCAAAATTTTCTGGACATGTCTTTTACATACATGTACATAATCCACAGCAGAATTGATATTTTAAAAGATCTTCTTGAATCAAATATCTTCAAATCAAATATTTCTTTTCATCACAACAAGTTCACATCTAACAGAATTTGTCGTACAATATTATTGTTGTCAACAGAGGATGATATCAATCGATTGCTGGTATTCATAAGAGAAAAGTTTCCTGGCATGAGCTTTCCGCCGAAACTGCACATGTTAGAAGATCATGGTGTGGACTTCGTAAAGACATGGCACTTCCCACTTGGAAGAATATACAAGCCATGATACAGGACATCAATGTACAAAAGGACAATGTAAAAAAAATGGGATTTCTGTGGATAGTACAAAGTGCAAGGTTAATTTTGAAGGTAAGCTTAATTGCTGTTACATGTAAATGCAGAAAACTTTGAAAACATTACTTGTGCCTATTATTCCCAAATGTGGGGTTCCAGAAAATATCCATACCCCACCATGGAATTTCCATTTGTATCCCTGTCATTACTAATAAGGGGCCGTCGATACATTCACTTTATCCACGCTTAACGTCAACTAGGCGTTTAGGGGGGGAGGGGGTAAAGGGAGTAAAGTTGTGGACGTTAGCCTGTGGCATTTTTGTCAAAACCAATGTTTTTATTTCTCGAAGTTTTCTTCATGTTGAAAACAGAACATAAAAAGTAAACAAAAAGAGAGAAACGACAAACTGGTTGTCGGTTGTGATGTTCTAGTGTATCAATTAGTTAATTAATAAGTGAAATTAATACAACTGCTCTCACTAATAATGGCAATATCAAAACCATTCCCATACATTTTCTATAGTACACAATAGCAAAATTCCAAGTGGACGTTAAGGAGGGGGGGAGGTGGGGTCTGACCTAAACGTCCAGTTGACGTTAGCGTGGAAAAAGTGAATATGTAAACGGCCCCTAACTTTCTACAAAACTAGATCGATAAAAAAACGTATAGACCCATACACATTCACTGTAATCTCGAAATTTATACACCGTCAGCTTGGAATCCGGGCTTGGGATATAAGCACAATACAATTAAATTAAAATCTTACCAGGCAGGCAGGCAAGAGACAGCTCGACGTTTTGTGTTTTGAAACTGATATGCGTTGGAAGTAACCGGAAGGGGATTATATTCAGTGATCAAGTAAAATCGAAGACTCAGTAGGGTGGGTCCAATACATTTTTCAACTACTAAATATGTTTTATGTTAGTTGACTTAAAAAACATATATATTCCGAGTATCGATAAAGAAACAACTAATAAGTTTAAGTTTAGTTTTATATTTGCCACAGAAATAGGAATTACAGATACAATGGCGAGGAGGACCTCGAGTCGAATTGTGAAAGTATTTTAAAGATTTATTACTTCAAAGCGGGCTTAAGAAATAAGAACTAAACGTTGTTTTAACCATCCCTCTAGATAAATGTTTCCAGCCGAATCAAACAGGCCAGGGGCAGGGTGCGGCATATTGCGAAATCGCATCCGGAGTTCGTCAGCTGAAAGCACGCGCCATTACACCGTTCGCTCCCTGACATAAAGTGATAATGAATCAAAGTTTAGAAAAGCCGACTAAAAAGCGGGAGGTAAAGAGCAGAGAACACACATGTGAAGAAAGAACAGAACAAAAGAAACGATGGAGAAAAAGGCAACAAGAAAAAAGCGGCGTGGTAGCGTGTAAGCATGGCAATCCACCAAAGAACAGTGGCCCGGACCACCACCCAAGGCCCTACTGTCGACAGAAAAACCTCCACGGCACAAGACTGTCAATAGTCTGAAGAAGAGATAGGAGATGCATCTTCTAATAGCAAAATGTGTAACAGAGGTAAATTGATGGTCAAGTTAGCTCTTGCCGGCTGCAGTGGACTGGCTCGACAGACTGTGTATGGCGAGAAACACGCCACAACACCTACCGCATCAAATCTGAAGCGAAAGCTACCCGCCGGCCAGTTGCCGGCCAGTTGCAAAAAAGAAAATAATGATAACTGACAAACTGGCTGGAAAAGCAGACTTCAGGTAAATTAATCTAGACTTGCTTCATTATGCTTCAAGTGAACCAATTGGCAGTGGGAGTTTCAGAGAATGCATTCTTGCCACCTACAAGGGGCTAGATGTTGTCATGAAGCAAATGAAACGAAGACTCTGAAAGTGCTTGCAGTCGAAGACGAGAGAGCAAAAAGTACTCCATGAAGCGAGAATTAATAACTGCATTAGGAGACCAAGAAGGATTGCCACTACTTTTTGGTGTGGTAACTGGTGAAGAACCATACGCTTGGTGCTTCAGTTTCATGGCGTGGACGGAAGTGCAATGACATTACAGCAGGCTGCCAACACAAAGCTGTTATCGGAAAGGCAGTGCATCAGTGTATTTGTAAATATTTGTTCTATCTTAGAGCACATCCATTCTAAAGGATATTTACATAATGACCTTAAGTCAAATAATATTTTAATCGATGAGCGAGAAAACAATCAAATATCATAGGCTTTGGTAAATGATGCACGACATGGTCTTGGCAGAATTCGCGTACATGAATGAGGCGGCCGTGTGCCACCATCTGGGCGAGGCCTCCAAATGGTCCAGTGCCTCCTTGCACTGCAATTTCCTGAGGGAGATGACGAACTTCTTGTTCCGATGGATCCCCCTGAAGCATTGTCTGAAGCTGACATGGGTCGAGTTGTGCGAGACGCGAATGCGTGAAGACCTGATCTGGGGAGAGCAGGGTTGCTTGTACCGCTGCCGTACCCAAGGGGTCCGTCCCAACTGCTATTGGTACCACGCCGAAGCCTACGATGTGGAGGGGAGGGTGGTAAGCAACATTGTCTCTTCCTGCTACATGAAGATAGAGTCGGCGGTCCAGTCCCATTTTGACAAAAGATTCGGCGAACTACTCCCGGACCCCCACTTTCCAGAGCAAGAGACCCGGTACAACAGAGAGCGAGCCATCACAGTAGAGTATGAGCACTTCATCGCTTACCTGTACTTACATTTATGTGAACGGTACAGCCAGGCTACACTGCGCTGGAACGACACCCACAACCTCAACCTGAGTTTTGACGAATGTCAGACCCAAGTGAGGAAGCAACACTTTAAAGCTATCCAGGATTTACGCCCCCATGTCACGACCCAAATCCTGAACGAAGAGTACGATCTTCTGTTGCCTATCTGGGACCACTGCACCACCATGCTGTTGTATCAACTCTATGACTATTCGGAGTTTGAGTTGTACGCCTACGTCCAGCGAAGGCGGACCGTCTCCTGGCAAAGCGAGCGGCTGTACCGCCTTGCCTACCACCTCAGCCATACTATGGTCACCACGAGTCTGAACCGTCGTAAAGTGCGTGCCTGTGTCCTTCCTGTGACGCATGGGGTGGACCGACTGAATCCCAAGCGGAAATCATGCTTTGACTTGAGGGATCACTTGATCACAGTCCTAGCGACGTACAAAGTGGAGGAAGAGGAAGAAGTGGAAGACGAAATAAAAGAAGAAGAAGAGGCCGACAAGAGGGTGGCCCATAGGATGATGCTTGACGACGAAGACATGGAGGAAGAAGAGGACGACGCCACAAAGAGTGCGAAGAGAGAGAAGAGGTTGAAAGAAGAGGAGGAGTACGACGAGAGGATGACCGAGAAGAGGAAGTTGAGGAGAGACGATCTGTCGTGGTTCGTGACGGCCGTGCGCTACTTTGTGGACCGGCTGACCTTCCATATGCTGCAGATGCGAGGGGTCAATCATTTTAACCCTCATTTTACGTTGACGAGGGGAATCAAGGCCTCCGTAGACGACTTGCTATGGAAACAGAACCAGGGAGGGTGGTTTGGCTAGAGGTCATGCAAACGAACTACAGGTCGAATATTTAAGGAACCTACTACGTTGTGCAGGAGGAGCTGGTCGCCGCTCTGATCACCCACTTGTTCCAGAAACGGAGGTACTCGGTCGTGGACAATCCCCTCTACGACAAAGTGAGGCGTTTTGGGATGCATTACCTCACCGGCATTCACGACACGTACCCCTCGGAAACAATGGAAGCCCTGGTGCGAGAGACGAAAAAAGTGTCGGATGGCCTCTTCCCTTACCTCAACACGGTAGCCCACAGTTTTGCGTGTGACCTGTTCATGGAGGAGGAAGACAAGAAGAAGATGTTGAAAAGAATGTTTGCCCCAGGGCTATTGGAGAAGGCCTCAAGGAAGGTCCACTTGGATGTAGAGCAAGGGATCTGTATGATCCAACAAGCGGCCGTCATTTTCACCAACCCTCCTACCTACACCTACAACTTGTATGAAGACAGCGGCAGGACGGTCACCTTCGAGAGCAAGCACTCCACACCCCAAGAAGCCATCCAAGACGATGTCCCTATTTCTCCCCTTAGCTTCTAGTTTTTTTTTTGTAAAAAAAAAACAATAAAAATTCCAAGGGAAACGACGGTGTCTGTCGTCTCTTTTCTAGGGAGAAGGGGGATGAAAAAAGTATAAGGGGGTTCCGCGCGCTAGACTCGGGGAGACTACAGAATGCCCTGCGGCGGAGGAGGAGGTCCGTCACTCAAGTCCCACGGCATTTTGAAACGTGTCCGTTGTCTCTTGCCGTGTTGCGGGGGAAAAGTGATTATTCAGGGTCTCATTTTGAGGATTATGGGGAGAAAGAAGGAGAAGAAAAAGAATCCTACCTCGTTGCTCGAAGCGTTGTATTACGACCCCGCCAGCCCTGCTGCCTTTGGGGGTGCTGCCCGCCTAGTGAAAGCGGCTAACGAAGTGGGCGTGACACGCACCACCACTTTAGCGTGGTTGAAAAAAAAATGACATTTACGTTGCACCGGCCTTTTCGAAAAAAAATCTGCGAGGGCGCGTGAGCAATGGCAGGCGGATCTGGTGGACATGCAAGCCACGAGTTCCTTCAACAAGGGCTACAAACACATTTTGACCATTATCGATGTGTTGTCCAAGTACGCCTGGGCGGTCCCCCTGAATAACAAGACGGGGGAGGAATTGGTGCGCGCCTTTACCCAAGTGTTCCGCGAACGGAAACCGTTACGGCTGCAGACCGATGCCGGGACAGAATTTACCAACCGTAAGTTCCAGGCCTTTTTAAAAAAGAATGACGTAACCTTTTTCGTCACGTACAACGAAACCAAAGCCCAGATTGCCGAGCGGTTCAACCGGACGCTCAGGGACGCATGTACAAATATTTCACGGCCACCGGGAAGAAAGAGTATTTGAAAGTCGTCGCGCAGTTGGTGGTCGGGTACAACCGAGCCGTTCACAGCAGCATTCGACGCGCCCCCATCACCGTCACGCCCTTCAACGACCACGAGGTGAGGGCCGTCTTGTACCGGGAAAAGCAGACGACCCCGAAGGGGAAGCCAAAGAAACCGTTGTACCGTCCCGGCGACACGGTACGGATTAGCAAAACCAAAGGCCATTTTGAAAAAAAGCTATCTGGCCAACTGGTCGGAGGAAGTGTTCACGGTGCGGCAACGGTTGGACTACCGTACCCCTCCCGTCTACCGGTTGGAGGACCTGAGCGGGGAAGGGTTGCAGGGGACGTTTTACGAAAGCGAGATGACAGCGGTTGCCGTGGAAAAAGAAAGTCTCTTTATCATCGAAAAGGTGTTGCAACGCCGCCGCGGCAAGAAGAACCAGGAAGAAGTCTTGGTGAAATGGCAAGGGTACCCCACCAAATTTAACAGTTGGGTCCCGGTCACTCAGCTCCAGACCCAAACGTACGGTAGAAAAAAGAAATAAAAGAGTTGGTTGTCCCGACGGTCGGAGTCATTTAGGAGAAAGAAAGGATGGAGGAGGAGGAAGAGGAATTTTACATTACCTTAACCCACGGGGTGAAGTCTTACGTCTCCACCTACGTCAATGCCCCGTCCCGGTTCCGTATCCATCTCCATAAAATGTACACGTTGACGCCGGCCTGGGAAATGGCGGTCACGACTCTGGTCTTCCCCAGTCCCCAGAAGAAGACGACCTTGTACATGTACTGTGATTTGGTGGCACCCAGTATTGTGGGGGATACGAAAGCCCCCTTGTTGAGAGTCCTTTTTTCAGGACCCGGGGACGCCGAAACGAATGGACCAATCACGAGCCGCGCGCCTTTGCCTCGCGCCATCTCATTCACGAGATGTTAAAGGACGCCCAAATAGTCCACCAATCACGACGCGCGCGCCTTTGCCTCACACCATCTCATTCACGAGGTGTACTAAACTGGGATAAATCGGTTGGACTATTTTTTTTTCCTAGCCGGGTATGTTTGTCGAGGGGCTCTAGCTTGGAGGATCAAAGGGAGCTTAGGGAAGGCGTTTAGAGAACGAGATTAGACTACGGCTAAAAGAAGGAAGAAAGAAGGGCTCCCCCCGGTAGGGTTCGAGACAATT
The DNA here is from genome assembly GCA_030867875.1 of Actinernus sp. WN-2022. Taxonomy (NCBI): domain Eukaryota; kingdom Metazoa; phylum Cnidaria; class Anthozoa; order Actiniaria; family Actinernidae; genus Actinernus; species Actinernus sp. WN-2022. Next base: position 722,432 of record JAOWCC010001113.1, on the reverse strand, counting down.
TTGAAGAATAAGCGTGGAGCCAGGGGCGGGGGGTGTTAATCCTTTTACAAAAATAATAAAGAGAATTGAATTCGAACCAAAAACGGATTGAAATCCACCACTCACAAGCCGTGTTCATTCTAGGGGAACCAATCCCAGGCCGAGAAAAGTGCACCAATCAGAGAGAAGGGAAACAAAATAAAAGTGAGTGACAATTTTTGTTTTGGGTTAGTGTTAGTACGATGGCCACCTTAAATTATCTGGATGAAGAAGGCGAACAAGTGACCATCACGATCGAAGAAGACAAAAGAGGACACTCCCTATGCCGTAGCACAGCAGGCCCCGCCTAATCCCTCCCCAGGGGGAGAGCTGGAGGATATCGATGAGCCCACGTACGAAGAAATTAATCCTTACAACGCGGATGATTTGTACGCGTTCCTGGAGGATACGGATTTCCCCCCGGGAGTGGACTACCCTTCCTCCTCTCAAGAACCATTTACTATCCCCGAGGGGGAGACTCTAGAGGACGATATCACAGAGGAGGAAGTAGAAAGTCTCGTTGCTGCGCTGAACCTCCCCACCGTGCTTCCAGAATTGACGGCCCAAGATCTGGACGGTATTTTTCACAAGGACACTCGGCTACAATGGTCCCTCAACCACTTGTGGGGAAAGTTCGGGCCAAATCCCCCACAGACGGAGAACGAGGACAACGAGGAGGGCGATTACGACTTTGATACGGAGGAATGTCTCAACGCCATGTTTCCTGACGCCCCCACCAAACGGAGGGTAGAGCAGCAGGAAGGCGGGAATAAGAAAAAAACAAGCGCCGCCGCAGTAGAAGAAGAGGAGGAGGAGGAGGAGGAATTTGAGCTAATACAAACCCGGTCCAGAGAGTGCAAAAAATTCAAGACGACGTGCAAAGACTACGAGCTGAAAATAAAGACAAGGTCCCGCGCGACTCTGCCTGAGGTAAGTCCCAAAGTATGACTACACTAATTTTGGTATGACGTCATGGCGCGCGCGAGGTGGCGCATGGAGTTAAGGCCCCTGTTCAAAGAGGCCGGGAGGGGTTCGAATCCCCGCGAGGAAATCCAAATTTTTATTAATTTTTTTTTAAATTCTTCTTCTTCTTCTTTCTCTCCTCTAGCCTGACTACAGAGGGCACCGATTTTTTATTTATGAATATTTAAAAATATATATATATATATATATAATAATTTTTTTTAATTTTTATTTTTTTTATGTATTATTTATTTATGTATTATTTATTCATGTATTTTTTTTTATGGACAGGCCCCGTCACTGCTGTTATAGAGAGGGTCCTGGAGACCACCCTAGGGGATGCCGAGCGGCAAGACAGAGTACGCCTGACCCTAGACGCCCCCCATCTGGACTGCCCGCTTGCCTTTCCTTACCTGATGAGGTCCACCCTCACCCCCGCCCTGATCATGGCCAGAATTGGGGAGATTACACAATCGAATCAAGAGTTTATTATGCAAGGCCGCTTCCACATCCATGTGTTTCACGTGAAAATACCCAGCGTGGGAGGAGGGCGCGTGGCCCGCTGCTGCACGACAGACTTGGCGAAATTTAAAAAAATAAAACGAAGCATTGTGAGGATACGAAATCTAGATGAATTGTGCATGGCCAGAGGATTGGTCACGGCCCTGGCCAGGGCGCAGCAACATCCTGAGTACATCCAAATAAGACAAGGGAAACACCAACAACGGACTCTAGCCCTGGATCTCCACCGCCAGGCGGGTGTCCTATTCAGCCGTGTGGGATCCCGGAGCTCAAGCGATTCCAGGAGTACTTGGCAGACCAAGGGGTAGAAGTAAATCTGGTCTCTCGAATGCATATGAACAGCATTATCTACTCCGGCCACCTCCCTGAGGCCCAATACCGGTTGTACCCCTACCAAACAGAGGACCACCACTATGATGTCATCACCAACATGCGGGGTCTACTGAACGCTAAATACTTTTGCCCCCTCTGCCAGAAAACCTACAAAGACCCTGGACAACACGCTTGTGACACGATCTGTGTCTGTTGCGGTGTCAAGGATTGCTCTCCCCTCCCCCTTGGAGGGAGATGGGCTTGGATAAACCGGACGGGACAAGGGAATCTCTACGCCAGAGAATGGAGTTCGTGCGGGGTTACCGTGGACCATCTGGCTCGGGGCCGGCTCGGGAACCACGTGTGCGGAGAATACAAGTGCCGGAGTTGCAAAACAATTGTCCCTCCGGGCCATCTGTGCTACATGCAAGTGGCGGACCAACAAGTCCCGCGCCTAGCCCCAGAAGGGGGAGGAGGAGAAGAAGAAGAAGAAGATGCCTACACAGCCCTCCTGGCGGAAGAAGAGTAGACGGAGAGAGCCGCCGCGGAAGACGAGGGGAACGAGGACAAGTTCCGGTACCTCTTCTTTGACTTCGAAGCCATGCCCCTGGAAGCTCAGCACGTGGTCAACTTTGCAGGGGTCTCGAAAGTGTGCGAGGTCTGTGTGTCCACAGATTGGACCACCTGCCTTCAATGCGGCCCACGGAAAATCGAGTTCCAAGGCCCCACGGCCCTCACCCAATTCTGCGATTGGCTCTTCTCGGGGGATCACGAAAACTACGTGCCTGGCCCACAACGCCATGGGGTACGACTCGTACCCTATCCTGGAGTATCTCTTTAAGAATGCTATCAAACCTAAAGTGCTCTTCCGCGGCGGCAAGGCGATGGTGGTGACCGTCTCCGAGTACAAGTTGGTCATCAAAGCCTCGCTGCTCTTCATCCCGCTGGCCCTCGAACAATTTCCCGTCACGTTCGGTTTCCAAGCCGAAAACTCAACAAATTGGATTTTCCCATCTTTTTCAATACTCCAGAGCATCAACAGTACGTGGGCCCGCTGCCAGCCCTGCATTATTACGAACCGGATTCGCTGAGTCCTCAATGCAAACAAGAACTGGTGGCCTGGCATGCCACCGAACGGGACAGGGGGGTGGTGTTCGACTTCCAGAAAGAGCTGGCCCTCTATTGCCACCGGGATGTGGCCATCTTGCAACGGGCCTGTTTGGCGTTCCGTGCTATTATGATGAAAGCGGCGGGGATAGATCCGTTTACCAGGACCGTGACCCTCGCCTCCATGTGCAACCTAGTGTTTCGAAAGAAATTCCTTCGCCCCCACACCATTGCGGTCTTGCCACGGCTCGGCTACCGCCCCAAGGATACACAGTCGGCGTTGGCTCTCCAATGGCTGGCCCACGTGGAGCGGCGGGACGGCATTCAACTCCAGCACGCGGGCAACTATGGAGAGAAGCACGTGGGCCCTTACAAACTGGACGGGTACCACGCCGCCACCCGCACGGCCTACGAAATAAATGGCTGTTTCTGGCATGGCTGCGACCGTTGCACCTACATGTACCAAGAGAGAGTTCATCCCCTACTGTACTGTACTATGAAAACGTTGGCCGACCGGACCCGAGACAAAGTGTTGTACTTGGAGCAACAAGGGTACCGCGTGGTCCAGACCAGGGAGTGTGACATCCGGGCGGCCATGGCCTTGGACCCGACCATAGTCGCCCTAGCGTCCATCCCTCAAGCCCAGCTTCCCCTCGACCCCAAGAAGGCGTTCTTTGGAGGGCGAACCAATGGGATCAAGACCTACTGGGAAGCGAGCGAGGGACAATGGATGGAGGCGCTGGATGTGTGCTCCCTGTACCCCTGGGTGCAAAAGACGCAACGGTTCCGGCTGGGCCATCCAGAAATCCTCACAAAAAATTTAGACCCTACCCTCCCGTACGAGGGGTTAATCCATCTCAAGATCTTGCCGCCACGCCGACTATTTTTCCCGGTCCTCCCTACCCATGTGGGTGAAAAACTGCTGTTTACCCTCTGTCGGACCTGCGCCGAAGACAAGAACCGGGAACCCTGCCACCACGACGACGAGGTCCGGGCTTTGACAGGCACTTGGGTGAGCCACGAACTCCATGAGGCCCTGCGCCAAGGCTACCGTGTCCTGGAAGTGTACCGGGTGTGGCACTACACTGAGTCGGAACAATACGATCCTGCCACCGGTACCAAGGGGTTGTTCACGGACTACGTGAACACCTTCCTCAAGATGAAACAAGAAGCGAGTGGGTGGCCGCCCGGTTGCCACACCGACGCCGAGAAAGCCTCTTTTATAGAGAGTTACCGGAGGGCCACGGGGATCTTGCTGGAGTGGGATAAGATCGAGTTCAACGCGGGGCTGCGGGCCCTCGCGAAATTGATCCTAAACACCTTGTGGGGCAAGTTCAGCCAGAAACAGAACCCTCGGCAAACGGAGTACGTCACAGAACTGGACCGCTACTTTGAGCTCATGATGAGCGAAGAGAAGGAAGTGCAGGACATACTGTTTGTGCACGAAGACATGGTCCAGGTTCACTACAACGCGACGCCACAGCACATCGACTCCAACCCCCACACCAACGTCGTGTTTGCCGCCTACACCACAGCCCATGCGCGTCTAAAATTGTTCTCCTACCTCCACCTCTTGAAGGACCGCATCGTGTACCACGACACGGACAGCATATACTACACACGGAGAGTAGGCCAAGAGGCGCCCCCGGCCGGTCGATTTCTAGGCGACATGACGAACGAGTTGAAAGATGGAGAACACATTGTCCGTTTTGCCTGTACCGGGCCCAAGAGTTACGGGTACGAAACGAGTCAAGGCCGCGTCGTCTGCAAAGTAAAACGGGGGGAAATTAAGAAACCCTTGGGGGAAATGCCCTCAGAAAATTTTAGAAAATTTCCTCACTGTTTTGGGGGTGAAATTGTTGTTCTTAGCCGCCCCGAAATCCACTGGATCCAAAAAGAACCAACAACGGATTGAAAAATCCACCACTCACAGCACACGTTCCGATTAGCGAACCAATCCCAGACCGAGAAAAGGGCACCAATCAGAGCCCAGGATTTGATCCATAAATGCTGGCCCCTGAATTAACTTCGGTGCAGTTGAACCAGCCACTCAACAGGTAAGTTTACACAAAATTCTCTCTTGAAATTCAACCTGGGGATTTACTAATCTTTTCTTCTTTGGTTTTTCCTTTTTATTTCTACAGCCAAACAACAACAGCGACAAGAACAACAACAGACAAAGGCTATGGCTAACCGGGGGCCTATCCGAGAGAGAGAGGTACTGTCCTGCTGAGTTTCTTTTTGTCTTGGAATACCACCGCTAATGTTTCTTTTGTTTTTCTAGAATATCCGAGGCGTTCACAACATGAACCTGGCTCAAGTAAGTGGATTTCCCCTTCCCCCTAAAAGACAGTGTTAGCGTTCGGCTTCTGCTTCACAGACCCGTTCATTTTTATTGGCAAAATTTTCCCCACTTTGCGAAGTTTAATTTGGTTAATTTTTATAGGATTTTTCTCGAGGTTCCCCCAGGGGATCTCCGCTCTAGTAAGAGCGCCTCTGGCGAAGCAATTTCTCTAAAACATTATTCGGTTTTAATTTTTTGGATTTGTTTTCCGAACAGACTATTTACTTACCTGTCGCTACCGACCTCAAGGTTGCACACTTCCTATGTCATGCTCTTTGTTTGAGGCAGTTGGGTTTGCCTATGGAGATCATAGCCAAGATAGGCGCGTATGTGTGCGGCCAGCAGCGGGCCGACAAGAGAAAGTGGAAGCACCAGCAATTATTTTTCCCCACTTTGTTATTGATACATGGGAATTTCAATCGGTCTATTGCTGGGACAATAGTTTTCAAGAGCTACCCCACAACCGTCTCTTTTGGGGAACCGCTGACAGAGTTTACTTTTCAGTGGTGTCGTCTATGCCATAGCAACAAAACAGTTTGTTTACGCCATTGCAGCGTAGGGATCATTTACAAACGTTGTCCCCACCACCCCATTTTCTCTGAAGAGGTGTGGGACGAGGGGTGGGGTAGAATTCCGTGGCGTAAACTTTTCTTTCATATTGAATGTTAAATCATTTTTTCCTTTTTAGTGTTTAAAATGTGGCACTCTTCCGCCCCACCAGCTACCTCCTCTGCCCTGTTGTGGGGAAACCATGTGCGCCTCATGCTTTGTGCGGATGTTAGCCAAAGTTCTCAAGAAAGGGGGGACCCCCTCACTGTTTTTATTGCGACTCTCGAGTTCGCCATCAATTTTATGTCAGGGCGGGGACCATCATAATTTTTAGACATGGTTCCACATTCGGAAGCGTCCAATTACCCATTAATGAGGACTACAAACGTCACTACGAAATGGTTTACCCTCACTAAAAGAAAAGTTTACACCATTGGAGCCTTTGGTCTCCTAATTTTTTTATAGAGATTTACTGTGATGGGGGCTCCTCCCGTGGCATAAGTTTTATTATACAGACAACATTATGAAATAGTCTATTAAAGTTTACGCCACGGGAAGCTCTTACTTTTTTCAGACTTTTTAGTATAGTAGAGCGATGGCTCACCTTTTAAAAATATTAGAGCGTTTTTGCTCATCATTTTCACCAAATAGTAGAGCGATGGCTCACCTTTTAAAAATATTAGAGCGTTTTTGCTCATCATTTTCACCCAATAGTATAGCGATGGCTCATCATTTTCATCCAATAGTAGAGCGATGGCTCACCTTCTAAATACGTTTTTGATATTCATTCTCTTTCGGATGGGCCCCCGGGGGCCTGTAAATATGTACATAATTTTTATTATTATTCTTTTTTAATTGTTTTTTGTTTAGAATGTCCTATGTAATTTGTTCTTTTCAATACACTTGTATTATTGTTACTATTTTGGTGTGGTTGAAATGACCCACCCCACTTGTAAAAATATTTTAATTGATGAAACAAAGTTGTTATTACCAAACACAAGTCTCTTTTATTGTCTCCATAGTATTACATATTGGCTGACTCAAATAAAGTCAAAAGGGTTAACACTCCCGTTTCCATATAAGCTTGGGGATTGTCTTCGTAAATCAAAGCTTGGCCCAACGCGTGCCAAATTCGGTTCTTGTACGTAATGACGGGGTCTTCGCATTCTTCAAAATAATACCGTTTGTAGTACTCGTAAATCTCGGCCTCGTTTAGTTTTTGCAACCGTTCAAACACGGTATAAGTAAGGGGAGCAATAATCCCCGTGAGGTGCAAACTCTGCAAAGCCCGTAGTCCCGTAGCCCGTAGAGCCTCTAGGGTAATATAAGACCGGGCCTCCGCCACGCGTGTTAAAACTTTCCTCGGAAAAAGACCATAAACAGGAATGGTAACGTTCGTCCTGTTGACTCTTTTGACTATATTGACACCCCTCACAGTGCCGGCCACGTTCTCGCATGCATTCCCGGATGCATGCCATGACGTAGAGCGTTTTGTACAACGCCCATCCGGCTTTTAGGGCGGGTAAATCCCGGTTGTCCGACATGGCCCCCAAATCTAGGCCTTCTTGGTTTAATAACAATAGCTCGCATGGGGCTGGTAACGACCCCGGGTCGTTGTCGGAATGTCTATAGGAGGTGGGGAGGGCGGGGGACCCTCGGCCGTTGTACCAATAGGGGGTCCGGAGGGTAGGGGCGTCTCTGCCGGTTTCCACACATTCCCCGCCGGGGGACCCTCCTGGGGCTTCTCCGCGGAGGGATCCGTAAGAGGCGTAGTGACGTGGGGATTGGTCCAAGCGACGGGTGGCGGTCCTTGGGGGGCCTGTGATGTCCATGGCGACGCGTAGAATTGGGCTTTCTTGGGAGGTGAGGGTCCGTCCACAACAGGTGAAATAGTATGTACATAATGGCTTAGACCAGAAATTTCTTCGAGACCCCGATGGGGGTGTTAATCGGCTTCGAAAAAAGTGGAGCTTGGTATCTAGAGACTGCTGAGCCAGAACTGAGAGAAAGTTTCCCAAAGGAGGGTTTCAAGGCTGACCTTACAGCTATTCCATTTGGAACTATATGATCGATGGTGTTGAGTCGAAGAAACAGATATCAACTGCCAAACCACTTGTGAAAGGCTACAATTTCTACAAGTCAGGTCATGTTCGGTCAGTTCTGTTTCTTTGAGGTAATGGGAAGAACTACTTCAAGAGTCACGTTTTTACAGAGACTATGATTGTTTTGGGGCATAAGGGTCTTTCTGTAGCAAAGTGTGGGCTTTTTATTAGTGAATCCGATGGGCTTCTTGGAGCCAGTCTAGATGGAATCGTTACTGACCCATCTGTTTCCAATTCAAATGTACTCCTTGAAGTGAAATTTGTACAAATGAATGACACTGAAATTCTTAATAAAGCCTTGTTATGCAATTACCTTGAATTGCTCTTTCGCTTTTTAGATTTAAATTAGATATCTAACATAATTAATTCCAACATACTACCTTATTTTTTTAATACTACTTTATTGTAAATTTCTAGAGTTCTTAAACTATGCCAAACCACTTGATGATTTTATATCATAACTACATATACATATATAATCGCCGTGACCCCATAAAACGCACCAATACCCACGATTGCTCTCATCTGACTTGATAGCTCAGTTGGTAGAGCACCAGACATGTAACCTGGAGGTCGTTGGATTCGAGTCCCACTTGGGTCAGAGATTTGTTCTCTTTCCCTCGTAGGGCGTGCACTACAGCTTACCACTTTACATCACTTACTAATGCTACGCGGCAAACATGATTTTATATCATAACTACATTATTCTTAAACTTAGGCTTATATATGGTATTACTTAAATGTAGGCTATTTTATAACTATTAGTTCAGAATGCACGTTCGCATTTTGAACGAGTTGTATAGCTCTTGGGCGATAACATGGGTAAATAAACTATTGATTGATTGATTATTGATCGAAGAGAATTTGTGTACATAAAGACAACAGCAGTCTTCATATTAACATTAAACACAAGTACATCTTTCAGATACAACAACAAATGTTCGTAACTAAGCGAGACTGGAATGATTTTGTTGTAAAGGGCTCTCGAGGTAATGAGTTACATGTAGACAGAGTGAACTTTTCATCTCGTCATTGGAAGGAGGTCCTTACCAAGCTTAAGCATTGTTTTATACATTTGTTTTGCCAGAATTATCTTATCCAAGGGTCAAATATGGACTTCAAAGATTTGACCCACGAGCTTTGTAATGTTACCCACTCAACTTGTTTTCGTTTTTGATGTTTCAAATTCAGACTTGACATTAGCTAAAGTTTTTTTTGGATTTTATGACAGCCAGATAAAAACCAGGGAAAATAAATTATAAGACGCCATTTATCAAGCACCTGAATCTGCCTGCACGATTCAGAGAAAACCTCGGAGCCATGTGTTTCTACGAGTCGAGACAATGTTTTGAAGCCTACAAAGAGCGAGAATGAAAAGGCCTCACACACCGAGATAAAAATGAGGATAGCAGCTGTACTGATCAGGAAGATGATGGTGTAAGGAGTGGCTGCAGCAACTTCGACGACTCTGTCCCGGATGAGTTTGTTACGTCGTGGAGAAACGATGCCAAAACTAAGGAATGCCCAATTTGTGGTAAAGCTATGCATCAAAAGAGTATAGCCTGGCATTGCAGGGATATCCACAATCAGGAGATAACTAATATCTCAACCTGCATGGATGAGAAAAAAGGGTTTGTTTCTTGTCCGAAACAGTTCTCGGGGTGGGGTCTCATATCCCATACATGTACATGTTACAAAAGTAATGGGAAGTAAAACATTTGGCTTTCAATGCTAAAGTGAAGACTGCATAGATCACATGAGTCACTTGTAGAAGTGGTTTGAAGACAGCAGAATGTCAACATCTTCAAGAAGCAGGAAGCAACCCTGTATTTCCAGATAAGACAATTCTAACGCCTGAAGCCCTCGAGGATCTCTAACCAACTGGGCTGCACCTATCGACTTTTCACAGAGGACAGAACAAATGAGTGCAAGGAACTTCTAGCTCAAGCCAGCCACGAACTGAATGTGTTGCTCCCTCAATGGATTGCTCACGATTCATGCATTTTTTCAGTCTACGACGGGGATGTACATTACTACTCCAAATTTGGTAGGGTTGTTGTAACAGCTGATATTGTAAATGGAACTTTAGACTGCCGCTGTTGTCGTCGAAAACGACCATATGTCCATAAATGCATTTGCCTTTGGTATTTAATAAATATATTTAGAGAAGGCATTGGGAACAGCAAAGTAGATGATGTCCAAGGCAAGGATGAGCCCCTTCCACAGCCCAACCAGACAGGTAAAGAGCTGTATCCCCCCAATGACCCATGCATTTCAGCCAAAATGTGCGAATATCTGCATGAAGTAAAAGGTATACCCAAGTGCAAGAAAGATGATAGGAGAAACCTGTTCTTTGTAGAAAGTTCATTCCGAAAGAAACCACTTGTTAATACTGCCAAACGCCACTGAGCAAACCCGTCCGAATATCTGCAAAAGCCTGCATACTTACATGAGTAAGAGGGAGTGGAAAGTGGAAACGTACTCGAGTAAGAGGGAGTGGAAACGTACTTCAAACCATGTGATAAGCGCCATATGTGCTATACATTGTAGGTATCAGGAAAAATGATTGTGGTATCCACAACTTTAATGATTTTTTTTTTATTGGTGTCGATGTGTGCTACTTTTTAAGAGTGTCGGCAACAGCATTTGCCTATTGGAAGTATTGTTAAGATTCTGAAAGTCAGTTACACAAGCAATTACATTCACAAACAATCGTTAATGCTCACCTGCATTTTGATAGTTTGAGCGGTCATTCATATGACTACAACTGCTCGCTGTGTGGATATCATCCTAAAACCATGATAATGGATCTGAACAAGAAAGTAGCATTCAATTACCCAATTTCCAATTTAGATTTACCAGACGACTACAACCAGAATGAAGCAGACTTTGTTGACTGTGGCGACTTTAAAAAAAAGTGGAACTGGCAGTGATATTAAGGGAGTTTCCTGATTGCAGAGTTCAAGACTTTGAAGTTCAACCGAATTTTCTCTTCTGGTCTCCATTCATTGGAACTACAACAAGATAAGGTCCCTTGGTGCTAAACACTGAACACAGAAAGGTGAATAAACTAAACATGATTGCAGGGATATAACAGAGGAAAGACTCCTAGAACGTTTGCACAATTCAAACGTAAAAGAAGTCCAGTCATTTCAGTCCAAACCCAAAGGTTCCAAGCTGGATGTGATCATGCAAATCAAGCATGCCATATCAAAGGATAATGAAAAATTCAAAAAGGCATTCAACAAGCTGTGGGGTTTGTCTGGTGGTTGGGTGTCTGGAACCTGTCCTCACGGTGTTGCTTACCTGCTGAAGTTTGTTCTTCGAGCGGAAAGCCCATGGGATTACATTGACCTGATTTTGTCAATGGTGCACCAGCCCAACATTATTGTCAATGATATGGCAAACATGGTAGTGTCACATGGAAACAGAAGAAAGAATGACATGTTTCAACCATACAACGGTATGGTTGCAGAGCCAACGGAAGAGAATGTGCACAAATCGCTTGAGGGCAAGTTGGAAATTTCACTGCCTTGGTTGCATGATGAAAAGGTAGAATGCGAGGGGTTATCCACAACTGACGAAAGGCACCCCGTAACGGGAAGTGATCACCATCTTTGCCTTTTTGATCGTTTGCATGAGAGAAACGTGAAGAAAGAATAGGAAACACTTCGGAGAATTACAAACACAATGGAATTGAAAGGCATGCTAAATAGTCAGAAAGATGAGCAGCTACATGCAGTTAGTTAATAACCACGATAGCAGGTATCTAAACCAGATGAAACCTGTAAATCATATTTTTCTTTCTGCTCAAACATTGACATCCATAATACAGAAATTAACAAATGCTTAGAAGGTCTAAAGATAGCATTCAAGCATGAAATATCATTCGACGAGAATGGGAGAGCTGTTATCGATAAAAGCAAGGAAATGTTGAACAATCTAAAAGATAGGAAGCAAAAATGGTCAATTCCAATGGACGTGGACAGTGATGTTAAACCACCCAGTAGAAAGAGGCCAATACCAAGCAGCTCTATCAACTTAGGTACATCAGATCATCCTGTAGAAGTTCCCTCTATGCCAGACAGCCCACCATCAAATCTGGATAGCTACTGGATTTCCGATTTGGGTCTCAAAAAGAGAGGCAAATGCTTAATTCAGGGCGGGTATTGGCTCAATGACAGTCATCAATGCGGCAATGGTCTTAATTAAAAAATTGCGCCAAATTTGGGTGGTCTGGCCAACATTTTTTTAATTTTTATTATTATTATTTTAATATTACACTTACAATTTACACTACAACATTCCAATTTTACAACAATACAGAAACGAAAATAAAGGAATGACGAGAGAAAAAAGGACAGTTCGAGGTGACTACAACAGAGACAAACTGCAATTAAATAATTTTTGCCCACTTGCTTTGAAAAGATAAAATGTTTTATTCCTTATGGATATTTCTTGTAGAACTGCTAATTTGTTTTGGGAAAAAGCAAGAAAGCTATCAAAACGTAAGCTACCATTATTTATCCTTGTTGCAAAATATTTTATCTTTATCACAAATATATCTTCGTGTTTTGTATTTTCGTGCTCTCCATATAGTATTAAACCTTCAGTTAAATTTACCTGCTGTTGCCATTTGATATGCCACCACTTTTGAAATGTTACCCAGAATGAAGCTGAAACCTCGCATTGTATAAACATATGGAGTAAGGTATGCTTGTCTTTACCGCACAGCTGACAAATGTCACTTTCACGCAAATTTGCTCGAAATAGCATAACCTGGGTTGGGAGAATATTGTGAATTATTTTGTATTGAAACATTGATAGTTTTACTTCTTTGGTAATTAAGAAAGGAAATTTATAGACTTTGTAAATGTCTTCTTTGGAAAAAACAAATCGCAAGATTTTACCTTCGGCTGTTGGGGGGATAAAACTACTAGTAAGAATGGCTGCATAAGCAATTCGTGAAGTAATTTTTGTTTTGAGTGGCGGTTTAATTTCAGTCTGCCTTAAAGGAATAAGTGTGTTTTTTATGATAATTTTCCAATTTGATGGGATGGCACTTATAAGTCTGTAATATAAGGTAAACGGTACTACAAAGTTGAATTTATGTTGAAATTCGGAAAGAGATAGAAATTTTAAATTTTCATTTAATAAGTCTTGGATACGAAATATGTTTTTTGAATACCAACCTGTATAAAAGATCATATTTCTGTCAATTAAAATATTTTTGTTATTCCACAGAATTTATTTCCTTGTGTCCGTTACATCTTCAAGGATTAAATGTTTATAATCTTGCCAATATTTTAGTATCTTACAATAGAAAGGTGGAAGATTGTCTAATTGGAGCAAATTGACATCATATTGACACTGAGTTAAGAATGAGAGAGTACCGTGTTGTCTTAGTGCATGTTCAGGTATAAATTTCCAGGCGGCTTCATTATTTTGTTGTAACCTATTTACCCAGGCGATCTTGAGCGCCTTTTCCATTATCTGGAAGTCTATCATTTTTAAACCACCGGGTTTTTTTTCTCCTATTATTGTGTTTCTTTTTATCTTTGGTGGTTTATTTTCCCATACAAAGTTAAACATTAGCGTATTAATCTCATTTATTGTATGTTGGGAAATAGTGAGAACTGATGCATTATAAATTAACTTGGATAAGGCGAATGTTTTTACTATATTAATCCTTCCAATTAAAGTAAGTTTTCTTCTTTTCCAAGCGTTTAACGTTTTTTCTATGTTGTGTATTTTATCATCACAATTTAGTTTGTTAGCATGATCTATCATATGAAAAAAAGACACCTAAAGCACATATTGGCTCCTGCGGCCATTTAAATCCGAAAGGGGTATCGCAGCTGTTTTGCCAACAACCTAGCCACATTGCTTCTGTTTTGGTTGCGTTTATTTCTAAACCTGAACAAAACTTAAATTCTTCTAAAACTTTTAGAAGGTGAATTATTGAATTTTGATCACGGACGAATACAGTAGTATCCTCCGCATACTGTGAAATTTTTATTTCTTTGTCGCCAACCTTAATTGCTTTAATGAGGTTATAATTTTTGAGAGTTTTGGCAAGAAGCTCGAGACCAATTATAAATAGGAGACCTGATAATGGGCAGCCTTGACTTACTCCTCGTTCTAAACGAAAAAACGACGATGCATGACCATTGTTTAGTACACAGCTTGAAATATTGTTTTAAAAAATCTTAAAACAGTTTAATAAGTCTGGGCCAAAATTAAATAGTTTGAGAGCTTTTTCCAGATAGTGCCATTCAATAGTATCAAAAGCTTTTCGAAAGTCAATAAAAACAGCGATCCCTGGAATATTCTGTTTTGTAGTATAATACATAATGTCTTGTATGAGCCTGATATTTCCTCCAATATAATGCCCTTTTACATATTCTGTTTGATCTGGATTTATGATCCTAGGTAGTACTTTTTCTAAGCGTTTTGCAATGGCTTTAATAAGAATTTTATAATCGACATTTAGCAAAGATATCGGTCTTAGATTTTGTAGCAGGGTTTTGTCTTTTTTTTTGGGGGGGGGGGGGGTATTAAAGATATTATACCGCGCCTTTGTGATATTGTTTGAAATGCGTAATTAAAACTATCAGTTAATGTGGTACGAAGTTCTGGCCAAAAATATTTATAGAATTCAGCAGGCAGTCCATCTGTACCAGGTGATTTTTCGGTCCCGAAATCTTTAAGGGCTTCGTTTTCAGTGATAAGGCCTTCACAAGCTGCTTGGTCATTTTGTTCTAAAGGAGTTATGTTTTCAGGGTTAAAAAAATCTGTACTTTCATAATCATCAATGTTGACGTTTTTGGATTTGTAGAGGACTTCATAAAAATGTTTTTATTCTTTTAAAATTTCAAATTGGTTGCTTGTTGTCGTGTTATCAGGTAATCTTAGTTTTGTGATAGATTTTCTGGTATGGTTTCTTTTTTCTAGGTTATAGAAGTATCTTGTGTTGCGTTCTCCATGTTCGTGCCATCTGGATTTACTCCTGAGAATTGTTACACGTTTTTTATGTAACATAATATTTTCAAGACGCATTTTTGTAGAATTAAGTTCTTCTAAGGTTTGTTTATGATTTTGATTTTTTTTCAGCTTCCAACATTAGTTCATTTACTTTCTTTAAAAGAGCTTTTTCTTGGTCTCTTTTTTCCTCGCTTTGTTTTTGGTGAATTTAACCGTGAAGCCTCTAATCTCCATTTTAATTAGGTCCCATTTTAATCCCAAGTCTATATTATCTTTATATTTGTTTTTAAAGACGGTCAAGTTTTCACGCAGAATACAGATGTAATTTTCATCTGTTAGTAAGGAAGTGTTAAATTTCCAAAATCCAGGCCCTCTTTTTTGTTTAATTCATCAGATTTTAAATAAATTTGTACAGCGGAATGATCTGTGTTAGGTGCGTAATGAATCTTACATTCATTTGTAAGATTAATTAAATCTTTTGAGATTAAGAAATAGTCTAAACGGCATTGAACTTTAAACGATTTGTTTCTCCATGTGTATTTTTGCGCATTTGGGTTTTAAGAGCGCCATACATCACATAGATTGTATGACTTACACAGCCTATTAATCTCATTTATCACTGAAGATTTGCGGGTAATTAGATTCCCTCCTTCTTTATCAATTTGCGTTAGTGGGCAATTAAAATCACCGCCGATTATAATTTTCTCTTGCGCAAACTCTTGTAGTTGTTCCTGGAGTTCTTTGAAAAAAGCGATTTGTTGATTAATATCATTTGGAGCGTATATATTAACTAATCGAAAGTATAAATCATTTCTTGTTTCATTGTCCTCGTTTTGTTGCCCAAAGAGTAAAGTTGCTTTCCTGTGCTGCACATATTCTTGCTGACAGATGGTCTCGTTTATTTGATATTCAAAATTCTGATATATTTTTTCCATGTTCGATACTTTATTAAAGACTCTAAACGTTTCCAGTGATTTAAATTAGATAAAATACCAACTGTAGTGCCTTCTGTCAGCCTATATAATTTCTCATTGATCTACAGTGTACATCAAATTATTTATATTTTTGGGTAATATGAGCCATATTTGTATGTCCCATTGTCACACCTGTAAATTTAATCAGCGTAAGCCCTCTAGATGAGCTCCCATGCTCTTGGGGCAAACGCCGAGAATATATACGTTTAAATAAAAATAAAAATAAATAAAATAAAATTATTGTTTCGCGCAACACAGGGAGTCACCGGACCATTAATCTGTTGTTTTGATTTAATAATTGTGCATAACTTCTGCACTTGATTAGCACTAATTTATTATAGCTTAGGAAACTAGGCTCCGGGCCCAGTATTATTTGATTTAAGTAACCACAGGGAGTTATTTGTATAACTCTGGGACAGAGAATGATTTTCTCTATCGATATTTCGGTGAGGTTTGGTATGTGCTCCACTTACGGGGTAATGCCTCTTTAATTTTCTAGGCACAGGATCGATTCCAACATCTGAAAGCAAATATAAAAGTGTTGGAGGATAAACAGGGGGTAGTTGAGGTCTCAGCCGCTCTAGCATCTGTGCGACGCCCCTTGAAGAAACAAGACTCGTTGTATCACCGATGGGAGTCCAATGAACTAGTCGAGGCACTAGTCCCGACGGCCAGAGTAGCAACCCATGAGAAAGCAGATGACTAGATTAGCGAATTGGCAGGGAGTTGTGAGAACACCAGCTGAAAGTTGACGAACGGCAAGGAGAGGCTATTAAACAACAACAACAAGCCAATCAACAGTTCTACAAGGAGATTAATCAAAAGCTGGAGACAACACAGAAGGAAATAACGAACGAACTTAACAACCAACGAGAACAACAAAAGGATATTAATCTAGAATTATGTCAACGGCTGGGAGATCAACAAAATCAAGTAAAACAGCAACAGCAAAATCTCAAGGAAGCGATTTTAATCGCATAGAGACTCAAAACCAGCACCAGAAACAGGTGGAAACTAGCAAAAACCACCTGCAAAATATTCAAGAAATGACTTCACCTCAACAGACACAAATTGATCGACTGCAGTTACAACAAGACCATCTCACACCAAACTGAACAGCTTAGAAGAACAACAACTTCAGTTCTAAAAGCAAATATTGGAAAACGTCCATGAGCAAGCCACCAAGAGAAAGGAAAAAATGAGACAAGAGGTTGAAAACAACTTAATCAAGCAAAAAGGTTGAAAAGGTTTATGGTTGAAAAGGTTTATGGTTGAAAAAAATCCACTTTTACCTGGATAGATGCCATATACACAGCAAAGAGAAAAATGCACTTGTGGTACTAATCTTCCACTTGAAGGGTTCTATGCACTTCCTGCTGCAACTACTCACAACCTTAAAAGTGTACAAGAAGCTCTTATCAAGCGTTATGGATCGTACGATAAGAAATGGGAACTGGCAGGATATGGATACCAATCGCCATGATCCGAACAAGCCATTCGAAACATACATCGAAGAAGTATTTGCCACAGAATTGGATCTGATGACTAGACAAAAGTGCCTTGTTTTGAAAGGGGACTAGACCCAAGGCTACGAAGCGAACTGGCCTCCAAAGAACCAGCCACCTATGAAGAGGCAGAAAAGGTCGCTCGGCTACTGTAGTGGCTTTTTATATGGCATACCTAAATATAAGAAAGATAAACTTCAGAGGATCCAGAACACTGCAGCGCATCTTCTAACCGGATGGAGACGTTCAAATCACATAACACTGATTCTTATGGAGCTACTTTGGCTTCCGGTTGAGGAAAGGATTAACTTCAAGATTCTTATTATTACCTATAAGATCTAACATGGGCAATCACCCAAGTACCTAATACCGCTTATTGAAGAATACTCTCCTTCACGGACATTACGATCTTCTAACCACTCTTTACTGATCACTCCATCTGTTAAATCCACTACATATGGGGATCGAGCCTTCTTTTTCTCAGCACATAAACTCTGGAACACTATTCCTGAAGAAATAGAATCAACTAAGACTGTACAGGCATTTAAGACCAAGTTAAAGACATTTTTATTTAGGAAACATTTCTGTTAGCCGCCGTTTGTTTGTAAATAAGTTTGTAAATTAGTTTGTAATTAATTTCGTAATTAGGTTTTTCTACTTTTACTTGTTACCAATGTAAGGCGCATTGGGTTTTAGAAATGCGCCATATAAGAATATAAATATTATTATTATATTATTATTACATGTAAGTAGCTTTACAGAAGATTTTTGACGAGCTTGGTGATCAAGTTGAAAAGTTCTCCGACACATTTCGTCTGTATTAACAACAGACTTCTTCAGGGAGTTTACAATAAAATTATTAACAGCGGTATATACCGTATATCGACATAATAATACTCTTAAAAACGTGTGCAGATTAAACTTCCATGTAGACATTAATGAATGCAGAATTATGTTATTACGTGTTGATATTTTGGGGGCAAATCAGGTTAGCGCTAATTCATTCTAAAGAACGCGTGTGGATTAAATTTCAACGGAAATGACTATTAGGCCACCGGGCCCTTGGCACGCTGGGCACGCTGATGGGAATGCTGATGGGCATTCTGATTGGCATGCTGTTGTGACGTACATTCACAATATATTGAATGGCGTGATGCTTAAGGGTCAAATTCGGCCAAAAAAAATCCGTCAGTCTTGTTTTAACAGAACTAGTAAGTACATGTACTGGAATACGGGAAGATCGACCGAATTTTATATTATAAAACAAATAGAAGATGGTTCTCCTATGTCAGCTATAACAAAATAACGCACTTAAGTGCACTCTCGTTCCACTCGTGCCTTCAGTTTTTCAAGACCTCGAGCGTGCATACAAGTTTATTTTACTACATAATCTCAATGAAAGATCGGAATATTCATAAAATAAGTGGTATTTTTATTAATCAATTGGTTGACTCTTTCAAAGCTATCACATCATAACATAATAATGTCATCACATTGATCAAAACTACAACTTCACGTTACTTCATTCAAGAAGTTCAAATCGTTCTTGTTATTTAATGTTTGTTAACATTATTAGTATATATAAAGGAAATGTTATATATTCTTTTTTTCTTCGTTATATTATTATCATAATAATATTATGTATTCCAATTTATTGGATGTATAAGAGGGATGTATAAGAGGGATTTTTTTCGAAAATCGAAAATGGCAAACGAACAACTACCAACATGGAAACCACTGACCCCACAAGACGAAGCTAAGAAATCCCTCGGCCAGTTTGAAAAATCCATTAAAAGTCTGGATTGTGAGTTTTGCTTCTATGAAGAATATACGGATGTGTCAGATCCCTACTATATTCACAAGTAGCCACGTGAAAGGCAGCTCCAACGAACTTACAAACGTAAGTCACTAAAATAAATATATACACATGTTACCTACCTAACTTTGTGTACATTATTAGGTCTAAAGATTGAAACTCCTTTTTGTTATAGTTTTGAAGATCAACATAGAGGGACTGAAAGAACTAATTGAAGTGGACAAGGTTTCAAAGTACCTGAA
The DNA here is from genome assembly GCA_030867875.1 of Actinernus sp. WN-2022. Lineage (NCBI taxonomy): Eukaryota > Metazoa > Cnidaria > Anthozoa > Actiniaria > Actinernidae > Actinernus > Actinernus sp. WN-2022. The sequence goes on along the minus strand of JAOWCC010001113.1, from coordinate 702,994 downwards.
GACGATGAAGATGAAGATGAAGCCAAATAAACAAGTGTACTTTTTTCCCTTTTCGTTATCACAGTTTGCAGTAGATCTATATATGGGACTTATTGAGATGTGTTCATAACAACTTCAAAGTCTGCCAATCATTTCAATTTTGAAGCCAAATGAATTTTAGAACAAATTCTTGATTGTATGACGTCTGTATATAGAATGTATAGACCCATTCGAAAAATGTTTTCATCAAACTTGTATCGGTTAGGAAATGTCAGTATTAAAATAATCATTGCCACTTTAGACAGTATGCAAAAATAAGTAACTTGTAAAGTCAGGAACATACATGTAGCTATGAATTCAGGACGTCAGGACTGTATAAATATACACAAATGTATTTTAGAACTTAAATACATTATGACACATCGACTGAATAATTCGTCAGTGTATTCATCGCAAACGTTTCTGAATGCAAATGTCAGAACGTTATTAAATCATAAATTATATACTTCAAAAATATCGGAGAATGGGTTCACAGATTACTTCAAACGTTGAAAAGGCATTGAAAAAACTTTCCTCTTCGGCAAAGTGACGTGACATGTTTTCACATGCGGCAATTAATTAATGTTTATCGTAATTAGATTGGCAAGATGCCAGCATTATTTAGAGAATTATACAGAATGTTATCACGAAATATAGGTTTCTGTGCATATCTATGCAATGCAGATATTTGTTAACAATCTCTCAGTCAAGTTGCGAGATCAAGCAACCTTTTGCATATATGGGCTCCCTGTGTTTTAGGCGCGAAGGCCTGGGTAACAGGATGAATAAGGCAATTCTGTAGAATTTTCCAGAAATTTCACAAGGTCTTCCGATCGCAATTATCATGAAATACTTTAAAGCTCCAGGTAAGTGAAACTCAGTTTATAACTTAATCCTGTCGTTGGTATTTTATTCAGATTCCGAAATGAGCTCGTATGGGAATATTTCAAGGTTGTTTAATATACAAACTCCTAGTCCTGTGTATAAATTTCGTAATTTCATAGTGTCTTCATGAGCACAAAACGGGCGGACGTGACCGGGACGTTAAGAGGGAGGAGGTCTTAACGTCCATTGGAAGTTGAGCGGGGAATATGTCGACGGCCCCTAACGCTTTTATTTATGTTCAACAATGTTCGCGAATTTCCGAACTACGGAAGGATAATAAAAATAGCGCAGTGGTTTTCAATCGCGACTTGACAGCGTGGAGATTAGAGTAAGCGGTGATAACTAATCACCGTACTTATTACAAATCATTTTCGCCTTGAAATTCCCAAGAGTTTGATACTCGGTGATGAGCGTGCTAAGCAAAGTGAGCCTTTACATGCGGTGGCGGTCTACTCCATGGTGAGCGTGCTAAGCGAGCCTTACGCACGGTATAGCGTCCTTTTATGCACGGTCTACCTCGTGATGAGCGTGCTAAGCGAGCCTTACGCACGGTATAGCGTTCTTTTATGCACGGTCTACCCCGTGATGAGCGTGCTGAGCGAGCCTTACGCACGGTATAGCGTCCTTTTATGCACGGTCTACTCCGTGATGAGCGTGCTAAGCGAGCCTTACGCACGGTATAGCCTGCCTTATGCACTGTTGTTACGGGTTTGAGTATCAACTCCGTGTACATGCTCAGAAAGAAATGCTACAGACCAATGAACATCTGGCCTAGACCAATGAACATCTGGCCTGGACTAATGAAAGACTATCAGGCATCTCGAAGAACTTTAGTCAAAGGAAAAGGCCTGTAGTAAACGAGCACACAAATGGCACTCGAGATGGCCATTGTCATTCCAACAACGTTCAAATAGAGCAGATAACAATCGGAGTCATTTGTGGAAGGCTCAGTTTCCAAGCACCCCTTTAACTTTTTGTTTGACGCCGGGGCCAAACCACCAGTTCTTACAGGATCTTCCTGACAATCCAAATTACCGAATAGATGAAAGTACAGCCGGCCAGGGCAGTTAAAACAGTCAGCGGTTGCAAATCCTTGGGACAATGGAGCTTCCTATAACTATTCAAGGAAGTGATTATCCAGTTACCCTGCACGTCCTCGAAAACTTGGAATTTGATGTTGTCTTAGGGCGAGATTCCCTCTTCCCACAAAGCTTTTATTGATATGGCCAGCAACACTTTGCAGCTAAGACCCAAAATTCCGCCACGTGAACCACATATAACAACAACAACAATAATAAGATCTGAAGTGATAATACCGGCAAAACTAGTACAACTCATTGATAAGACCATAACTGGAATAATCGAAAACCATTCCCACTTGAGGAAGCGTTATAACTTATGAGGCATGGTAGCCTTGGTAACCGTCTCACCCGAGGGCGTGGTCCCATACCAATTACTTAACCCGACAAGCGAGCCAAAGGTCCAAGTAGACCTAACGAACAGCCAACAGTTCTTTGTGACGTGACCTTTGAGAATCAACAAACAGGATTGGGACAATACCCTAAAATGCTTAGCATGCAAATTCCACTACTTTTTCAAGACCAAGTGAAGTGTGTTCCTTGGAAAACGCCACGCTACAACCACCTACTACAATTACACTACAATTCTTTGAACATTTGTACAAACCAGAGGTTTCTCGAGTTTAGAGTGGCTCAAATCGCTGTTAAAGTTCCATTTCGTAATATTTTTCTTGTGACCTTTGGTATGGCGGAAGCTGCAGTAGGAGAGATTTTGGAGAGTCCAAACGAAAGCAGAGAATTCTCCTTCATATAGTTCTAGTATCAACAGGTAAGCCACATTATAAACTTGTAATGTGACTGAAATTGTTATCTCTCTCAAATACAATCGCATTTACTTCAAAGCAATGACCAATACAAACGTCCTCTTCTGTGTGCAATGATTTTGATATGAAGTCTCTTTGGCTGCGATCTTACACGTACAAACTAGAGCAAGATGGTGGCGATAGACCCAGCCAGTGATTTTTACCAGTGCAGTAGTTGCCTTTATATTTCGGATAACTTGGAATAGCACGATTACAGCTTCGACAAGTAACGGTAAGTCGAAAAACGAATAATCTTCAATGTTGCATCTTCTAACTCCAAGGCTAACAAAAGCTGCATCGAGTCAGCCATTTTGCCACTTTTGAGAATTGAAATCGAGGCTACTAATAACCAGGGATGATCTATACATCAAAATGCTGGAATTTATTGTCCTATTTGAATTCAGCGGTAACAAGTCAGTTCAGACATGCATATTCAAGCTAAACCCATGTTTTCTCTGCTCGGTAGTTCCTAAACCAGTAACGCCTTGTAAAAATTCACTTCAGTCGCAAAAGCAAATTCAAATTTGTTCAGTTAAAATCTTAACATAATCACTCCAAACAGTTACCAGTAGCATATTAGATGTTACTTAAGTAAGAAGAAGTCATAAATATTTTATTTGTTTTAGAAGGCAAAACAGCTCCCAAAACCATGTATTTTCGAGTCAGACGACTGGGCCGATACCGAAGTGAGTCACTGGATATCGATACATGTATGTAGACTTTTGTACGCAATGACTTTCATATGTCATGACAAATCAACAACAGGAATCAACCTGTTTTAATTGTTTTAATGATTTTATTGATGGGATTCTTAGCCAAATATTCCTTACGTGTAAACAAAGCCCTTGCGTCTTTGTTAAGGCTTAATGAAGTACAGGATGTGGTTAGACAAGCTAACGGGATAACCACAGAACGTTTTATCGCCACAGAAATAGCAGCTAAACTTTCAACAGTACCCTTAAATGACGGCTACAGTCAAGCCATGTCTTTAATATTACACGCCCATGGTAGACTACGAGATCCCTTTTTTTAAATGTAGCGTAAGGGTTTGGATTAATTCACAGAAACATTTAAGAAGCATTAAATGTTAGTTTTAAAAAATTGTCAGTTGTTTGAATCTATTGCAATCGTATTTTTTTTAAATTGCAGTTGAAAAACGTTTCTTTATACTGAACAGCCATAAACTAAATCCGTGTTTGAATAGCAGTTTTTTTGGCGGGGAGTTAAATTCCCTGGATGGGGGTACGATTCCTAGGAATCCTACCCCCCAGGGGGAGGGGAGGGACAAATTCCTTGGGAGGGTAAATTCCGTGACACCGGCACCTGCTATTCAGGCCCAACCATACCAGAAGGGTTAGCTTTAACAATAACTTGTCCACACGTGAGATAGGTCTTAAACCAGGAATCCTTGGCAAATGTTCACAAGATCACATAACAACATTATGCCCATGGGATGTTTTGCACCAAGTAGAAGATACTTCCTGGCTAGGATTACCATGGGGTCCAGGTGCCACTATGAATTTTTACCGCCAACACCATCCATTGACTAGTTGTAAACACCTACACCCTTTAATCACCTAGGGGGTGATTACCACTGAAAGCCTTACAATCTCCAACTCAACAAAACAAGCTCCCCAGACTCTACAGTTGTCTCCATTGGTAATTTACAGGTTTCTTTGTGACATGACCTTTGAGAATCAACAAACAGGATTGGAGCGATGCTCTAAAATGCTTAGCATGCAAATTCCACCACTTTCTCAAGACCAAGTGAAGTATGTTCCTTGGGAAACGCCATGCAACAACCACCTGCAACAATTACACTACGATTCTTTGAACATCCCGCCACCACTACAATTCAATAAAACCACATTGAATTCCCTTGATGAAGCCTAGAGGTTGTAATTTCACCATTACGTTGAAATACCACTCTAGCCAGTCAGAGTGCAGAAATTTCTTAGGTCATGTTATAAACTATATACCGGTAATGGTGCATTTCATCATTGTATATAATGCCTTGTACAGGGTTATTTCATTTTTAGTGTTTGAAAGGTCACTTATACAAGTCAAACGAAATACAACATTTCAATGGTGCAAAGTTCAAAAATGCGCAAGCAAAGTCGGATTCGCTTTCTTAAATCTATGCTTGACTTCACTTTAACTGGAAATAATTGCTTCTAAAAGCTTATACATTTGTTAAGAAAAAGGATCTTACGATTTTAGACAAAACCCTACTTTAGGGGAAACATATAATAAATTAACAAGTTCTAGTTTAGCCCACGCTCGACGCATCCAAAGCTGAGTTTGATTAAAACATTCTTTTGTTAAACTCGTTTGGGCACGAGCTTGTATTTACTAAGGTAATTTTCGATCGATTGACAACATTGAATGGAACTCATTTTCAAATAACCTGTGTTGTTACAGGGAACTAATTAAGTATTGATTATATCTTAAGCTATCGGTACCAAGCGATCCCGACAACAAGCCAATAAGATTTGAGTATTTCTAATTACAGTTCCATACTTTGTCAGGTACCAAATCCATTGAACTTCTGTCAATGCAAATTAGTTACCAACTTCAAGTTGAATTTCTATGGAACATATCTAAAGACTCGTATAATGTTTTACGCTCAAACTATGATATTTGATTTCTAGTTTCACCTTTGACATATCTTATCTATGTTGTCGATCGTTTGAAACACCTTTCTTTCAAGGTCAGTTTTGCTATGTTTGGGCCACAACCCTACTTGCAATAGGAGTCCATATAAAGACACCTGTTTGGTTCTCAATACCTATTGTTTGTAAACGACATAAATACAGAACAAATATCTTGTAACATAGTCGAAGGAAGCAGAAACCATGGTGCGCCCATGATTCGTCATGGCCAGTCAATACTCTTGTAAGTTGCCAGTCATTGAGACCAGTAATAAAGTACGTTACGATCCAACCTTGGTTGTCGTCACAGCTCTACGAGAATCCCCTCAGCTCAGGAAAAAGACTCCCTGACAACTGGTGAGAGAATCCGTGGTTTCGATCCCAACGAAAGACTGACAACTGACTCAACTCTACTCTTCAACAACCAGGTAGCCAACCGCTCTCTATTTTCTTTTTCTGTGTGCCTTAGATTTCTGACTACTGGCCGTCAGCTTAACTAAGAACCTTTTTTTTCGATAACTATAACGTCGCTACAATAGTTGGTTATTTAGCCTAGATTTCCTGCTCCCACTTTTTGCTGTTAAATGCTATTTGTTGTTCTTAGTCTGTCATTCTCATAAGCGTATTTTACATTTTCTCTAAACGGTTATCTTGAGTTTCAAACTGTTTTTACGTAGTGGAAAAACGAAAACCGCTAGTATTCCTAGCAGCAAACCTCACCAAACGTGTACTTATTGTTCAGCGAAGACCACACCAAAATCCAAACAATTAGGCCAAACGGTAGATTTAAGCCCAAATTTAACTTCACCTTCACCTTCACTTTTAACCATAACCTCCCCACCACACTGTAATCAATCTAGCACACCTATTCAGACCATGGCTTCCACGGAAGATTTCAAAACCTTTAGTACTCAATTGAGCGAACTGATTGATAAAGCTTTTGCCGGTGTGGCGACTAGCTCATCTAAAGAAACACTAAGCCAAAACGCCCAAATTGCCGCAATGCAGGATTCTTTGTTGGATTCTTTTTAAAGGAGATGGACAAGACCCCCTAACTTTCTTAGAACAGTTCAGTCTGTATGCCGATTTCTGCCGCTGGAAGCCAGATAAAGTATTTAAGGGATTTCCTTTGTCCTTCGTTGGAAACGCGCAAATTTGGTACATTTCTTTAGAAAAAAGACAAAATTGCTTCCTTTGAAGAACTTAGACCAATCTTCCTAAAGCAATTTACCTAACCCGCAACAAATTGGGTTCTAAGACAAGAACTTGGCGATCGCAAACAAGGCAAACTCGAATCTCTAAATGATTACACATCGGATATTAAGAAGCGATGCCAGCGCCTAGGCATTCCCGTGAGTGAACGAATTCATTATTTCATTCAAGGGCTACAGCCTGAGATAAAACATTATGTGGTTCTACAACAACCTAAAACTTTAGAAGAAGCTGAGAACGCCGCTAAACTTAAAGCAACCATAGTTGCCCAAACCGCGCCAGCAGTAACTAAGGCTGATATTCTGGCATTACAAGAGGGTTTTATCCAAAGACTTAAGACCGAACAATTACTTCCACATTCAGTAGGTTCAGTAGCAGCTTACGAAGCCCCGCAACAGTCCTATCCGACCCCTAAGCCAACCTTTACCCCTAACTTTCGTAATTTTCAACAAGACAACTCTCGCGACACTTCTAACATACCCAAATCATTTGCGAGGAACTAAGGCATATTTCCAGTAAACGCGAAAACAACTACAATTTTCGTCCTAGGGACAGGCCATATTTTAACGATAGGGGAGATTTCGGTTGAACTACACACGTTCAACCGATGGACAGATAATTTGCTTCAACTGTAAGAAAGTTGGACACCACTATCGCAATTGTAGGTCCTCTCGCCGTTTTAATGATCCCCGCATTCCTCAAAACCAACAAAACAGTAATCAAAACCGTAGTTTTCCAGTCCGTTCCTCACAACGGCAAAATCAACCTTTAAACTAAAACGGGTTTTCGAGCGTCGGGAGGCTACGGAAACCCCAAATACGTTTAATGTGAACACTTTATCCGGACCAACAAACTCAGAAGAGAGAGATAACCAAAATAAAACAACGGAACACTTTACCAAAGCACACGAAACTCAAATGAATAGGAAACCAGCTGTGAATACTAATGTAGGAATTATCGATAACAATCACTCAAATGTGATTAACACTTTACAAAGAAGTGCTCCGGTTTGCCGCGAAAGTACTGAATTGAATATTCCGGCTCGTTTCTTAAACAAAGATTTTACCTCAGATCAAATACATTTTTCGCTCAGTGACACTGTTTTCCCTGACAGTGATCAGGATCATTACGATCTAGAACATTTTCAACCCATAAATTCAACCCAACATGAAGAACTAACTGTTTCGACATATGAACATGAAATTACTGCAGAACATACCAGATGCGAGTCACCTGAAGAACCCACTCATAGCATTTCTGAGATGGAAAATTCAACCACAAATGAAATTCAAATTCATTCGACAATAGAACCATTCGCCTGTCACAATACCACAACCATAGAACATAAAGTTTTGTCAATACCAGATAATTTTAGCCACGTAAAAGTTAACATAAGCGACCATACAGTTCCCACAATCAATATTTTAAGTACAGAACCAGAAGCACCTGTCGTTTGTACCACACATTCGAAGACAATGAACTTTACAAACCAGAATTTGCACACCGTAAAGAAAAAGGACAATAAGAATACAGCATCAACAAAGGTAGAAAGGTTACCATGGCGAAAGACCATAAGACAATGTACAGCTACCCTATTACAATGTTCATTTTTACTGGTAGTTTGTAAAACATTGCCAGGCCTCTTTCATGGCCTATTGTTCCTCGTTAGCTTAATCACTACATTATCGACTAATAACAAATACGCTCTTTATTCACAACGCACAAATATTGCTGAAAATTCAAATCAACCTAACGCACGTAGCAGTGAAAGTGATATAGATACGTTAATACAATGACAAATTGCGCTCAAGGAGCAAATACTCAGAAACCATGTTTAGCTGTCGTAGATGATAACGATCCAGTAATAGTTACGGAATCAGAAACCGTAGAAGTCCCAAATTTAAGGAATACGAATACATTACAAGAAGACAAATTACATTATATATGAAGATACGAATTTTACGACTACAGATAGTCCACAAGAAGTTAAAGATTTTCAAGGCCGTTTACATTAGAGAAAATTCAGAGTTAAGTAACATTACGCATGATGATGCAAGCATTAGTAAGGGACATATCAATACAATAGGTTTTCAGAATACAACAAGCAATCTAACAATATCAGGTTCGATAGGTGATTTTCAATTAACTTTCTTGGTAGATACAGGCGCAGCTGTTACAGTGATTGGTAAAGACACATGGCAGCAAATTCCCGAACTAAGTAAACACCCACCGGAAATTCCAACTTTAAATATGTTCCGGTCGGTCAGTGGACACGATATTCCTGTTTTAGGACAAATTTTAGTTCCATTCACTATTGATAACAGAGTATATCCTTTCTTAGTCTATGTCGCTGACAAAGTTTTATACGATGTCATTCTCAGAAAAGATTTTTAGAACATTATCAGATGATGATGCAAGCATTAGTAAGGGACATATCAATACAATAGGTTTTCAGAATACAACAAGCAATCTAACAATATCAGGTTCGATAGGTGATTTTCAATTAACTTTCTTGGTAGATACAGGCGCAGCTGTTACAGTGATTGGTAAAGACACATGGCAGCAAATTCCCGAACTAAGTAAACACCCACCGGAAATTCCAACTTTAAATATTTTCCTGTCGGTCAGTGGACACGATATTCCTGTTTTAGGACAAATTTTAGTTCCATTCACTATTGATAACAGAGTATATCCTTTCTTAGTCTATGTCGCTGACAAAGTTTTATACGATGTCATTCTCAGAAAAGATTTTTTAGAACATTATCAGGTGATAATTGATTTAAAGAACCACCCTCTAAGGCGCACAATACAATTAATCCTAGCCAGGTTAAACAATGTACTGACCACGCGTCGGAAACTTTAATTTTGCCACCTCGCCCCTAGTCAATTTTCTACATAGAGCACCAATTTAACTCTGCTGACACAGAGATTACTTAATTAAACAACTTAGCCATTTATTTTCTTTGCAGGTAATCCTGTAATAACAAGGCTCTTGCCCCTTTTATTGATTAATGCTTTCACGCCTCAATTGCATTTACACTAATGATCATCTAGATTAGCACAGGCAACCCGATTGTTTATTATCGATCCATATTAGTGTTAGTTCGTAATCCTTGACCGCAAGTAATAATTTTTGAAGATACCAAACTCATCAATATAGTGTTAAATAACCACTAATGTTAATCAGCTTTCTGATAACACGAGAATTTTAAGTACCACATTACAAATAAATAATTAATCGTTTTGCCAAAAGATGAACAATGTCATTACAATTCAACTTTAGAAATGTTTTCTAAAAGTCTCTTTTGAATCAAACAAACTGTTTTCGTCAATCTTACGTCTTTTTGAAATCCAAGATACCGTACGTTAATCAAGTTTCTCGTTTTCAAGATAAGGAATTAATTGCTACACTGATTTACCTAGATTTTTTACTCTCCACATTATCCGCCAAAAAAAAAATACAAACGTGTACCCGTTACTTATAAATCCAGTGACAGAATATGAACATCGAACTGGTAAACAAATAAATTTGAATATTTTAGTTATGCTACATGTACTTTAACTTCTGAATAGGAATTAAATTACTACTTTCACCTTACACTTGCTTGTGTTATCCAAAATTTCAATTTTAGCTTTTATGATAACAACAACAAAATAACGTAATTGTACAACATTTTACTATTTCGCATCAGCTAAATAGATTTAACCTCTTATGAGGTTACATATAATATATTTTTAAAAATGGTTACTACTTTCCTTCTCACGGAGCTCGAGGCTGAGTAAGGACGAATGTTAAGAAAAAGGATCTTACGATTTTAGACAAAACCCTACTTTAGGAGAAACATAATAAATTAACAAGTTCTAGTTTAGCCCACGCTCGACGCATCCAAAGCTGAGTTACTTTGATTAAAACATTCTTTTGTTAAACTGTATTTACTAAGGTCATTTTCGATCGATTGACAACATTGAATGGAACTCATTTTCAAATAACCTGTGTTGCTACAGGGAACTAATTAAGTATTGATTATATCTTAAGCTATCGGTACCAAGCGATCCAGACAACAAGCCAATAAGATTTGAGTATTTCTAATTACAGTTCCGTACTTTGTCAGGTACCAAATCCATTGAACTTCCGTCAATGCAAATTAGTTACCAACTTCAAGTTGAATTTCTATGGAACATATCTAAAGACTCGTATAATGTTTTACGCTCAAACTATGATATTTGATTTCTAGTTTCACCTTTGACATATCTTATCTATGTTGTCGATCGTTTGAAACACCTTTCTTTCAAGGTCAGTTCTGCTATGTTTGGGCCACGACCCTACTTACAATAGGAGTCCATATAAAGACACCTGTTTGGTTCTCAATACCTATTGTTTGTAAACGACATAAATATAGAACGAATATCTTGTAACATAGTCGAAGGAAGCAGAAACCATGGTGCGCCCATGATTCGTCATGGCTAGTCAATACTCTTGTAAGTTGCCAGTCATTGAGACCAGTAATAAAGTATGTTACGATCCAACCTTGGTTGTCGTCACAGCTCTACGAGAATCCCCTCAGCTCAGGAAAAAGACTCCCTGATACATTACTCTGACTATTTCAACTTACCAAATGCGGAGATGTTGTCTGAATTTAATAAAAACGTTGACGATACATAATGCATATCCTTGGTAGTCAAATTAAGTTGGGCAGGGGTGGTGATTATGTTTTAGAGAAGCTGGGTGTGAAAGGGTTAATGAACAACCAGACTCAACTTAAAGATGTAGAGGCTACATTCCCAATACGACAAATGCAGTCTGTTCAAAATATTAATTTTCATAACTTTCAGCTGCTAATGATAGACCGGTGATAACTTTGAAGGACTTGTTCAACTGTCAGAGGTAAAACGAATTGTAACAAGACAGTAAACAAAGAGAAGAAGAGACGGATTCCTTGTCTATCCACATTCCTCAATCAGAATTGTGCTTTGGGAAGATTTTACTGATGAAGAGCAGGATGGTGAAACATATCGCTTAACAAATATTAAGGTAAGAAAAGACTCAGGAGAGGTATATGTTAATACTCCTGCACGAGGTTGCACCTTACTGCCCTGTGATCCATTTGACAAGCCTCTCGCACTGCCAACACAACTCCCACAGAATTATACAACAACGACAATGACACAAATTCAAGGGATAGCCAATAACTTTTGCATCATTTACTTTTCTTGTGTCAAGTTCAACAAGAAAGTACACTCGCGCGATTCACTAATAATTATTGTCGTGATAATTGCAAAATGAAGCAAAAGAAGACCACATATGAAACCCACTGCCATCTACAATGACTTGTCGAAATATCCACTAGCACCATTGTTCTAACCGTGATGTTGTCAAAGCTGTTTTACAGTTAGCAAACAAGAACATTCAGCTTGAAGAAGAAAATATAACTGTATACCCTTCTGAATCGGCTGGTACAAAACGCAGGTCACATGTTTACGACTCCAATCGAAAATTTCCCTGGCCCATTCCACGTTGCGGACATTACAGTCAGAGCATGGAAATTGATATATAACCATGTCTAACTTTTTAGATAAATCAGTTGAGCTGATGAAACTTACACTACTTAACAACAAGAGTGAGCTCTTTCTTTATCTATCAAAAAAAAAACATTCCTACCTGTTATACTTTTGGCATAATTAATTTTCAAAAGTCTGTTGCGGACATTACAGCAAAAACAACCACATGTTAACTAATGTTTTTCAAACTCCATTTCCTGTGAGTTGTGACTTCTTGAAAAAAAAGTAAAATATTTTCTATGCTTAATGATAAATGAAGTTGCAAAACATCCAAAAAAAAATCAAAGTTTCCTAATAATATGAAAGTTATAAGCAAAAACATCTGTTGCGGACATTACACAAAAAACGTTGCGGATATTACATTTTTGGGATATTTGCAGAATTGTTACAATTTCATGTTAAAGTCGATGCTTTGTGTCTCTGAAGTGGAAAAAAAAGTATAATTAATTCACAGTGACACAGCTTTTGCACTTCATTGCTAGTAAATGCCTTTAGAATAGGTTTTGTTATATATTAACTTCATGTAAAAGTGAATGATAATACAGCTTAAATGATTGCAAACTTTTCTGCATTACTTGGGTCAGCAGTTATAAATAACTCATTGAGCATGCTCAGAAGAAAAGTTGAGCATGCCCAGAGTGAATTATTCTACTGACCAGTTATATATACCTTCCTCGAATTCTCTGTAAAGATTGAAGTGCACGTTTCAAAATGCCAAAAACAAGCGCTGAGAGGTCACGGATATTCAGAAAAAAGCTGAAAGAACATTTTGAAAAGTATAATGTTTATAAAAACAAGGCCCTAGAACGAAAGAAACTTGTTAGAAGCAAGCCAAATACTCAAAGTTCAGCAGAGGTTGCTAGGAAGAGAGAGCTCAATAGGGAGAGAGTAAAGAGATTTAGACTGAACTCTAAGGAAGCAGAGAAAATGAAGAAAGCTGTGTACCATACACCTCAAGCACTTGGAAAAGCAGTGGGTAAAGTTAAGCCCCATCTTCCAAGAAGCCCAAGGAAAAGAAAAGCAGTTATTGCGAAGTTAGCTTCTGCCACAGGAATTCATACTCCTAAAAAGAAGAAAGCCAGTACAGCGAGCAGAAAGAGCCTTCCAGCTGCAACAGTTTCAAAAGTTACAAGTTTTTACTTGCAAGATTCTATTTCGCGACAAGCTCCTGGAAAGAAAGATTTTGTTACCAGCTGGCAAAGTGGAAAGAAATTACACTTCCAGAAGAGGCATCTGATGTGCTCATTGAAAGAGGCTCATGCTCTTTTCATGAAAGAAAACCCAGATGTTAAGATTGGACTGAGCAAGTTCAGTTCTCTTCGCCCAGTGAATGTTCTATTTTCGTCTGATATGCCGCAGAATGTATGCCTTTGTCAATATCATGAGAATATTCGGTTGATTTGGGACTGTCTCAGTAAAGAGATAACTGATTTTCCAAACTATTCTGGGGACTTTGTTAATAACTTTGTATGTGACCCTGACTCAGAGATGTGTATGTTTGGTAAATGTAGTAGCTGCCCTAAGTGGCTGGATGCTATTGCAGAGCAATGCGATGTTTCCCTTGATGATACAACGTTATGGTATCAGTGGGAGAGAGTTGAAGTAAGAGTTCCAGTAGGGAAGAAAGCCTTACACAGGAAGAAAGTGGTTAAGAAGATGAAAAGGTCTGTAAAGAAGGCACTATCAGAGATGTGCTGGCCTTACTTCATTCAGATATGCCTTCATTTTTAAGGCACGTCTTTATCAAGCGACAGCAGTCAAGGTACTTTGAACAGAGGCTAGAAAAACTAGACAAGGAGGAGGCTGTAGTTCAAGTACATTTTGCAGAGAACTACTTGTGTAAGCACCAAGACGAGATCCAGTCTGCTCACTGGAACCAGGAGCAGGTTACCCTCTTCACAATTGCTATCTGGACGAGGGATTCCTCGGGTGACCGTGTCTGTGAGTCACATGTCATTGTGTCTGATGAAATGTCTCATGATAAGACATCTGTTTCAGTAATGATGTCTATTGTTCTTGATAAATTTGTCAAGGAAAAGCATGCTGAGGTTTTTTCTGATGGTCCAAGTTCTCAGTTTAAGAACAAATACATTGTGAGTTTTCTTCACAAACTTGACAAGATAGTCCACATCCAGTGGAACTACTTCGCCACCTCACATGGGAAGGGAGTTGTAGACGGGATTGGTGGCACAGTTAAACGTCTTGTGTGGAATGCTGTGGCAGCAAAAAAAGTGGCTGTTGTCGTGGATGCAAGATCCTTCCATGAAGTCGTCGGAAAGCTCAATTCATCTGTGACTGTCTCACTTGTAGAAAAACAAGAAATCAGTGAAATGTCTGCTACACTTGGCCTCAAGAAATGTTTCAATGAAGCTGCTCCCATTCCAGGAATTTCAAGGTTCCACTGCATCGAGCCACAAGAAAACGGCTTTGTTGAATGTCGTCTCTACTCTAACCAGGCTTTGGTTGAGAGTGAAGTTACTGTTCTTCCCTTTGATTCAGATGATTCTGATACTGAGTCATATAAAAGTAATGAGGAGGTCGTTATTAGTGCTGAAAGCTGTGATGATGATTATGATGATGGCAACGATGATGGTGACGACGATGATGATGATGACAATGTCAACAATAGTGATGGATTGGAAGATCAAAGTACTAACAATGATGATAACAACATCAACCCTACAAACAGTATATTATCTTGTCAAGTCCAAGAGGGTATCCCCAACGAGCTCCTTCATTTGTTCCAGCAGGCAGCATCCTTTTCCCTCTCACACTATGTTGCATCTCAAGTAAATGCAATTATAGATGGCCTAATTTCTTTCAGTGGAGATGGTCTCATTGACATGAACGACATCAAGAGCCTGGCAGGCAAATCTTCTAACCCCCAAGAAAATTGGCTCTGCAATTTCGTGATTGACAAGTATCTGACTCTGATAAAATCATGTGCCAGCTCTGACAAGAACGTGAAAGTCATAACGCTCGCTTGGGAGAATTTTGAAAAAGGAGAGCCAAGTGTGTTAGCCAAGTCCCTGCAGCAAAAGTCTCTATTCGAACAAGATCTGCTACTCATACCATGCAATCCAGTCAACTCCAAACATTGGTTTCTCCTGGCTCTGTTTCCACAGAAGAAATTGTCTATCGTCTTAGATAGCAGGGCAGGTGACTTTGTCAAACCCACAGTTGAGAAGGCCTTGATGAAAATGGCCACCATTCTAAAGGAAGTGGATGCTACTTGCAACCTGGATAAGTGAGTCTTTTCTTGCAACAAAAAAGAAGACATCCCTCAGCAACTGAATAAACAGGCCTGTGGTGTTTATACCTGCCTTTTTGCCAGATGTTTGGCAGGTCTTGGTCCAATTTCTACTTCTATTTTATTTAAAATTATTTTGATTTTGATTTCTATTTTCAGGACATAAAATGAAATGTTTAATCAGATTTATTTTAATTTCAATACTAGAAATAAAAAATAAAACAATCAAAACCAATAGTAGGTGGGGGGGGGGGGGGGGGTGGGGCGGGGCTTGCTCATTTTTAAAGGAAACAAAACATTAGGGCTTACGAAAATAGCGATCAACCTCAAAGATGTCCAGTTAAACTTTAAAGTTAAAGAGTATGTGGCACATGAACCTGAAGACGCTCCTGGTAATGCTCTTTATCTAAGTCCTTAAAAAGAGCCCAAGGGCAATGTTTCGTATTGTAAGATGTCAGCGAGTCTGGAAACCTTGAGAAATAATTATAGTTGCTGAAATAATGAAACGTGCTGGTTTCGAAGGCTATTATACCAATCATTCATTGAGGCGAACATGTGCCACACGTTTATAAGGTAAATATGTTCCTGAGCAATTAATTCAGGAAACAACTGGCCATAGATCTGCAGATGGGGTTAGAGCTTATAAAAGAACTTCCTCTTCCGTCAAACGAAAGGCGAGTGTAATTGTACAGGCATGTCAAAAGGTTGAAGGACAGGAGCATGAGGAAAATGTACATGTAGGGTGAGGTGAAATGTCTAAAAAGAAAAAAAAAGGGAAAAAAAGAAAGGAAAGTACAACTGTTATCACTACTAAGGATAGCAATATTGTAATTGGCACTGAAATTTAATTTGTGGATCATACGAATATTGTTATTGAATACCAGTATAAAGTAAAAGTATGAGTTCAAGTTAGTGTATATCAATACTGTAATTAAGTAGTGCGTAGAAGTAAAAAATGATAATTCATTTGGTAGTTTGTGTGCTTGTCTTTCAAAGTGATTAGGCTGCAATATATTTAATATTGGCTGCAATATATTTAATATTGCTGTGTTCATTTTAGTGTATAAGGTTACCCCTGATAGTTTCCCTTCTGACAAAAAGCCTGCTACCATTTTTCTTAGAATCTTTGCTTTCACATACTATCACACCGCAATGATGCACTGATTTACAAAATGCAGTGCAGAGAAAGAACGATGGGACTGGGCATGAAATAGTAACTATGAATAATTATTTTAGTTGATTGGGTTCTTAGCGCTCCAGCCTATGCACAGGTTTTTACAAATAGACGTCAACTCTGGAACATTGCTGACAATGAGCTCCCCCCTCCCATTCAAAAAAAGATGAGCCAGGGTATTATAAAATAATATTATGGAAAATAAGGCCCATGATAGACCAGCTTGTGTCTTCTTTCAAAGAACACTTTGACAGTGGTCAGAATGTGTCTGTAGTTACAAATTAATAATGATCAAAGGAAAAGGGAGAAACCCCATCAAGCAATATCTTCCATGAAACTAATCACATGGAGCAGCAAGGTATGGACTGCATATGTTGATGACCTTCAAGTATACCTTGGAAAGCAAAGAAATTCAGAGCAAGATTTAGGCCGGAGTTGTAACTGACTTGTGGTTACCAATGGGTGGTGCAGTGTGTTAGCACTCGCCTCTCACCGCTGTGGCCTGAGTTTGAGTCGGAATTGTTGCCATATGGAGTTGAGTTCGTTTCTTGTGTTGTTCTCTCCCTTGCCATGAGGGTTTTCTCCGGTTTCTCCGGTTTCCTCCCTCCGTAAAAAATAACATGTGAGTTTGAGAGTAGTACATGTATGTATAAAAATATATGAATGTAGTGGGGAGTGTGTGTGTGGAGTTGAAAGAAGGTGCCACCAGCTATGCTGAAACACATTGCCTGCTATAACAAAAAGAATACGACCACATGGCAGCCGTAACGTGAGGACGTGTTTGACAGTCGCTCTTACTTTTCGCTCCCACGCGAGGTAGAATTTATTAAATTCTCTAATTCTAAGCTGTCAAGCTTATACTGTGATAATTGATGACTAAACGAAAGAACCGAAATTCATCCAGCAGTTCACAACCTTCTCCAAACGCTAAAGTTACTAATGGAGAAGACGGAGCAATGGCTGCGACTGCTTCAGTGAATATAGAAGGTGAAATGGTGACTAAAAAGCCCACACAGGATAAAGAAACATCACAAGCCATTAATCCACCAAGCCTAGAACATATATGGGAAATACTGCTCAAGATTCGAGACAATACTTCAAGACTGAATGATGATTTTGACCATCTTAAAAGAGCCTTTGAAATTCAAGAGAAGGAACTTAATACGATCAAAGCAACAAATGCAAGCATTATAACAGAAAGTAAAAGGCTTAGGTTTCAAATTGAACAAGTCGTAACCGAGACGAGAGAGGATTTGGACTAACTGGAAGAAGCATTAGAGGTGCATGAAGAGCTCGAGCAGTACACACGTAAGAACTCTTTGGAGATAGCTGGCATTCCGAGAATAGAAAATGTAACATGCGAGGAAATAGTACTGAAGATCGCAGAAAAACTGAGGTCGATATCAAGGATAGATCACTCATAGACTGGTGAGAGGTAAATATATTAACCCCATTATTGTCAAGTTTATTAGCTACAAGAAGAAATCTGCATTGTATCAGGCTAGAGTCAAGTTGAGAAATGTATGTGTTCCTGATTTGTTCCCCAGAATTGATACAGCGTAACGAGCCAGAGTGGGACATACATGTATCTTCATAAATGAGAATCTTATGGTTTATCGTAGGAAGTTAGTCGGGGCTGCTGTCAGGATGAAGAAGAGTGGAACCATTACTAGCATTTGGACTATAGACGGGAAGATTTATATAAAAAAATCACAAGAATCTGCGATTATAATTGGCTCGAGATTTGGAAATATGTAAATTAGAACAGGAGTATTACAGGTACCAACATTATTATATTTATCTGTAAGTTAAAACATGAATGCTTTATAATCCGTATTGATTTGTATACATATGGGAGCAAAAGAAGGAACCAAAGGCTGGTAAGCATATTTTTCGAATGCTTGTACTTTGGGCCCTTTATATTCTCTTAAGTGTTTCTCAAATTTACATATTAGCTGTTCAAGCATTTCAAATGACGTTCATAGCTAAATGAATGCAGAGAACACAAGAAACAGCTTTGCAATAACAAGTGCCACGATGAATTCCATCGCTTTTTATAAGAGGACAACCTCTGGGCTCTCAGATCATAGGATGTGTTGATTCATGTTGATCTACATGTATGATCATTTACATATAAATTGAGACTACACCAAGGCAGACATTGCCATTTTATGGTATTTTATGAAAAAGTGTTCTTATCGTAAAAAGCGTCTGCCAATTTTGTTATTTCAAAATAGTTTATTACGTACATGTACATGTAGATACCAACTATTTATAATTGATAATTTATGTAGATACAACCTATTTATATATTTTTTAAATAATAATCTTTGGGTATATTTTTGCAAATGCTTAAACCTTGATAAATGATTTGAACTCTTTTAACATATTGGCAGGTTTTATGCAAGAAAAACAAAAAAATCACCATTTTACTTGAACAACTATTAATTTTAGTAATTATGCAAAATAGTTTATAATTTATGCAGATTTTGCATGATTATTACATTGTAGATACTAATAATTATGGATTTAAAAATTTACCTAGACATTCATGTCTGAAAGTCTTTTGCATCCATTTTGCATCAAAACCAACCGGTTAAACAGGCCGAACGGAAGTGTTTCATTTCCGAACCAGCCATAACCGGCCCATAAAAGTATGCATCTTTTCTTCTCCCCTCTCCTCCACTGCAAGGCTAGAAATGCTTTACAATATTGTTTTTGAGAGATTAACCAATCAGATTCTAGTGACTGTGCATAATATACTCTATTCCAAGGGGACTTAGGGAGCTGAACAAATCTTTGATTCATAAATTATCGAAGTGGAAAAGAAAATGGTGATGTCAGTTAGTGAGGTTTAAAGAGATATTTTTGGAGATTCAGATGATGAAGAACAAGTTGATTTTGGAGAGAATAATTCTGATATATATTTAGAAAGAATCCAAGCTGAAGACAGTGAGAATGAATCAGAATCAGGTGGTGAAAGTCAGAACGAGGAAACCAAAATTGATAAAGACAAAGAGGAGCTCCATACATGTAATTTTGATGTTCCTCAGTTCACTGGTCCTTCAGAATTACATGTACTTGTGGACTTTGGAAACGAACCAAAAGCAGCCGATTTCTTCCTCCAGGTGTTTGGGGAAGAAACAATCGACAAAATAGTTAGAGACGAACCACTATGCGCGACATAAGTTAGCAAACAATCCCCGCCATCTTGCACAATGGAGGGATGTTACAAAGCCCAAAATCAAGGCATACTTTGGTTTGTGCATCGCTATGGGGATCAATAGTCTCCTTAAAGTTGCTCATTACTGGTCCTCCGACCCATTCATAGGGAATGAATCTGTGAAGAAAGTTATGGCAAGGAACAGATTCCAAGTAATCAGCCAGTGTTTACATCTGACTCTACACAAGAACCAGCAAGAGATCAACCCAATTAGATCATCTTTACAAAGTGCGACCACCATGTTGTGAGAACATTCAGCAATGCTACTCACCTTCTAAAAACATTGCTGTCGATGAAGGGATGATTGCCTCTAAAGAAAGACTATCCTTTCGACAATACTCACCAACACAGCCAACCAAGTACAGTATCAAAGTCTGAATGTTGGCCGACTCGACTAATGGCTATGTGCTAAACTTGGAAGTTTACCTTGGAAGTGAGAGGGAAATCCGTAAGTCCACGGGCTTGTCTATGATGTAGTCATGATCATGGTTAAGCTGTTCTTGAATAAGAACCACCATAAGTTTTTTTATAATTTGTTTTCCAGTCCAAGACTCTACTAATGTACGCTAATGTTCAACAGTGTGAAGCAGTTCGCAAAGGTCTACTTCCATGCACTAAAGACAAGCTTCTCCAGACAGGAGAGCTTGTTCACGTTTTCACCAAGTAGCATGACAAGCATGGTGTGCCTTTTCTGTCTACAAATGTTTCTCCAGGAGAGCCTTCTCGTACAGTTCAACAAAAGAACAAGGGGAGAAACTTTGAGATTGAAAAGCCACGTTTCTGCGATTGTCTACACTGAGAACGGGGGTACCAAGGGGATTAATTAGGCGACAAAAAGTGATTGACCACGGTAGGTATTTCAATGAAAAGTCAGGGATTGTTATTATTATTATTAGTTGTTGTTGTTCTTGTTATTTTCAGGCTTCACCTACAATGTACTTACACGTATTTCTTTGGGTTGTTAATTTGAGCATACACTGGATGTCAGTGACAACTGCTTTTTGTTCAGTGAAATGTCAGAGAAATGTCACTCAGGAATGTTTTATGTATATATGTGGGAACCCTGTGTAATCTACATGCCAACTTGTTTCCAAATATTCATTTAATACACTAATAAATGTAGGTTTGGTTGAAATATCCCAGTCAATTAATGTAGTTTCTTACGTTTTAGGACTGGTATCTTAAAGCAGCAGCTTGTACATTACAAGATCCTGATTTCCAAATGTGTAGCAGATGACATTCCAGTGATAACATACCAAGAGAACATGCAGCTCAAGAGAACCTCGCTAAAACATTTAAGGCTGTCCAAACTCCAAAACGAAAAAGGAAAACAAGGGAAGATGTGTGAATTAACTGTATAACTGTAAGGGGATGGCAAGAATCGGATATTTGTGTGATTGAGGACCTGTTTCAGGAACCTGAGACTCGGCAACAAAACCACAACATGATGTACATGTACATGCAATTAAGTATAAGGATACCAAGATTGGTGAGAACTCTTATTAAGGCTTATGTTTCACTGAGATCCATGACATTTAATTGTTGTAATGAAGTGGCATTCAACCCTTGCTATGTTGCTTATGTAGATTTTGGTGTTACATGTATAATAATAATAATAATAATAATAATATTTAACTTAATTTACAGAGGGTAAACACTTAAAACAGGGCTTCTGACAGGTTGCATGGGTGTGGCAATGCACAATTAGGTCAAACCCGCACAATTCCTCAAAGTCCACAAAATCCCACACAATACTGGAAGGTTTGCTTAAAATGTTAACTAAAACAAATATTCCTCTTGATCACTAAGATTTCTGGAAAAGTTTTAGTATATTTACCTTACAAAAAAAATATTATTATTATTAAAATAACCATTGCCACTTTAGACAGTATGCAAAAATGAGTAACTTTATAAAGTTAGGGGCATACAATGTGTAGCTATGAATTCTCAGGACTGAGTAGCTTCATTTTCATGTTTCTTGGGAGTTTCAAAAGTCGATTACTTCACAAGGATTTATATTTTCATCCTCAAAGTGCTTCCATGTCAAAGGCCAATAAATGTCTATTTATTCTTAGATCTTTACGTAAAGAGGGTTACAATCAGTCAGAGGTAGATCACTTATTCTCCAGTATAGTTTTACCTAATATAACTTACGGACTGCCAGTGTATGGTGCGTCTAGTGTGGAGCTCACTACATTTCAAGGCTTTCTAGATCGCTGCTTTAAGCGTAGATACGTATCAAAACCAAGCAAGATAAAGAAATTGCTAGAGAAGCAGGATAGAAGGATTTTAAAGAAAGTAGCTAATTTAGATATGCATCCTCTCAATAATTTAATGCCTAAACAAAATGCCACTCAATATAAACTACGATCCAAATCAAGCCTACGGCCCAAAGTGAATACAAACCGTTTTAAAAACTCTTATATAAATCAATTGATTTTTAACTATAACAGAGCTTTATAACTTATAATTTATTCAGTCTTAGCTTTTTATATGTATATATTTCAATTTTAACTGTAACGTAAGATATGTATGTTTATCTTATGATTGAAATAAAGACCTTTATTATTACTAAATGCCACTAATACGAACTCTCTTTCACATGACTAGTTTATTCTTCAAAAAATATACAATATCAAATTTGTGCAAATTATTTGTTATTGTCTGGGATTCCTGTGCTCCCTAGCTGGGCTCATGCATGGAAACCTTAGACAGGTTTTTGACAGCAGACCTTGTGCCTGAAATAATCGTTTGTGATTCAAGTCATGTATACATGTAGTAAGTGAAACAATATAATTATTGTATAAATATACACATTTTAATTTGATGACGTCACAATCGATGACGTCATAATCTTGATTTTTCAAAAATGTTGAGTCACCTTTCTTTACATAGGGGATTTGGTAGAGGTATTCGAGAAGTCGTCAATGCTGAAAACCGTTTGTCGCTACAACATAAATTAGCAGAGATATGATTTTTTTTTAAGGTGATATCGACCTGCTGGCAAAGGAGAAATTCCCCCGGTTTCCAGAAATTAAATATAATCAAATATTTTAATACGCTTGCTGCTAAAACGTACCGTTAAGCTGTCAGGTAGACCTTTTAGTTAATTAGGTATAATTAAAAACATATTTCCACCTCAAGCTTCTTTCAATCCTCCACAATGCTGCAAAGCCTGTTTCAATGACGTCATCCAAATTGAGGGTCAAGTTACCCACAATTTCAGGGTTTTCAACCAAGAGATACCAGGATTGTTTCGTCTAATGCTTTTCAAGATAACAGGCTGTCCATTCCTCGTTGTTTTCGTTGTAACAAACCAGGCCACATCCAGAAGGACTGTACAATGAGGCCTTGACTACAGAACGAAAATGTTTCCAATTCTGAATAGTGCAGTGTTGATTGTCCCGACTCTCACAAAGTTGAAAGTTTCAAGGAGTCTGGTGAATACGTTGCAGATCAGGATGTCCCCCAGGTTAGGGGACACTTGAAACGTTGCTTCGGCCATTGGAAATCCATAGGAACATCTGCGTGGGTTCTTCGTGTGATTACTGATGGATATCACCTGCCCTTCGTCTCTATTCCATGATCACGGAAATTTAGTAATCACAGGAGTGCTCATCTGAATACTGATTTTGTGGAACAAGCCATTCTTGATCTATTGGACTGTGGCAGTATACAAGAAATTCTGCTGTGTGATTTGTGGATTTGTAATCCCTTGAGAGATAATAAACTTTGCCTTATATTGGACCCGAGATATCTGAATTCACACTTATCGGTTGCAAAGTTTACCTATGAGGATTTGCGCACTGTGTCATCAATCTTGGAAAAGGCTGACTGGTTTATTTCATATGATCTAAAGAGTGGCAAGCCTGTGACAAGGCAGTAGCATGACTGGCAAGTCTGTGACAAGCCAGTAACAGATTGACAAGCCAGCTGTGACAGGCCTGTAGCATGACTGGCAAGTCTGTGACAAGCCAGTAACAGATTGACAAGCCAGCTGTGATAGGCCTGTAGCATGACTGGCAAGTCTGTGACAAGTCAGTAACAGATTGACAAGCTAGCTGTGACAGGCCTGTAGCATGACTGGCAAGTCTGTGACAAGCCATTAATAGATTGTCAAGCCAGCTGGATTATTGATGGCATTCTGCCAGAATTCCGGATTAGTCCTAGAATCCTTCCTAGAATCCTTCCTAGAATCCTTCTGGTAATTCTACTGGAGTGTACCCCCAAATCTACATAATCCTCCAATTGAATTCTTAATCATTAATCATACAATAAGCAGAAAATTAATAAATGTTTTGAGATCAAGTATATACAATTGTACTTTGCGAAGGTCACATTAATTTATTAGTTTTCATGGATTGATAAAAATAATTCTTAGTACAAACTCAAAATGTGGTATATGTACAATGTATACAACAATATGTCAAACCCAGCAATAAAAGCCTGAAATTATCAGGGATTTCGTGTAAGCCTTAATAGGTAAAATTCCAGGAAAGATCAGTATTCAAAAAACAAATTAAACTACTGGTATATATAGCTAAAGTATTATCATATAAATATTATTTAATTAAAAATAATAGAAAACTGAAGAAAAAAAATGTATGCATGACTTTAAAAGCCTTGTATCGTTTAATTAAAAAGGGTGGCCTACATTTTGTAGCTTACATGTATAAGGTCTGTTCAGTCATTGCCCTTCTCCTGACCCTGAGGTGCATTGTGAATCATCAAGCAAGCTCCAGGTGGATCCTATTATGAGTATGACTGTGCAATAAACATTTTGCTTTGGATTGGAAACCTTTTACAGGACTGTTTTTCTCAGTAGCATTTCTGAAAGGAAACACAAAACACACCTAATTATATGTGTATAAACTCTTAAAGTGCAAGTATCATGCCAAAAAATATATATTAATATTGTACTATTGTGTTTGTTTCTCACAAAAAGATATTAATCTTGCAGATTTTGTAAAATTTCTTACATGACATAAGATGAATCAACTCCCTCCCAAGAGAAAACTATTACAATAAAATCCTGTAGGTTTCCATTGTGACAACACAAGATGAATCAATCCCGTTATTCGGGTAACTTTTATTCTAGTTATTCTAGTTGAATTGCTGCTCCAGTCTCTCAAAGAAAACTAATTTAGACAACTGAAGTATATTAGAAATAGAATTTGGAGCAAAAAGAGAATGTTGTTTTATGGCTTTACTTGCACTTTAAGTTAACTTTAATAACCTTACAGTCATTTAAGTTATGAGCTAATAGTAATAAGCTTGATAATAAAATCAAAATGTTGATGACATCAATGATCAAGTAAAGTTCACTAGACACTAATCACTGCCTTTTGTTTTGAACAACAAATTTTTTTTTTATGTTTTCAAATGGTTAAAGATAATTCCACTAGCTAACATTTTAAATGTATTCGTTTTCAATCATAAAAGATGAAGATTTGATTCCAACAATAAGAAAATCCATTCAACGAGCCTGGCTGAGGGCTATCTGGCACATTATTGATATCAAGCAGTACAAACTCGTGCTTATTCAAGTCAACAAAAGTTTTTGGGGGCAAAAAAAACATATACCAAGACACAATAAACAGCATGCTGTACTTCTTACCTTTTTCTAGGTTTACAGAATCCTTCGTTTTCTCCATTTTGTAGACAAACTTGGGCATACAGCAAGAATTGGCTGCCTTTTATTCTTTCTTAGGGAAGAACTGAAAAAAGGCGCGAAAAACTATCAGCATTGAAACGACGCTCCACCTGAGGCATGCTGGAAAATCCTCAAGCAAACAAAGATGGCGGATCGCGGACTTGTTGTTAGATTATTGGCATCAGAAAGGCTCCATAAAAACGTTTTTCCAACCGGCTATATTATCTGTAATTCTCCCATTGCAGGAACAATACTTGAAAGAAGTGAGCGCTTCCTTTAGTGCTAACAACTGAGCAATAATAACAAGAAAGACGATGTAGGA
This sequence comes from Actinernus sp. WN-2022, assembly GCA_030867875.1. Classification (NCBI taxonomy): domain Eukaryota; kingdom Metazoa; phylum Cnidaria; class Anthozoa; order Actiniaria; family Actinernidae; genus Actinernus; species Actinernus sp. WN-2022. The sequence continues at coordinate 677,165 of JAOWCC010001113.1, read as the reverse complement.
GAAACTTTGATTTGTGCCTAAATTATGGGTAAGAGAAAGGCAGCTTGTGGATTTTGTTTGTGATTATTGTCTAATTTGCATCTGAGAGGACACAGTACATAATTATGAAAGTAGTGAACCTTGATTGCATGCTAATGTTTGCTACCGATCGATCGGGATGTTTATGTAATCACTTAAATCTTTATTTTTTGTGTATTAGTAAATTTTCTTAAACTGAAATTCTGGCCAGTCTTTATATATAACTTAAGGATGTTGATTTATCACTCCCGGGTAGGCCGTTTGAGAAGAGTTTTATAACTGAGAATTCAACACTTGTTGTAATGAAATATTGAAGATCAGTTAATGCTGAATTCACAATATACAAACAGCATGAAACTACTACGTAAAACTCATGCATACACAGTCATTACACATTTAACATAGTAGATTATATATTTGTATAATATGATTTAGATAGTGTTAGCTTTTTAAACATTAGTTCGATTTTCTTGTAATTTTTAAGCACTGCTTCTATAGAAATCAGTGTTAAATTGTTAGAATACCTGTGGGTAAATAAATATTAATTGACACATGTACAATAGACATAAACCACACCTAAATACAATCATAAAGGACTAATCAACAATATATTGCATGCTTAGTGTACATCTTTCTCCCTTGATTCACGTCTGTAGCTGTATATTTCGGTCTCAGAATCCAATAATCATTTGGCATGTTCGTAATTACTCAGTGAAACAGCCGATTGCATAAACACGTAAATAATTAACTGTGTATCTTACATTACATCTCCCCGATCTGTTTAAGAAATTTAGAGAGGTGCATTCATGGTATAACTCAAATGTACCATGTACAGTTATAAATAAGTACTTTTGAAGTGTCCTCATGTTGTACTTCATTGCCTATAAGTACACTATAAGTATGCTTCAAGTATGTTTATTTTGGTAAGAGTAACTACATGTAACTCGTGTACTAGGATAAAAATAATATTAGATTCAGGAAGAAATTGTCATTCCTTTGTAAATACTACAAGTACATACATTTACAAGCTCTGAAATTCCCATTAGTTACAGCCATGCATGTCAGTTATATTGCCTACTTTGAATTCACCTGATCCTGGAAATGAAATTCCACCAGAGTCCAGAACTGAATATCGATATCAGTCATCTGGAATGCAACCAGACTCCAGAACTCCAAGTACATGTACATGTACCAACCAGCTACAATTTTGCTGGACTACAGAGATTCCACCGGATCCAAAACTCCAGACTGGATTTGAACTGGACTCCGTACCTGGACTTCCACTAGATTTTGGAGCTCTGAGTATCAGTAATCTGGAATTCCACCAGACTCTGGAGCTCTGAGTAACAGCCATCTGGAATTCCACTGGACTCCAGAACTCTGGACCGGAATCCCACTGGACTCCGGACCTGGAATTCCGCCACACTCCAGAACTCCATGTTTCAACTACCTGCAATTCTGGTGGATTCATGGCCAGCTGGAATTCACCCTGGACCTGGTATTCCAGTGCGGTGGCATTCCACTGGAATTCCAGATATATTTTCACTAGGGATATTGCATGCATTTACTTTTCCTCCTGACTGGTTGCATTTTCAGCTAAATGACTTTAACTACTTCAGTTGAGATGCTCAAAGGGGCTATTATAAAATATGTCATGGTACTGCGCATGTATCCAGTAATCGCTCAGTTGGTGGCTGTTAATTGGATACAAACCATTAAACTTCCCTTCCCGATTTTCAATATTTTCCCTGGAGACTATTAAATTTTATATACATTGTTTGTTAGTCATTTTTGCATATTTGCTTTGATGTCAAGCATCCCACATGGCTGAGAGGTTCGTCAGTTCATATCACAATCAGTGGAAATAGCTGTTTCCGACCTGGAATGCGAATGTAAAGTCTATTACCGTGACACAGCCCCTTTAACTACAGGCTCATATTGCTTCTGTGATTTGGTTCTAGCTGTAATTACTTAATTGTACCATGTTAGCTTGTGACTGGCTTGTTATTTATTTATTTATGACATTCGGACACAAGGTCACGGGAGAAGAAACAATAGGACTCAAAGTCCCTTACTAGGTTTGCCTCCACAGCTTGTTACTGTACCACAGCTTGTTACTGGCTTGTAATTACTGTACCAAGCTTGTTGCTGGCTTGTCGTTATTGTGCCAAGCTTGTTACTGGCTTGTAATTACTGTACCAAGCTTGTTGCTGGCTTGTCATTATTGTGCCAAGCTTGTTACTGGCTTGTAATTACTGTACCAAGCTTGTTGCTGGCTTGTCATTATTGTGCCAAGCTTGTTGCTGGTTTGTCATTATTGTACCAAACTTGTTGCTGGCTTGTCTTTATTGTACCAAGCTTGTTGCTGGCTTGTAACAAACATGACAGGACTGTAACAGGCTTGTCATGAACATGTTCATGTTCAGCTCTCAGCTTGCCACATGCATATCTACAATCATGCCTGTCACATGCCTGTAACAAGCTTGCTAACAGGCCTGTCACAAGATGATCTTTTCCATAAGGGGGTTCATGGTATGTAAATATATGTTAATGTTGGGTCTCCTCAAAATAGTAATGTATTGCTATGGAAGCTGTAATTCGAAAACTAGCCAATATTTTTTTTTTATCCTTGCACCTGAAGTTCAACATATACATGTACTGCCGTGTCCCTGTAAATTTCAAGAGCATTGAATCATTTTAAGGGCACGGAATAAAAACAAAAACATAGGGAACTTTTACATTCATCCACGCAAGCTTCATTGCTGTATCATTTTGTTGATAGCTTGTCTCTCCAAAATTTATCTTTTGTCTAGATTCTAAATACTTATGTGCTTTTGAACTAACAAGTTTACCATACACGCTTGCTACGCTTCACTACTGCCGGAACACTCGTGCAAATTCTGTTCTTTGTACAATGACATGCAATTATCATAAAGTCACACTGCCAGTTGTGACGCTGATATAATATAACTTATATAAGAATCAGTAACCGCATTGTTTGTTTTGAAATTTGGAGTAGTTCTCTCAGCCATTTTATGAATCAAGGGTGGATTTTATTGGGTTCAATTTAGGGTGTGTTCGATTGACCATATTCCGGAATAAGAATAGATAGAATAGTCTCTGGAAATCACTGGTTCAGGCACATTTTTCACTATAAGCTATTAACGTTTGCTGAAATGTGATATTCAATATACATTTAGTATTCAGTGACTAAAAAATCCCAACACAAGCAATTTGTAGTGATAATTCTGTGTATTCTTATTCTGGAATACGGTCAATGGAATGCACCCTTAATTTCAACCTGAATGCATCTGATAAGACAAAAAAATTTGAATTGAATAAATAAGAATTCATGAAGTAGATAAGTTTTTTGTGTCATGAGTTTTTCTCTGAAAGAAAAACAAATTCAGTAAAATTACCCTTGCATACTGCATGTCGTCATTTACAAAACATTTTACTATAATAATAATAATAGTCAGACAACCTGACTATGAAGGGAGCAGTTGCTTTGGGTGTTATTCATAGTGTACACTTCATAATTATTGACTTACTTACGTGTCTGAGCACGAGATGCTGTGATGGGAAGTGCAGACCTTTCTGCTACATGTACACTGTATATTGTATGGACCTAGAAGACAAAATTATTTCATCAGACTAAAAAATAATTTTACCCAAACAAAGTTACAGACTAACAGACAAACCATAATAATTAATTAGCATTGATTACATGTTTGGCACATTTCTAATTGAAAAAAAATTGTTAAGGTCTCGATAAAGGTTTGACGTGTCATTTCGGAAAAACGCTCTTGCAACGTCAGAATTAAAGCCTCATAGATGTACTATAAATTATACCGTTTTAAAGGTCTTGAATTGAAGAAAGTATATATTTAATCCGTTTTGAACAAAAGTTAAAAGCGTAGATGTTGTATATATTTCTACGCAAAATGACTCAGTCCGCCTGAAGGAGTTCAGCCCTTCAGGCTTTGAAAATATTTTTTTCTTAATTAGCCCTTTCGAATCCCAACTAAATTGACTCAAATACTGTGTTGGGCATTTTTGATAATTATATTGTGTATTACAGATTTTATCCCTTTTCAAAGTTGAAAAAGTAGTTTTTCATCCCATTTTTATACAAACCAGGTCATAAAACCTGAACGAATTTTTTTGTCAAAATTCCCCGACACCGTATTTGAGAAACAGCTGTTTTCTACGACTTGTAACAATTTTAGGAAAATTGGACAAAACTCTAAAAGGCTGATCTTCAACAAAGTTCTGTTTTTGGCCGAAAAAAAGAGCAGAGAAACAGCCTGTTTAGATTTATTTCACGATTGACTACAAGTCCCGCCTCCAAGGGTAATCTCATTACATTAGCCAATCAGAGCGATTCATGTTGCATTCAGTCTCGGCAGATTTAATACAAAGTTCAGACGAGCCACAGAACAGAGAAAGCTAAACAGTTCACCGATGCTCGATACTTCTATAACTACAGAAACTAGTTACATGTACATGTAGCTATAGTGTCGATTCCAGCTTAATTTAAAGAAGAAACACTCTTTTAGGAGTACAGAAAAATGGCACCACAGTAAGCAAACAATTAATATCATGCAGGGAAAACCACTGAAGCACAGCTCGATGCACACCATGTACGCGGTAGACTGTTTATGTCATTCTAAAATATTTCATCGCACTGAAACTGCACTGACAAAGCATTCCATTGTTTTAGGGTTAGGGATTGTATTGTTTTAGGGTTAGGCATTGTTTGGATAGCCAGTACTATTCCAGGTTCCGAGGAGGTAAATGCAGCCCCGATAAAATCGCTAAAATGGTGATGAAATATTTTAATTATTCAAAGTTGAAAATTGAGCAGCAAAATGCAGAAAGTGCAGTGCGGCGGAGCACCACAGGCACTGCGCTGTGGAGAGAAGACTGTTGTGCTTGTGGTTGGACATTGATCCTGGACTGGTCGTTATTTTGAGTCCTGTACAAATGTACATACATGTGTGAGAGAGCTTTAGAGTGGTTAAGGCTACCGTGATGTCATGAAGTACTCAATTTGCCTTAATCTTCTCTCTAACCAAATTATTAAAATGGAGGAAGTATTGTTGACTCAGGCTCATATTCACGAAACAAACAAACGAAAGACGAAACTACGGCACCTTGTAGTCTACGACTGCATGAGTCATTGATAAAACAATAATCAACTGAAAACATAGCTATCGAAATACAATCTGAGGTCAGATGTTCTAGGCGGACGGCAGATAACGGGATCAAGCAATTAGACTGAAACGTGATCAGTCGACAGATAACAATTGATTTATTTTGGGCTCCGCTAAAATATTTGATTTGACGTTGCATTACATGCCACTATGGTCTGTCATACATGTACATGTATCTTGTTCCAGTTGACGCTTGTCCTGTTGTGAAAGAAGGCAACTCAGTTGAGATTGTAACTAGTTTATTTTTCGGCTCACAGAATTCTCTAAAGATGTCCTCTTGCAGCGGACTCTTCCACGCTTCGTATTTTTTGTCCCGGAACTGTTGACTATCTATGGGCCAAGATTGTGTGCCAGACTTATATTACCAAGTCCAGACTCCAGTGGGGTTTTATTCAAGACCGTGTTGTCAAAACTGACTGCACAGGCTCTACACCTACTCATTCATATTTGTTTCGGTATCGTTGCAAGACCTGCAAGTTTGTTCTCATACAGTTTTCAATAGAAGTGTTGTTCTGGATTCTAAACAGTTGCATCAACCAACATACATTGTACCTTTGTGGAGTTGCACAATTTAGTTTATGCAGTTGTGTGTCGGCCCAGCAGCACACAGAATTATCTAGAGATTGTCCACCCACTTGCACCAGACTCTGCCAACAGTTCCGCGACAAAGGATACAAATCAGAATTATCTACGGGCCAAGATTCTGTGCCAGACTTATTAAGTCAGACTCAAGACTTAACAAACAGGATTTTATTCAAGAGTTTTCGCTGTGTTGTCAAGACTTAACGGGATTGTGTTTCGGTATTGTTGCAAGACTAACAAGGATTCTATAGTCTGTTAATGTGCTTTTCGTTCTTTTATATATAAATTATCGCTCTGTTTTAAAGTCTCTGTGTCTGTGATGTTGAGTACATTTCAAACTACCAAGAGTGGTTGTTAAAAGTCCCACTCGACGTAAACCCAATTTGAATCTAAAGGAATATACTGGCTTCCTGCCCTGAGGTCATATCATATTCGAAGCATCCAGGGGAAATTCATGGGTTCAATTGTTTTTAATCCACTAGAAATAATGAAATTCGTTACCCAAAGTGCATGTGTACTTCTTTCATGAAACAAAATTAATAAACAACAAGAGCATTTTACTTTGACAAGCTACATGTACTAGTTCGACAAGTCCCGAAGCTATGCTCGGCAAGTCAACATTTACTCAAGGTCCTGCAGTATAATTTGAAATCATGGACTCCAAGCATTTTCGGTATCTGCTCCTATTTTATGGAACTCGTTACCACTGAAAATGAGGTCTATTGATTCCCCGGGATTGATTCTCTTAGTTCTTTTAATTCTAGTGTTAAAACAAGTCTTTTTAAGAAAGCTTTTGGTATCTTATATGTTGCCAAGTATTTAATCCATTATTATTATTATTATTCAATTATCTTTTTTGGTATAAAATAGGGGGGTTTGTAAAATGCTGATACGGATGGCGGATATGTTAAAATAAATATTTATAAATAATTATATTACAATAAAAAGAATTGACAAGTTATGGTGAGCAGTACATCTACAAGAACTCTGGTTTCATTTGTAAATATTTTGATTCTCTCCGATGTGTTTTGTGTACTTCACTCAGGATGTATACATAAAATTAAAGAATATTAACAGTTAGTGTGCAGGATTATGCAGAATTATGTTATTACATGTTGATATTTTGGGGTATACATGTACATCTGGTTGGCGTAATAAAAATATTTTAAACTCACTAATGTTAAAAGCAATTGGTTTGGAAAAGTAAATGCACGCAAGGTGACACATTCTGTCTTGTAGGTATACTCTTGAGAGAGTTACAAAAATACCAAACACACGACGACTGATATATAAGCTGCATAATACAAGTAAAAGTTCCTTCGATAGCAGGGGGAACCAGCAATGGGAACTTTTTCTGAATTTTGCCGTTGGTAGAATCCCAACACATATAGGCCTCGTATATAAAAAACATGTACTAACGACACTGTACGGTAATGGAACAAACTAACAACCGGCCATATTAAATAAAGATGGTCTCAGATGACGTTTACAATATTTTCGAATCTATCGGTCATCGAAATCATTATCAAATGACTCGAGCCAATGATGACTTATCGGGGAGGAATTTGAAACAGCATGTACAGATTATTGCAATAAAAACTTGTCAAATTGCTGGCCAGCATCATAGAAGTTTGCATGGTAAGGTTCTAATGATTTCAACCTTGGGAAAAAAGTGTGATGTATACTGGGCACTTTTGTTAACTTAATATTTATTCATGTTACGTTTTACTTCCAATGCAATAGACCTCTATTGTAATACTGAGTTACATGTACATGTACTGTATATGTCAACGTCCGGCTGGACAATGAATAGTTTTTCTCATAAACATTCGGCACAGTGCAGCTAGTATTCCACTACCCAAGGCCAATCTCGAATGACATTCAGTGAATGGAGATGAGCTTAGATATCTTTAATGGCATTTATTTGCTGAACCGGCAGATTACACTTCATCGTCACCAATATATGCAGCTCGTTATTCTTATAGATAACGCCGGTTTCATCGAACGGCGAGAAAGAACAAGATACCAGCGACAAGCTATTTTGTTAAATTATAAATTAAAATGGACACATAAGGGGGGACAAGTGAAGTCATAAAAAAATACCTGCGATGTGTCATGGGGGTTACAGTTACGTTACAGTATCTGTATTATTGCATAACATATTTAGTAAGTTAGTACTTGTTGTATTGTAAAGCACTATGGGACTTTAGGGAACAGCGTGCCATATATGGGATTATTATTATTATTATTATATCTTAGCTTTTATTTATGCGGCCGTTGATAAAAAATTAAAACTCATAACGGTTAAGCAAACTCGTAAGGTTTTCTCAACTGGCAATTTGCTGTTTTTAACTGCCATGTGGTGGCACTCAATCTCTTCAGCAATCAACAGTTTAGTTCGAAGCTATGCTTTAAATAAGGTACCCCGGGCATAGCTGTTTTGTTTGCATAAGGATTACACAGGTAGCCCAAAAAAACAGAGGGCATATATTTTGCACTTATTCTTACTTAAGTTTTAAACCTTCATCATTTATCTATTTAATATATTTTATATGACTTGTATATTCACAGTATGTGTACTATGTGTATATATTTATATTTTATTCCAAATATTATATTTTATTCTTTTCTTGTATATTCACTTTGTAACTCTGTGATCATAAGCCTACATACTGTTTTTGTTCTATTAGATTTCGTAGAAATCAGGCTCTACTGTTCTTAAGTTCTATACATGTATATAACCAAATCTACTTGCTATCCAACCATTTGCGGCAGTCAACTCGAAAGCTTGTACTCCTTTGACACCTGTTACTTGTTCAACATTTATTTTTCTTGTAAACTATTCTACTATAACTATTGCTTAATTTGTCACTTTATTTATAATTCTTTGTTAATCAGTGTAAAATAAAAACTGAATTGAATTGTAAAACATAAACAGATACTGTCAGAATTTTTTGGTTGAAAAAAAATCCTACCAGCAGACATTAGCTGTGTGCAATTACTACCAAATAGCGATGTGACGTGCGTGGGTACTTCTGCAAACAAATATTTTTATTGACCACAATATCGGACTAATCAAAACATTGCTCACCTGCAACGATTCATGGGCACACACAGGATGACAGGCAGTAACGCAATCGGCTGCTTTTGCAGCTTCATAAAGCATTTACACAGGTAACCCGAAACAACTAAGTCGATAACAGAATTTCTTTCTAATTGTGAATGTTGGTTAATTAAATGAAGCGCTAGCTAGTGTACACTTGTGTGGAGTTCAAGATCAGATCCTCTTAGTATTTGGATGCAATTTGTTTTGGGCTGGGTACCGCACTGATAACAAAGGTAACCCGAATTACAACTAAGACGATAAAACAATTATAATTTTTTATTATTATATTTTTTTGTTAATTAAATTATGAACCACTGTCCACTCGTGTTCACTCGTGTCCTGATTCATGTGGAGTTTTAGATCAGATCATCATAGTATTTGGATCCTAGTAATTTTGGGCTACCTGTGTTATCCTAGGGTAGCCTGGCTTACTTAAGTCGCTTGTGTTCTTGACTACTTCTGTTTGTGTGAAATTTTAGATGAAATTGACTGTGTGCACGTACTTTCGCATCTAATTGTGCACTGTAATGGCCAAACACGCAGGTACATTGTATATGAGATCATCCGTGTTATAAAAGATACGCCGGAGTTCAAGCTGCGTGCAGCTTCTTGTATATTTAAGTTCTACAACATTTACAACTCATCAACCTGACAAAAATAATAAAATCAAAGTTAAACACATCAACGTCTTTCTCTGACTGGTTTTGGCCGCCATCTTGAATGTAGACTGCTGACCACAAGATTTGAAGGCTCCAATATGGCGGACAATGAAGCGTAGGTCTGTGTTTTTGCGACTTTTGGGAGCACATTTCGGAAAGTTTTTGGAAAGTACTCAGCTATAAGCCACACCACAAACTTTGGGTTATTTTTTTCACAACTTTCAACAATTTGTGGCAAAATGCTGTAGCTTATAAGTGATAAACTACATGTATGGGTAAGTCTTAAGACAATGTGAAATTAATTAAATTACAGAGTTCAGAATTACAAATTTGCTTATAAAAAGGTGTGGATTCATTTTTGTTAACAATAAATTATAAATAATTATCATGACTATTAATTAAAATATATGAATATTAAGGCAGAGTCTGGGGAGAAAAATGAAGAATAGGGATGTGACCGGACAAACATTTGCCTTGGTGGTCATGTTTGCTTCCAAAAAAAATTGAAACTAACATTTTGGAGGTACAAAGTACAATGCAGTGGAAGCATAGAGAGAAGAAAATTGAATTTAGACAATTTAATAGTCCCACTCACAATTTGCTCTGCCATTTTGAATATTTCAGGGGAAGAGTGACTTGTCTGCGATTATAAAACAAACAAGGGAAATATCTTTAAAGTAAATCGAGAACTTTTCTGTACAATCATGTAATACTTCAATAATTGCTCTTTTACTATTAAATTGATACTAAATGGTAAACTGATAAAGCAGGAGAACACAGTCAAATATCTTGGAATACTTACTGACTGCAATCTAAACTGGAAATCCTTTTTACATTAACAGAAGTATTGGTGTACTCTCTGAATTACAATATTATTTATAATTACCTATTCTTACTAACTTTTATTATTCACTTATATATCCCTATCCCCCCTGTGAAAAAAATCATTCCCATTTTTTAATATATTTTTTTATTAAATTCCCTTAGTCACTTTGTGCATAGTGAATAGTGGAATGGTTATGAAACTCGGCAAACGGGCCAACAAAGGTGATGTGCAGAGATTTATGTTGAAAGGGGGTAAGACAAAAGATTTTGCACAGTCATATATGTACAATGTAGTTCATTATCTTTAATGGCATAAATATTGTTGCCTGATTTTGGCAATTTTGCCTGACTTTGATTTGCACTCCTATTGATTTTTAATTGCACAAAGTATAGAGTGGAATGGTTATGAAACCCAGCAACCTTCTTGGCTAAAGTGAACAATCTGCACCGAAAAGCATTATTAGTTAATAGAGTGGAATGGTTAGGAAACCCGGCAAACTTCAAAAGGGCTAACAAAGGTGCTGCAATTTATGTTGGAAGAGGTAAGACAAGATTGTGCACGATCATAGTTCATTAGCGTTCCCTGAACGACTGAACTCACACGTTTATATTGGCTGATTGATTAACATGTTGGAATTTCTATTGTGTTTTGTGCACGGTAGTGGTTGAAAAAAGCTAACAAAGACATATAACAAAGAAGGTCCCTGAGTTTCCTAACCATTCCACTCTATTAACTATGACAAAAGTAAAAATACGACCAACGGCAAGCTTCTATCAAAAAATTATGGCCAGCATCCAGGTTTCTCTAAGAAAAACATATTTAGAATGAAAATTGGGTAAAAATGCATTTACATGTACATGTATATTGTAGTATTTATGGGGATGAATATAAATGCACAGACCAAGTGACGTCACACATGTGACTAGCATAATTATCTTTAACAGCATAAAAATGATTTTGGCAATTTTGCCTGACCTCAATACAGAAATTATTTTTGATTCTGCTCTCCAAATTGATTTTTAATTGTACAAAATGACTACAGGTACATGTAAGCATAAAATTTAATAAAATAATATTGGGGTAGATTGTTTCATTTCATTGGCACTTTCAAGCTCTTCATATCATCTTCCAATATTATTCAAACAAATTATGGATTATTTAACAAACATTTTCAGGGTCCAAAAATATGGAATTCAGTTGACAAGAACATAAAATTTCTAACTAAACATAAATGTAAGAACTGTCTGAAAAAAGAACTTGTAGCAAATATTAACTTACATGTAATTGTGCAATCACATTGTAGTAGTTTATTAGTTCTGTTCAGTGATTGCTGTCGCAGCAAGCGAGCCTGAAGCGAGCGAGCAAGGCAGCAGTTCTAATCTGTAAGCGAGTCCAAATCTCCATTTCTTTTTTTTACCACAATGCATCACTTCTATTGCTTTTTTTACCACACTGCTTTGCATGGATCTGATCATCATGTGACATTACACGAGGTGGAATCTGCATTGTTTGAGCTAACTACATTGTATGTTCAACCGTTCTTTAATGCATTTCTGTGTATGCAATCCTTGTGTAATCATGAATTTGTTAAAGTGTAGACATGTAGGCAACTCTTTCTAACTCTGTGTGAACTATCAGTTTCCAAAGAACAAGATCTCTCCTGTTATCAAGATGATGAGCTGTACCAAACCCAAAATGATCCCCGAACCCGAAATGATCCCTGAAACTGTTCAAGTCGTACCTGAAATGATCCCGACCCGAAATGATCCCCAATCACTACCCGAAACGATCCCGCAATAAAACTAGGAATGGACTAAAGGATTTTGGACAACATTTTCGCTAAACTTCTTGCTAAGAGAAATAAGCTCAAAAGTAAGAATGTTTACTAGTGTTTTTTAATAGGACAAACCAACACTAGCAGACAACAAACAACCCTTGTCAATCAAACCATGTGACGTCATCGATCACATGACCATAGCAAAAATCGTCTGTATCTTGCTGGGGATAAATACAGCCATACCAATTCACGATAGTCACTAGCCATTTTATACTGCCTTCTTTGGACAGCTAGGGTAGAGTGACAAAGGAAGTTTGCCCAAAGTGCAACAAGAAATTTGTTGTCTGCTAGTGACTATCGTGAATTGGTATCGCCCAGTTGTGCCGTGTATCCCCAGAGAGATACAGGCGATTTTCACTATGGTCACATGATCGATGACGTCACATGGTTTGATTGACAAGGGTTGTTTGTAGTCTGCTAGTGTTGGTTTGTCCTATTGGAAAATACTAGTAAACATTCTTACTTTTGAGCTTTAATTCTTTTAGCAAGAAGTTTAGAGAAAATTGCGTCCAAAATCCTTTAGTCCATTCCCAGTTTATTGCGGGATCATTTTGGGTCGTGATTGGGGATCAATTGGTAGGCTCAGGAAATTTACCAGGAGATCGTTGATACATGTACATGTATGTCGGGACAAAATGAAAATCAATCGCGACAAACAGCTACGTCAAACAGGATTCAGTTGCATGATAGCCCCAAAACTACAAAATATATTCATCTAACACCTTGTCATTTTTATCACCCAGTGATCTATTTTTCCTGCCAAAGTGCTAAGTACTGTAGGTTCTCTTCTAATACACTTCCTTAACTGAGTGGAGCAGCATTCACTACCTGTTAGGTATACTTGTAATAATTATTTATTATATACATACTGAGACATACTCAATGAAAAGGCATGCTGTAAATTTTAGTTCGGAAATGGGTTCTAGCCAATCAGAGGCCAAAAATAGTTTGTCCAATCAGAATTCGCAAACAATGTTTCTTCACTGCTGGGGGATTCCCACTGTCTGTGCTGTGTCAGTGGCGGCGCCTCGCTACGTTCATTCATTCAACAAGATTTGTTTGGAGGGAAGTTGTTGTTTGTTTGACCAAAGATAAGTTTTTCTGTACCAAAAATGACCTAAAATTCGGGGAAAATGGAAGAGAATCAATCCGCCAACTTCGATATTTCACTGGAGGATTACGTGGATAGCCTTGAAAACATAAACACGAAGGAAAAAACGGAGCAAGAAAAAATTTGCCAGCATAAACCGATTCTCTGGCATGAGAAGGAGTATTTTGTAGAAGTAGTTACTGTACATTTGTATGTGTTTAAAAATATGAAGTGAACAAATGAAAGATTTTATTCAAAAGTCAAGAGATAAAGTTTATCTTTGCCTCTGCTAGCCAAACGAAACTGATAGCACCATTCTTGTGAACACTCTCATGGAGCCAGAGTTGCCTTTGAATTTGATGGCCAACCGAACGTTTGCTGATCAAGAACTCTCCCAAGACAGCAAATCACTTTGCAAACAATCCGTTGCAAAAGCAAAGGGAACTACAGTAGGAGTTGAATTGCTAACATGTAAGTGCTAGCCAACATAAAAAAATGACTGTGAAATTAATTGAAATTAATATCTTTTTGGAGCACTAGCCCACTGTAATACATCCTAGTCTCAACATTTTCAGGTGTAACTTTATACATGTACATGTACATGTACATGTACATGTAGGGCTATAATGATCAGTTAAACAGTATAAATCATTTGAAAAGTCTGTGAAACATCAGGGTTTAGTGTAGCTGGATGACATTGAACCTAGGACAAATGCATTATCAGTGCAGAGATCTTTGCAGAAAATGAACCATGGGTTTGAAAGGCTGGTACAAATCTATCAAATAGAATCCCAAATCATGAATTTTCTCCCACAAGTTATTTAAATGTAACAATTAGACCCACAGCCCAAATGGGCTACAACCAATAGCCCATGAGGCGCAGCCAATGGGCTATTTAACTTGTAGCCCATGAGGGCGAGAGGTCTACATGTAATTGTTTTAGTATAAACTAACTACCAGTAGTCAGACTGACAGCAGAAAATAATAGAAAGAAACAAATTGAAAAATTTGAAAAACATTTATTTCATGAAAATATGTGCAGTTTTTCTCTACCATGGGCTATCAAAAATAGACATATGGTAGCGTAGCCAATCAGAAAGCAGGATTTGTAATAGTACACAAGTTGTTTTTTTCTAAAGTTTTTAATTCCCTTTCGAAGCTTACGAAAGTTTATTTATATGACATGGGGAGGGAGGGGAGAGGGAGTGTGATGAAGATATTGACATGGAGTGTACAATAATTATTGTTTTATCCCCTTTCCAGCTTTTCAACATTTTAATCACCGCCACCCTGTAGCATTAAACAATCCCAGTGCAAAAACCAAAGCCTTCTTGTAACTTTTCAATAGCTCCCCCTTTAACTGGCCAAACTACTCAAGAGCCCTCAATAATTCTATTCACCCTCCCCCTCCAACAATATGCTATTTTCCCCTCCATAACAATATGATGTACGTAAATTAGTATTACAGTTACATGTTAAGTCCAAATACTTTGCCACTTTTATTCCTTCTAATTTACATGTACAATGTAGTTTGAGAGTCTACAGATGAGATACATTAGCATCTGTTTGATTTTAGTTTTCCCGAGATACAGCTTTCAATTGATAGAGTACATGTACTTATTAATGCTGCAGTGAGATAAATCAGATCTCATGTGTGTACATTTAGATTCAAGACAGCTAATTTGTCAATTAATATTGAAAAGTCTAATTTATTGCTACATGTATGTTTGGTATTTAGGTCATGGACAAAACTCTTCCTCCATAACTTCCCCTCCGAAACACCACCAGTGCTCTTATATAATTATCTCACAAAAATAACAAAGACAGATAAACTCTTCTCTCTCATGATTTTAGAAAGTCCGGTAAATGTGAAACATTAGTAAACTAAAGAAGGTGCTTGAGATATTGTAACTTCACAGAGTTCTTAAGGACGGCGGTGCCTGCTAATTACAAACAAATTTGTTTTCTAAAAATCTATATGGATTGTTTGAACCCCTAAGGTGCTTTAGAAATCAGAAAAAAAATGATGGGGTACCAATACGTTTAAGGTTGAAAATCGAAAAAAGTGTTGACTCGGCATTTTTCTTTGTGCGAGAAACTATTTTTTAATTCGATTAATATTTTGGGTTATCTGGCAAAATATTAGGGCAAAAAACGTTAGACATACAAATGTAGCATTCTTCACAAAGGATTCCAATCAAATCATTTATCTTACAATCTCATTTTTTGTACAAACTTTGCTTTGTAAGCCTCATTAGGGACCATGAACAGACATTTTTTTTTTGCTGAAATGGACATCCAAGTTTCAATTTTATAAAGACAAAAAATATATGTAGACTTTGTTTAGCTTCTATATTATAGATTACAAAAAGAAAAAATGGGGGTATCCATGAGTTTTAAAAAGTTATAGGGATGGTAGACCTCTTCATCGCTAATTTAATTTTCAAATATTGACATTTTTTACCAAGCCCTCCCTAGTAAGTCTGAAAATTGGTTTCTTTTATTGCATTCTGGGAGATTTTCAAGATTGCGGTGGGGAAAAGAGTCCATCCAGTCTTTAGACTTTCTTCATTGAAAATAAAACCCGTTGCTGCTTTCTTTGTGCTCAAACCCCATACAGTCCTTCCTTCTTCTTTGGATTTCCAAGAGGTTTACCCATTTTCACAAAGCTTATATGACCGTATTCACACATTGTTTATACTGCCGAGTCCATGTTTGGAGAAACTGACGAACTCGAAAGCATCGACAGGCCAGGCCTAAAGCAAAGATGCTGGGCGAAAATACAGCAGCGATTCATGGCAGTCCAAACAACCTTCATTCAATTGGTCAGGTAAATCTACGATTCTTCGACTATCGCCCCACGATAAATCATCACTTAGACATGTTATTAAAGATGGTTGGCTCTTTTAATACCATTTCAGCTGAAAATAGTCTTTTATGGCCGTGTAGTGGAATTTAAAGATTATAGCATATCTTTAGATTATAGCACAGCTTTTTCAAAATAGTTCTGCAAATGGCCTGTCTCGCTGGATGACCCGTGGGATGCAAGATGCGCAAAACTGCGTGCGCGCTGACATTAGTATCCACCGTCCTTAAGCCAAACTTAAAGATTAAAAAAGGCAATTTTTCTGTTCCCCTCCGTAACGCTGAACTTTCTCTTATGATCAATACAGATGTTTGATTTTTTGTTTGCTCTCCCTGCAGCTTTAGTATAGATGGATACCAATGTTACTGTCAACAAAAAATAGTAAATGATTCCATAATTAAATAGCTACAAGTAGTTAAAATATTTTGTCTTCCCTCCGTTCCAATTGTGTTCATACAATAGTCCTATTTATAGTTCTCGGACCACCATTTTCAAAGGCAACCAAGCCTTTAGTGATATCAAGTCAGCATGATAATCAAAAGCTATCCCTATTCATAGAAAGAGGGTTTGTATCAGTGCAGGCTGGTTAAGTCCATCCACCATACCGTGAAAATGTCTATGCTATATTTTTAAATATCAGATCAACCAGATTTACTGCAAATATCCTTTTCTTATAAATGCTGTCACTTTTTACATATAGAAGTTATGGGCAGTAGACTTAATGTAATAATAATGACACTTAAAAGCCTGATGATGAAAAACCCGATAGTCAGAATCTGTTTGTCAAAATTAAAACAATGCAATTTAGTCCTATTTTTTTGGTAAAAATAATTATTTAGAGGGCATAATTAATAAACAGCTGGGCTCAAATTGTATATGGCCACCCTTATTTTACTAGTTTAATGGTCCATGTATATACATGTATGCCAGAACATAAAAACTTTCATTTCTGAACCCATATTTCAAATGTCTTGATAACATTCAACCACTGAGGACCAGCAAGAGGTAATTCTATTTGGAGCATGTATACTTTAAGTACTGTAGTTATTCAAATCTTGTTCACAAATTGTGTTAATATTTGAGCGAATTTACAAAATGCTATAGAATGTATATGTAGTCCGACCATCACTGGGGCAAGAGAAATTACCTCATTGAAAGAAAACTATTTTTATCTACACAAACCTCTGGCTTTACTTTGTTGTATAAAGTAGAACAATAAGACAATGGCAATTATACAAAATAATGGTACAGCAATCCCAGTACAATACAAATCCACTTTGCACTCAGCTTGAACGGCAATTTCAGCCTCATATTATTATAAACTGTTGTTAAATCAATGGCAGGCTTTGGTTTCCAGCATTACCATATCATCTTGAGTGCCAGGGCAAACAATGTTGAGAATGAAGTTTCAAATTACCTGTACCTTTAAAGTCCTCAGCAATCCTCAACACATCACTCAAGTTCTTTTGCCCTAAGTTTAGAAATTTGCTCCTCGATAATTGTGTTCAGGGAGATACGAAACAACGACCATGATTGAGTTGGCTCACAGGTGATTTAATGATCCTTATCAAATTTATTAATAATTCATGAAGCAAAAACATCAGTGTCTTTAATTCTACTAGAGATTTCATCCTGATTTACATAAACTTTTGCTTCGATTTACATGTACTCGGCCAAAACAGGTCATATCGGCAAAATAACTGAACACATCACTCTCTACATCTAGACGTTTGATAAGAGCGAAAAGAATTAGTGTCAGATCTTTATGGGATTTACAAAATCTTGCTTTCATCTCAAGTTTGTACATGTAAATCCCATAGAGATCATCTACTCATTCTTTATCTAGTACTTGAAGTGCATCAAACACAAACGGTAAACTTTGGTAAATAAATGACTTACCATAACCGGTCGGAAGGACACAGAATCAGTCCTCTTATCTAAACTAATTACACAAATAGCTTTGAACTGCTTACTTCTAAGCACCTGTTCTGCAGGCTAGATGGTCCCTAACCACTAACATATGTCGATTTATGAAGTCAACGTAGCAAAAACAAAACTATAATAAACCCAACACTCTTGTCTCCAGAGCAGAGGGTCTCCCAGGGGTTTCGGGGAACAAGAGAACATGCCAAAAAAATTGTTGGGAACAGGGAACAAACTAAAAATATATCGGGGAACAAGAGAAAATGAATAGAGGTTTTAGGGAACAATTTCCTTTTTTTTATGAAAAAATAGACTGTTTCCCTGGAAAAAAAATTGGGAACAAAAGGTAATTTTCGTTGGGAACAAGGACCCCCCTGGGAGACACAGGAAAAAAATCCAAAGAAACATGCCTGGGATATCGTAATACATGCATGTTATATTTGAAATTCCCATTCTTTATCATAAACATTAATGGTTAATACTTTGATTTCCCATTCTACCATAAATTAACATTAATGGTTTATTGCTAAAGTTTATGGTTATTTGATAATAAACAATAATGTGAATTTCATTTTCCATCTCAGGTATTTGATACCAGAATTTCCATGCCTGGGAATTCATAATACCATCCATGTTTGTAACAATTAACCATCAATGGTATTGTTATTAACATGGCTGGTATAAAGAGCTTAAAGAAAACATCCCTGGGAATTCATAATACCATCCATGTTTGTAACAATTAACCATCAATGGTATTGTTATTAACATGACTGGTATAAAGAGCTGAGAGAAAACATCCCTGGGAATTCATAATACCATCCATGTTTGTAACAATTAACCATCAATGGTATTGTTATTAACATGACTAGTATTAAGAGCTGAAAGAAAACATCCCTGGGAATTCATAATACCATCCATGTTTGTAACAATTAACCATCAGTGGTATTGTTATTAACATGACTGGTATAAAGAGCTGAAAGGAAACATCCCTGGGAATTCATAATACCATCCATGTTTGTAACAATTAACCATCAGTGGTATTGTTATTAACATGACTGGTATAAAGAGCTGAAAGGAAACATCCCTGGGAATTCATAATACCATCCATGTTTGTAACAATTAACCATCAATGGTATTGTTATTAACATGATTGGTATAAAGAGCTGAGAGAAAACATCCCTGGGAATTCATAATACCATCCATGTTTGTAACAATTAGCCATCAGTGGTATTGTTATTAACATGACTGGTATAAAGAGCTGAAAGGAAACATCCCTGGGAATTCATAATACCATCCATGTTTGTAACAATTAACCATCAGTGGTATTGTTATTAACATGACTGGTATAAAGAGCTGAAAGAAAACATCCCTGGGAATTCATAATACCATCCATGTTTGTAACAATTAACCATCAGTGGTATTGTTATTAACATGGCTGGTATAAAGAGCTGAGAGAAAACATCCCTGGGAATTCATAATACCATCCATGTTTGTAACAATTAACCATCAATGGTATTGTTATTAACATGACTGGTATAAAGAGCTGAGAGAAAACATCCCTGGGAATTCATAATGCCATCCATGTTTGTAACAATTAACCATCAGTGGTATTGTTATTAACATGACTGGTATAAAGAGCTGAGAGAAAACATCCCTGGGAATTCATAATACCATCCATGTTTGTAACAATTAACCATCAATGGTATTGTTATTAACATGACTGGTATAAAGAGCTGAAAGAAAACATCCCTGGGAATTCATAATACCATCCATGTTTGTAACAATTAACCATCAATTGCATTGTTATTAACATGACTGGTATAAAGAGCTGAAAGAAAACATCCCTGGGAATTCATAATACCATCCATGTTTGTAACAATTAACCATCAATGGTATTGTTATTAACATGGCTGGTATAAAGAGCTGAAAGAAAACATCCCTGGGAATTCATAATACCATCCATGTTTGTAACAATTAACCATCAATTGCATTGTTATTAACATGACTGGTATAAAGAGCTGAAAGAAAACATCCCTGGGAATTCATAATACCATCCATGTTTGTAACAATTAACCATCAATGGTATTGTTATTAACATGGCTGGTATAAAGAGCTGAAAGAAAACATCCCTGGGAATTCATAATACCATCCATGTTTGTAACAATTAACCATCAATGGTATTGTTATTAACATGACTGGTATATAAAGAGCTGAAAGGAAACATCCCTGGGAATTCATAATACCATCCATGTTTGTAACAATTAACCATCAATGGTATTGTTATTAACATGATTGGTATAAAGAGCTGAGAGAAAACATCCCTGGGAATTCATAATACCATCCATGTTTGTAACAATTAACCATCAATGATATTGCTATTAACAGGACTGGTATAAAGAGCTGATAGAAAACATGCCTGGGAATTCATAATAATATCCATGTTTATAACAATTAACCAATTCAGTGGTGTTGTTATTAACATGACTGGTATACTGAAGAGCTGATAGAAAACATCCCTGGGAATTCATACCATCCATGTTTGTAAAATTAATATCCAACCGGTATCTCTTAGAGAGTAGATACACTTATGATGTGTCACAAATGTACATGTATCCCCAAAAAGTCAGATGAAAGACCTCTTAAAGTCGGATACAATTCAGATATACATGTACCTACATGTATCCACAGCATATCTCTTCAGTACAAAATGTAATCTATAATATACTGTACATGTACTTTGCATCATCAAATATATTCTAAGTATATCTGTAGAACATATAATGGCATGGAATTAAATGTAGATCTCTTCAAACTTTCAATAATGGATTGAATCAAAATGTTGTTTACATAATTGGATTATGTGTTCCATCTCTAATAGCCACACAGTTAACCTCAATGACTTGATTGTGTTCTTAGCTTTATAGTTCATTCACTATTACGTACACTGTATTTTTTTATTTTTTTATTTACAACATTTGGGCGTAACGCCACAGGAAACAAACAATATAGGACTCAAGGTCCCCTACGAGGCTTCTCTCCGCCATGTCAGTGGACCTACGATTTTACGTCCTTATCCAAGAAGACGTGAAGGTCTAACCATTTGCAGTTGGTTCACAAAGGCAGCACCTTCTATTACTCAGTTATTTTAAGACCCTGAGTGTTGGTCCGGCCGGGGTTTGAACCCGCGACCTCCTGCTCGACAGACCGGAGTGTTGCAGTTTTTATGTAGTGTGGGCGTTGGTTCTTTATCGCTCGTAGACATTTGATAGCTCAGTACAAGCCCTTCCCGCATACCGTTACACAGATCATTTCAGTGTGGTTATTATACCTGTGTCTAACAAGTGTGGCATATGAGGGACTGAAACATACATGTATGGCAAGCACATTAATTAGGGAGGCATTAATACATTTCCATGGTTGCTGGATCATCCCTCACGATATGCTGCAGAATGTTCAACAAGAGGACACTGAGGAACTGTTAAACTAAATTAGTACCAATAAAGGATGCCATCCCTTGTCGTTATATTATCAGTGATTTTTTCTGATCTTTATGGCATAATTAATTTTGTCTAACTTTCTCCAAATCTCACTGAACGGGGATAGATGGGCAACCAAGGAAGCAATCTTTGAAACTTAGCAAGCTAATGTTCAGTTCAGTGATTTAAGTATGACTTATTAAGTCTGAGTAGAACCTTAGAGTAAAAATGGCAAATGCAGAAGTATTGAAGCTTTTTAAAATAAACATAAAATATACTGTAAAGGAATTGTATATTTGAGAAATTCACAGACATCAACTTTTGGGGATTTTCAAAAGGTCTTAAATGACAAGAGGCCAATACCAGAGAGAGCTAGTGCCAACTTGACGAAGTAAACTAAATGGTAATGCATGCAGCGTTGAAAAATGCAAAGTACAACCGAAATGTGCAAAAACCCTGGCCATCGCCTCGGTAAAATTAATTAAGTTATGAACTTCTAACTGTTTTAAAATAATATTAAAGTTATTCTAAATCTAATGGCTATAAAAATGCTATAACAGTGCAGTGTTTAACTACATTGTAATTTGTATAACGTATAAAGATTAAGAACGCGTATTTACCCTCTATCACAAATTCGTCTCCCAAATCCTATACTCTTCAAGTTCAAACATTTAGGTGCTGAATAAAAAAGCTTTCTTAGAGCGATACCAAGAAAAAACAAAGCGATTTTTGTATATGAATCTTCCAGAAACTGTCCTTCTCAATTCTCCGTGTACATGGCGGCCATATTGTTTTGTTTCGGATGTGTTTCGTGGTCAGCGGATGTCCTCAGCTGTCACATGACTATAATATTTAATCTGATTGGTGCATATTTGCAGAGGCGGGAAAACAAACCTGTTTTTGGCGCTGAGCGCTGATTTACTTCCAGTCCTGCTTCCAGTTGTGAGAGAAAGTGCAGTACGTGGAAAAGATAGACGTTCTCAATGAGTTTTTTCTGTTGAATCCTGACAAACAACGAACTCTTCTCCAGTGTTTCAGAGTTCCAAAGAATCACTG
Organism: Actinernus sp. WN-2022; assembly: GCA_030867875.1. Lineage (NCBI taxonomy): Eukaryota > Metazoa > Cnidaria > Anthozoa > Actiniaria > Actinernidae > Actinernus > Actinernus sp. WN-2022. Next base: position 654,510 of record JAOWCC010001113.1, on the reverse strand, counting down.
CAAGCCACTGTAAGTATACAAGTGCCATTTTGCTAGTTGTACTTTTAAGTAAAATCATTTCACTTTTCAGCCGTTTCATAACATGACTCATGAGTCATGATTAAAATTATAAAGTTCTGTGCTTCATCAGTTCATGCTTTCTCTTTATACTTTCACTGTTCCACTTCCAGTCACTGTGAAGCTAGTTATGTTTTCGGGGGAGGCTGGTGTGTTTTACACTCACTGATAACAAATGTATATAAACTTAATACATACACTGTAAATTATATGTCATCTGTAAGAGATTTAGTGAAACCTTGTTAAACGAAGCACTGTTGTTATTTCATATAGTTTACAGACAAGCAAATGGCATGTCAGCTAGCTTCAAGTCCTCCACCATTCCAACAGACAAGATCCAAGCTACATGGTTGATGAGTTGCTTAAGCCTGTTAAAGTATTGAAAGGTTAGAATTCAGAAGGAAAAATGTAATTGAGCCAACATATCAAAGACTTCTCTTGCTTCATTCAGTTTTCATATCAACCTGAAAGAATGGAATTGACTTCAGTCTTCATCCACAACTTACAACTCATTATGTTTGCATGTGTATAATGTGTTTGACAAATCAAGAAGCCAAAATCCCTATTAGCATAATGTACAATGTACTTTCAGAAAACGTGACAGGCATTTGAGAACATGAAAGAAATGTTGAAAGTTGAAGCAAAATTAAAGCCAAAGGCAAAGGAAAATGTTTTCATTGTTTGTGACCATTTTTTGTAGATATTATTTTTAGCATAATATATAACTTATAATTTATTATGATACATACAGTAGCTTAGTTAGTAAATGGCAGGTTATGCTTCTTATTTTAAATTATTTTGTTTTCAAATTTTGTCTTGCAATGTTTAAAATTCTGCTAAAAACATTTTTCTTAACACAACCTCAGCACTTTTCCATACTGCCAATTACTTACTAATTCAATTCCAGGACTGGTATTTGCTGGAAAAACTTCACTTGGAATTGCAGAAACATCCTTTGTATATAGCAATATACCCATCCATGTTAATTTAATTCCAGGACTGGTATTTCCTGGAAAAACTACAATGGGAATTGCAGAAACATCCCCTGTATATAGCAATTTAATATACCACCTATGTTAATTTAATTCCATGACTGGTATTTCCTGGAAAAACTACAATGGGGATTGCAGAAACATCCCCTGTATATAGCAATATGCCACCTATGTTAATTTGATTCCATGGCTGGTATTTGCTGGAAAAACTACACTGGGAATTGCAGAAACATCCCCTGTATGTAGCAAGATACCATCCATGTTAATTGAATTCCACAACTGGTATTTGATAGAAATACTACAATGGGAATTGCAGAAACATCCCCTGTATATAGAAATATACCATCCATGTTAATTGAATTTCACAACTGGTATTTGATAGAAATACTAAAATGGGAATTGCAGAAACATCCCCTGTATATAGAAATATACCATCCATGTTAATTGAATTCCACAACTGGTATTTGATAGAAAAACTACAATGGGAATTACAGAAACATCCCCTGTATATAGAAATATACCATCCATGTTAATTGAATTTCACAACTGGTATTTGATAGAAATACTAAAATGGGAATTGCAGAAACATCCCCTGTATATAGCAATATACCATCCATGTTAATTGAATTCCACAACTGGTATTTGATAGAAAAACTACAATGGGAATTACAGAAACATCCCCTGTATATAGAAATATACCATCCATGTTAATTGAATTTCACAACTGGTATTTGATAGAAATACTAAAATGGGAATTGCAGAAACATCCCCTGTATATAGCAATATACCATCCATGTTAATTGAATTCCACAACTGGTATTTGATAGAAAAACTACAATGGGAATTACAGAAACATCCCCTGTATATAGAAATATACCATCCATGTTAATTGAATTTCACAACTGGTATTTGATAGAAAAACTACAATGGGAATTGCAGAAACATCCCCTGTATATAGCAATTTACCATCCATGTTAATTGAATTCCACAACTGGTATTTGATAAAAAAACTAAAATGGGAATTACAGAAACATCCCCTGTATTTTGCAATATACCATTCATGTTAATTGTATTCCACAGCTGGTATTTGCTGGAAAAACTACACTGGCAAAAAGGTATATAAACATTGCTGGTAATGATTTACGTTAAAATAACAAATATGGGAATTCAAAATCCCATAGCTGTTAATAAGCTGAAAACCATTAGGTTTATTTAAAATACCATCAGTGGGAGTCTTACAAAAAACACCAATGGTAAGAGTTCCACTTTCACATGAATGGATTTTTTGATGGGAAATACAGTATTACCATTAAAAAGACATGAGTGTTTCTTTGCAATATACCATCCATGTTCATTGAATATTCCACAACTGGTATTTGCTAGAAAAACTACATTGGGAAACATATTAACCATTGCTGGTAATAATGTTGATCCCATTACAGGTATTCCTGAAAAACCCTAACATGTTTTATTTGAAATTAACAAATATGGGAATTCAAAAACCCATAGCTGTTAACAAGCTGAAAATCCATTACTGTTTTTAAACAAATACCATCAGTGGAATTCTTACAAAAAACACCAATGTTAAGAGTTCCACTTTCACATGAATGGCTTTCTTGATGGGAATAACACTATTTCCCATTTAAAAAAACATGAATGTTTCTTTGGATTTTTTTCCTGTGAGACCCTCAAGAGCTCCTCGAGTCTAAAAGAATGGTAAGATCGATAATTTCCCGCCAACAAGGCAACATGTTCTGACAAGTCATACCGCTATCCTGGCCACCTCGAATATTCATCAATGAAAGCCGCGTCGAATGCACTTTAACTGTGCCTAAGAGTCGTACGACTTCACTCGGTGCGCGTTAAAAACTGTGATGTTCATTTTGTTACTCGCAATTGTCAAATCTGCGACCACTCGACCAAACGTCGCCCGCGTATACATGCACATAAAACAAGTTTAAGGTCTCCAAATTCGCTAGAAACCACATACAAGTTCTCAGCAAGGTAGCTTCGCATTACAACTCACCTTTCAATCCCAAAAATCAAAGAAGAAGAGGCAAATTCACCAGTTACGGTACGTGGCATCCCGCCCGATAAAAGTTGTTCTACTGGAATGCGTTCAATCCCAGTCCTCCTGCAGCCAAACGGTTTCAACACAGAAACGAGGCTACGATTTTAGCACAGGAAACCCAAAGAACTGAAGTTTGTCGATTTACGATAAAAATGGGAGACTAAAATATTCCATAAAAAAAAAAAACATCATATTGTATGTTTTCTCGAGTCTTAAAGTGCATATGAAGCGAATATTAAGTTGATCTAATGTTAAAATGCTTTGGAAATGAGGAATAACAACATTTTCCGTTTGTCAACATCTATGTTCAGCAGTTTTTTGTAATATGCAAATGAAATGACCTGTGACGTCATATTAATTGCACAGCTTGGAGACAAATCACAAAATGAAGAATATCTCTGCAAATATTGAATAAAAATTACTGAAACTTTGCACATGTATGACACTATGAAAAGTACACATTGTGCAAATTATGGTGTTGCCATGGAAACTCTTATGGCCCCACGCACATAGACTTTCAAATTTCTTTCAGAATGATCAGTTCTGCACTAACCTAGGAATAACTACTACAAGAGATACTTATACATCGAGAATGTTGTATTATGGTCTGTCAGCAACGCCATAATTCCATTTCTTTCAGGAATTACATAAATTAAATAATAAAATACAATTATTGTATCGACATATTACAATGATTTCCATTGGCTTTTAAATATTTCCTTACTTCTCCGTAACTGAGACATACATGAACGGGACTCTTAAACTTTCCAGACCTAGCTAATAAAAATCCCTATCGCATTCTGAAGTTCGATATGAAGAGGCTTTGCAGGAATGAACTGGAACACCCAAATTGGATGTAGCCCCGGATGTAGCCCTCATGTACGCATCTAGATCAGCCAATCTTGTATTTCCGAACCGTGAACGGCGGAGCTCTGGAATTAACTGAAATTCAAAGAGACCTTGAACCTTGTTCTGTATCGATGGATGTAGTAAGGACGTCGCTTCCTTCCGAATTTCGCGTTGTAACACATCTGCAAAGTAGAAAAGAACTAAAGATTAACTGCCGGCTAGCTCAGTTGGTAGAGCAGCTCATGTGATAGAGCGCCGGACATGAATGTGGGAGGTCGTGAGTTCGAATCCGGCTCCGACAGCGTCCTTGGGAAGGGACGTGAAAGCCGTTGGCCTTGTCTCCCAACACTTTCTCTTCATAAATTGTGCTATTCGTGAAGATAAGGGGATTGTTACCCGGTACAGCCTGCCCTCCTTTCAAGTACCAACCTCGGTTATACACGCCTTTACCGAGTATTAAACAGAAACAGAAGCTATGTCCTGACGTGGAATGCGCTAATACTAGTCTACTGCTACATGTATGTTGCCTATGATGTCATATACCAATGATACTGATAAGATATATCAATGTAGATCTCATGAATATATTATGTACACACTACTCTTAATGGTAAGGCGTGTCATAGGATAAATGGAACCTGGGTTGTGCTTGTTCTGTTATGATCAGTAGATCTATTTAATAGGACATAGCTTCCTTCCCAATTCCCGATTGCAACATATCTGCAAAATAGAAAACTAAAGATGAACGTAGCTATGTGCTGACAGCGCAATATGCGCTAATAAAACTTGCCTACTGTTGTTGTCTTAATGTCGTATATCGATGATACTGATAAGATGCATTGTATATCTATGTAGATTTTATTAATATATTGATACACTGCTCTGCATCGTAAGGCATGTCATGATTATAGGATAAATGAGATGTGGATTGTGCTTTCGTATACGTAGGCAGCAGCGTAATTTCCACCCTAAGTGGTGAAATCATAAATGGCCGATACTAGCACCTAAGTGACGTGACCGTAGGCAATAACATAATTTACATAGCTAAAATGTACACACTTCACGATGGTGAATCATAAACAATGGCCGATCTACGCACCTAAGTGGTGTAGCAGTAGGCAATAACATAATTTACACACCTAAATGGTGATGCATAAACAATGCTCGATAGTACACAATGGGAACGAGCACTGCGTGCTGTTTACTTCAGGAACGAGCACTGCGTGCTTTTTACTGCAATAATGCAGTGGATTATAGAACACTATTAGAAACTGCTGGCCTTCCCACCCTTTATAATAGATTTGGTCGAAACTAAGTACTAGTGTCAAGTCACCCCGGGGGGGGTACTCCTGTTTGTAACGTATTATGTATGTGCCGCCCGGGTGGGTCAGGGTTTTGAGCTCAGTTTGGGCAGGTAGGGTCAGGGTTTTGACCTGATTTGGGCAGATCAGGGTCAGGATTTGAGTATAATTTGGGTGCAGTCAGGGTCGGGGTTCAGTATTTGTTAGGCAGTTAATTTTTTTTAGCTACTATGTCAAAAAAAGACCTTCTGTTGCCGCATTTTTATCGCCTGTCCACATGCAAGCACTGAGGTTCCCATACATCGTGACGCCGCTAATTTTATCTATGTACTTCATCTGCTGATTTGTTTACCCAATGCCACGTCCCGACTTGAAATGTTCCGTATTTTGCATGAAATCCCGGTACGCGGTATACCGGCCAGGATATATATCCGACGGTGTTTTGAAAACAATTTAAAGAAGGGGCAATCAGGTGTTTTTTTTTCAAAAAGGGGGCAATCAGGGTTTTGGAGCTCGGATTGGGTCAAACAGGGTCAGGGTTTGAGCCTCTTGGCCTCACATACATACCCATTTTTCATGTCAGTACCCCCCCCGGGCAAGTCACTACCTGGCAAATGTGTAAGAAAACTCGACCTTGCTGACCTTTTTAATGGAAAAATGTATTTTTTATGTTACAACTAGATTTAAAGTGCCAATAACCCCCCAAAAAATATTTTTGGCGTCTATTCTGTATAGCGCCCTGACAAAGAATTCGAAAAAATAAGTGAAAAAACTAAACTTCGACGATTTTACTGACGTCAAAGTTAGCGAAAACATCCGTTTTGGGCTTCCTGTTTCCAGTTGGAAGTCAGCGCGAGTCTTGGTGAGGGCCTGGAATTATGACGTCAATCGGGCGCATTTTACTACAACTACCAGAATCCTTTGCACGGTTTCTTTTGTTCCTTTAATTTAGACTATTGTCTTGGTATTCTCAAAGGAGTTGGAAAATCTGAATAAGAAAAAGAATTCAAAAAGGAAAAACGTCCTATTATAGTCTAATCAATAGGAAATAAACTCCATCACAAGAAAGAGCACAACGAAATTAGTAAATGTACCAAGTTTGGTGATATTTCATTGGATATTTATCATGTGGTGAGCTTGCAAAAGTCGCAGAAATAAGAGACGTTTGTATGGGATTGAACGAACGCCTGACTACATACACGTCACAGGCCACTGGTCTCCAGGCTCCCAAAGGGAATTGAAAACTGACGGCCACATGTTCTGGTTCTCAACTTTGAAACGCCGTAAAAAAAATACTGTTGAGTTTTAGCTTCCTATTTTTGCCTTAAGTTCTAAATAATGGTTTAAAGTTTCAATTCAAAATAATTATTTTTGGGGTTATAGGCACTTTAACTGTAGACATACATGTTTTTTTTTTTGTTTTTTTTATAGATTTTAATTGTTGATAAACACATTCTTAACGTATTTCCTTATTTATTATTATTTTCTTAGATAGAATAGTGTCCCCAATTAGTCGACCTTTTAGTCCGCTATATTATTATTATTATTATGTGGCCGTAGGCAATAGCAAAATCTACACACCTATAAAGTAGACAATGACCGATAATACGGACCTAAGTGGTTTGGTCGTAGGAAATATAGCTGGCGTGATTTAACGCACCAAAATGGTAAACCTCACAGCTAAAATAGGCAAATAAATTGCGTAAAACACGATACCGCGCAAATAAGCCGGATTGGCAGACTTATACTATGATAACAAACCTAGCCGAAGAGCAAACTTGTTAAAATGACAATTGAACCTGGCGAGTTTCGTGTTGTAATACGCCGCTCCGCCGCTGACCGGTCGATACTGTGGGAACCCCGTTTCACATCTACCACTCGGAACACAGATGGGTTGGCAATCGTCCTTATCTACTGAGAAGATCGGCTTTTCAGTTATTGCAAGTATTGGGGATCCACTGAACTTCGAGTACAATGCCGTTCGCAAAGCAAATATGAAAATGTGGAAGCCAAGAGCCGCCTGGATCTAAACCTTAGAGTGTCCAGTAGAAACTATTCCAGCAGCGCTTTCGTTGTCGGTAAACTCTTGTGTTGCAGTTTAACAAAATATAACGATATGTCGAGCCTTTACGTACCAACGTCTTCAATTGTCGACGTAGTAACGTCTATAGGGAACCGAAGACCCTCCAAACGCTATGTTACAAGTTTGTCAGTAAATATGACTGTATGGGTCACGGGGAGGCCTAAGAGAATAGCCGTTGAACGAATGGATGTTCTGATTCCAAAATTTTAGCTCCTCATGGTTAAGACTTTCTGAAACATGCAGGGTATGGTCCCATGCTGATCAGGGCCCGGTTGTTCGAAGCAAGGTTAAGCGCTAACCCAGGGTTAAACTGTACAGATTCCAATTACAGATTTAGCGCTAACCTAGGGTTAAAGTTAACCTTGCTTCGAACAACTCGGCCCTGGATTCGATAGAAAGGTATACCACAGGCAGCCCAGACTCGACATATATTTCCCTAGTAGACACGCGGCCAACGGTCAAAACCTCGAGGCCTAATAAACTGCTTTAGAAGTTCCCAAATCACCCCAAAACCACTCACAAAACTTCATTAAGTATCAATCTTTTGTTATTGAAGATTTAGTTCGTAGGAATCGGAAAAGAGAATTCACAAGGAGCAATTATGTAAACTCTTCCTAGATCGCTTATGAAACATACCACAGGTAACCCAAAAGGCGGGAAATTTATGTCGAGTCTGGGCTGCCTGTGGGTATACATCTGCCTTGTAAGAAGGCGGGAAATCGGGCCAACTGCTAAAGCCGTTGAGACTTGAATTTTGGTGAGCGAGATGAATGCCTAGATGGTGGTAACCAGGCTCGTGTGAAAAACCAGTGCCCTTCTTCGCGAACTTGTGTTAATGAACGAAATCTTCGTATTTGAATTTAGGCTTAATTAAACATTTGTTTACGTGCCTGAGATAAATGACGAATAACAGCTTCTTTCCTTAGGCGACTGTAAAGAGTTCACGCAGAACAAAGGGGCATTATGCTCTGATACCTTTGAAAAACAGCTATGAAATTGCCTGCATTACGAATTTGGAGTGTTTGAATGAAGATCTGTTGAATGAAGCACTGAGAACAAAGCTAAATGCCAATGATAATCTATACACCCCATTCCAATATGGCGGATGCACGGCCGGAGCGTTGGGGCGGGACACGAAAACGAGGGTAGTTAGGCGGAAGTCGATGTCAAGAAGGTCATGAGGCGGGAATTTCGCGCAAGTTTTGAAGCGAGTTTGTTTTTCCGAGAGGGTTGGAATAAGTAGAGTTTATCCCCAGAGAGTTAGAAAATATGGCTGATATTCAGGCTATCATTTTCACTGAGGAATTGCGCGAAATTCCCGCCTCATGCCCTTCTTGACATAGACTTCCGCCTGACTACCCTCGTTTTCGTGTCCCGCCCCAACGCTCCGGCCGTGTATTGGGGTGTAAGCCTGGTCTAATCATCTCAAGTACGAAATCAGGCGCTTACAAAATCTCAACTATCTCAAAATTTCACGGGACATCAAGCAGCGTTTGGGTAGTGTTATCTGCATAGAATTAATAACAATCACAAGAATGTAAATAGAGTACCGTAGTCATAAATAATACATTTTCGCTTTGAGAGCATTTGACCACAGTTTCAGAAAAAAAACACGATAAAAGAACATTACATACCAAAAATGAGGTGAATACGATGAAAAGCGGCCGAGATATGGGCATCGTATTCACTTCATTTTTCGTATGTAATTTTCTTTTATATTGCTCTTTCCGAATTGATGGTCCGAAAAAATTGCAAATGTGACGTCACACTTCGTACTCTATAGTCTAAGTCACTCAACTTGACTTTGTGGTCGGTCGACGGCTCAGCTTCTAGTCAATTGCGGCGGCCATCGCTCTTTGCAGCGGTGGTGATGGGTTTTCTGCATGTGGCGCCCGACGCACTATAAAGAACAAATATATAACACATTACAATAAATTTAATTAAGAACTGCAATGTGGTGTCAGTTGCTTTCACAGACCGAAGGAAGAACATACTCGTTGAGCTACTTATATACTCATATGCATATTGTATTATTGCGTAACTGTTGAACAACGCATTGTGTACAATGGACATTCCATTGACGGAACGTGGAGAAAACAAATACCTGCTAAACTGCGTAACGCACATATTTTTATATTCTACACTAACTTAAGAATAACTACTACAAGAGACACTTATACATTGAGAATATTGGATTATGGTCTGTCACCCACGCCATAATTTCGAAGGTTAAACAAAGCTTGTAATGTGTAGTACGTAATAAGAATAAAATACTTATCTTGAAACAAGGTCCCAGCCAACGTGCTGAGCTCGGTATCTCCTTTTTCCCTCTTTGAAACGGATACGCCGCATATCTTTCGCCTTCTTTTCTGCGTCCTCTCCGGACGATAAATTCTCGTAAGATTCAACTTTCAGTGCAACAGTGGCTTCGTCGAGCTTGTCTAGGAACTTGCTGTGCGTGGTCGTACTGTTGGCGTTGCCTATGCGTTTACAACTGTAATTTTCATGGCGAGCCTTTTTGACTACGTGCTCGATCGTCGAACTGTTCTCTTCAGAAAACCGCTTTGCGAAGTCACTTAATTAGCCTGCACTCAATAACTTGCTTCAGATTGTCAGTTAAGGCATTGCGATGGAAGAACTAAGTCAACGGTAGACTGAATGGTTGCATCGGTATAGTGGCGTCCAGGATCCCAAGTCTTGTTATCGCTCGACTTCTAATAAAATAACTGCAATGTGGAGTCAGTTGCTTTCACAGACCGAAGGAAGAAACACTCGTTTAATAAGTTACTTATATATTCATATGCATGCATATTGCATTATTGCATAACTGTTGAACAACGCATTGTGTACAATGGACATTCCATTGACGGAACGCGCAGAAAACAAATACCTGCTAAACTGCGTAACGCAGATATTTTTTATAAAATAAAAGGTTTTCCACTGTAGCTGTTATAAACAAACGAATCGAAGTTTTGCCGCGCTCGATAACAAAACTAAAGTGGTAAATATTTCTTTGATTGCAATAAAACTTATCAGAAAAAATGTAACCAAGTGCGCGGGTTTTCAATTCTAAAAATTACGAAGGTGAAGGAATCCGACAATCTTACCTCAAAATCCTTCAAACTCTTTGAAGCCGTTCATCGGGATTTCGAACGTTTGAGTGTTTCTTTCCAACATGCCAAAGATCGAAGCCAAAACTCAAAAGGACAGGTTTTCCTTTCGGGTTTTCTTGGTTATTTTCCGGGGAAAAGTCCCGTCTGACATGAAGGCGACCGTTACCATTCTTGTCGAACTCAGAAACAGAGGCACGCGCCTAATGTTCTGCTCAGAAAAAACGTCTGCTTTCGGCGAAGATTTAACCTGCCGCCATGTTGAATTTTACCATGGTTTTACTCACACACCCCCTGAGGAAAATGCTGTCTAAATAGAGTACCGAAGTGTGACGTCACAAATTTACAAAATTTAGATGTAGAATTTTCGCACCACCGATTCGGAAAGAGAATACATACCAAAAATGAGGTGTATACGATGAAAATCGACCGAGATATCGGCATTACAATACATAATTTTCTTTAACAAATCACTATATTTTTGTCCTGGCTCGTAGACTTAAGGTGGTGGTTAACCCTTCTATTTAGTCAAAACATTATTTATGGCACATTTTTCGAAAATATGTCAATCCTACGTGTTATTTATCGGACTTTTTAGATGTGTTTTAAAATTGAAAATTTGAAATTTCCCGCCCAAAATCAGTTGATTAATAAGAGAACTATTCAAAATTTGTCCTAGCAACGGTTTGTTTATTTTCGAAGAAATTGGTTGCTATGGGGTTTTATAGAAAAAGAAAAATGCTATAAACCTGTTTTTTTTCGATCCGTTATCCTGTAGTCCAGAGTTCTTAAATCCAAATTGATTTTCTCTACCCATGATTCTTTTGGGACTCAAAGAGCTCTATTTCTTCCCCAGAGCTCATCTCCACAGAGAGAGCTCTGGTAACAGCCATTTTTTGGTCCTTGCTGATTGGCTGAAATGATAACGCATGCGTAAGAATCAATCGAAATACTTAACCGTGATTGGATAATTGTTACTTGTCATTTCAGATTTCAGATTTCTTTATTATGTAAATGCAATCTCGTTCCCAGAGCCCGCGATCTTCTGGCCAACGCCAAGATACAGAGCTCTGGGATAATCTATATCGAGGTCAAATTTGATTGGCTAGCATATCTCACCGGAAGTAAATTAACAACGACGCCATGGAGTTGCTTCGTTCGATCGGCCATATAAAGACCGGCCTAAAAAGTGGTGAAAAATCAAGTTTATCCTTCTTGCCGTTGCTGCAGTCAAGTAAGTAATCATCGTGTTGAACTGTCTGGATAAAAAATCAAGAAGAGACACATTCTGAAGGCTTTTAAGCACGATATGTCAGGTCAGATGTTCGGGAGAATCTTTGACGAAATTCAACTGCTGAAATATTTACCAGATTAATTAGAACTGCGAGGGAAAAATTGCCACTAGGTAAATTGCTGATTTAGTGATTGAAATTAGTTTTGAATACCTGACTTTATACTCTGGGCAGATGCGGAAATAAAAACAATGAGTGAAAACTAGAATAAAACGTGTGTGCATCTTTTTTGTGAAGTGAAAACAAGAATAAAACGTGTTTTATCTTTGCATAAGTATTTACTATTAGGCCTACATCCCGGGCCTACATGTAGTAGATGAATAATAACTATCATTCAGCCTTGAGCAGAAGAAAACTGAGAAAGTCCACTTCAGCACAATGATAACAGCAACATGTAATATACTGGTACGGTTCTATTTTATATTATTTCTATTCTATACTGTTCTATTTTATTCTATTTTATCAATGTTTTTAAGTCACAGATAGACATACAGATATTTACAACTTAGTTAGAATTAGGTCACAGAAGAATGTGTATATCCATCAGTTTTACCTTTTTAATCATAGATATAGCTACATAGATTGTTTTAATTTACTCTTTAATTTGTGTCCCCAATTCCCTTTTTTTGCTAAATTCCTTTAGACACGTTAATAAAGTTATTATTATTATTATTATTATTACACATATAACTCCCCCACCCCGGCATTTGTGGGGCACTTGACATTTTTGAATTCAGAGCATTGCAAGTGCCTCATTGGGTCAGTCTCGTGGGGGTCAGCTAAGCTATGCAAATGCCCCTCTGTGGGCTTTGGAACAAGTATAAATCTCTTATACAGGGTTGCCACTAACCTGAGTATCAGGGGTTAGGTTGCCACAGGTCAGGGAAAAGTCAGGAAAAAAAATGTTTTTCGAGGTCAGGGAATTTTGCATCTGGTCAGAGAAATTCTAAATTTCTTGTCAAAGTCACGAAGAAGTCGGGGAATTTTATATTTAGGTTTCCATGATGGCCTCTCATGCCTCAAAGTGTCTGCAAGGGGAGGCTACAGGTTTTGGTATTTAATGACGTTTGTATTGGATGAGGGAATGTTGAACAGTCTTATTATGGTCAGTGAAAATTGTTTTCTGGTCGGGGAAAAGTCAGGGGAATTTTTTTTCTTGATGGGTGGCAACCATGTTATAAACACTTACTATTTTGACTCTCTTTGACCAATTCCCCACCTCCCAACTTTTCTTTGCTGGCAAATGCCCCATCCCTGGGACAGAAACTCAGTCAATACCCCACATACAAAAATGTATGCCTGGGAAGATGGGCAGATTTGGAATCGATAGAGCCATTACCAGTGATAAATTATTTTCTTTATACCTTTAGATGCCAATCATAATTATTGGAAAGAATGTGATGTAAAGTGGTAAGCTGTAGTGCTAAGTGTGCACTCCCTACGAGGGAAAGAGAAAAAATCTCTGACATTATTGGAAACCAATGCAAGTATTTGATCGTCAAACAAGGAAGTTTTGATCACTTCAACAGATGTATAGGCTGCTTCGCTCGATCCCTACCAGTCAGCCTGCACAATTTATTTTTCTGCTCCTTTGCACTTGCACTGTGGTGGAAGTGGATATATTACATCACCTTTAGGGTTTTTCTTCCTACAATCTCACAAGTAAAAATATCACCAATTGGTGTGTCAAATGCAGAAATGCAAGAGAAAACCCCAATGAAAACTCTTCACAAAGCCTACTAAAAGCAAGCCAAGTATTTTTCAGCCACCCTCAGACCTCAGGATGTCCTTTGGCTTTCTACCAGTGGCCTATTTGACCAAAATTAGAGCAGTTTCCATTCAAAATCCTACAAGAGAAATTGCTGCAGAATCTTCCCAGATGGCATTCTGGGGAAAGGTTGAGCCATTGACTTTTAGTCCAGGCATTTTATGGCAAAAAATCGGTCAACCTGTGACTAATTGCAAAAGAAGGTATTTCAACGGTTTTTGACTCAGAATAATGTCCTCTACAACATATCAAAAGTCCCAGAAAGTCCCAGTATGGGAAGTTACTTAAAAACGGCTTTTATTAAAACCCCAAAATAGCGCAACATGGAAACGAGGCTGGATGAAGAATATAATCCAAAAAACGTATATAAAGGGTCAGAACTATCAAACATGATACAAAACTTTAACCATCCCTTAAATTAAATTACGTGTACTGTCAAAAGCATGATTTTCATGGATGTTTCGCATTTTTGCGAGATAATTCAATATAAAATTAGAAAAAATTAGTGGGTCTGATTAAGTTGGAAAAGCCGGCTAAGCTTTTCTGAAGGTTTATTTCTCCAGAACACTTGCTATAGTTTTGTTACCCTAAACCCTAACCCTAACACCTCAAAACTAGTCTTATCTCCAAATTTAAGGGTTACCATACGATGTTTCGGAGCAAAGTCACAGGTCGTCAAAGTCGCGAATTTTTACAGATGTTTGTATGGCGAACGTGCAACGTTGCCCGTTGGTCATACAAATGTCTGTAAAAAAACCCATGTACCTGCAAATTATATACAGTAAATGCTCACAGTAGATTCATACCTATTTTTATTTAGCTGTATAGTTAGGCAGTATAAATCCTGGGTGAAGTTTTGCGGGAATTATATTGAACTAGTTGACCCGCTTTGATTACACTGCCAAGCTAAGATAGAGGACTTCAAGACTTGAAACATTTGGGAAAGAACCACGATTATGCATTAATTAAATATACATGTAGAAACTTTTCGACACTACTAAAACTGAAAGACTGCGAATGTTCGTTTTTGCCCGCATCTGCCAGTGGACTAAAATAGTACAAAATTAGTCGTTTTGCATTTCTGCTTAATCATTGTTTAAACCGACAATCTAATTTCCATACATTTTACAGACTTAAGGTTTTCAACAATGGATGAAACAGTAAATTCCGTAATTTGCAAAAATCCTCTCGATGGTGAGGTCGTGGCTCTTCGCGAAAAAGGGAGTGAAGGTATAAATCGGGCAAGCGCCGAGCGTAATGTTACTATTGAGACTGTCCCCTACCGGGCAGCCGCAGGTACATCAGAACTGCCGACGAGCGTATTGCCACCCCAGCAACATTGCACGAGCTAAAAAAAGTGGAGAGCATGCACTCAGAAACTCTCAGAAACATCGAGTAATAGTTGCTCTTTGACTCGCAAGGCAGGGCAATCTTTCTCCTTCAAAACTGACTGCTGCTTCTGTGGCATCAAAGTCGACTTCGGAAAAAGAGATCAGTGTGGGTTTGACCAGAGGAAGGGGCTTGATGGAGCAACGACGACTCATCTGGCTGTTATCGCTTTATAAACATGCTGAGCCAGGCTCTCCAGAAGGCTGACTGCACGACTCATCACGCCGAGGGCGACGCCGATCTTGTCATAGTGAGAAAAGCCGTGCAGTCTGCTCGAGGAAAGACCACGGTCCTCAGTGTCGGAGATGATACCGATTTGCTAGTGCTCTTGTGCTATTATATCCGCGAAGATGGCTGTAACCTCTACTTTAAGTTGGACCTAAAGGAAAACACGATGGGGGCGCGTCTGGAACGTGGAGAAAGTGAAAGAACAGCTGGGTGAGGATGTTTGCAGAAACATCCCATTTCTTCACGCCATAGCCGGATGTGACACCACCTCCCGCCTGTACGCCATAGCCTGTACGAAAAATTCCTCAATACCCCGTACTTCATTCGTTCTCATTCCGCCGCGGGTGATGTTATTACTGCTGCATGATGAGAATGCACTGGTGTCCCTGTTCAATAGAAAGCCAGCAGAAAGGCTCGAACTCTTAGATATCAACGATACTATCAGAAACTTGCAAGCAAGAGTTCAGTCACAGATACAGTCTCAGAAGCTGCCTCCAACCTCAGCAGCGGCCCGGTATCACAGCCTACGAATGTATACCTTCAAGTAAAGCAATGGGAGGGGCACGGACATGTCGTTAGAGGGCTGGAGATGGGAAGTTAGTGGTAATCAAGTACTGCCAGTAACGACCGAATTACCTCGTGCACCAGACTCCCTTCTTCGTTTGATCAGGTGCAACTGTTCATCGGATTGTAACAGTCTGCGATGTACCTGCCGCAAGAACAGCCTTGAGTGCTCCTCTGCGTGCGGTCAATGCAAAGGCTCCGCATGTAATAATTCTGCGAACCAGCCCGTTGACTATGACAGTGTCGAGTCTGATGAATAATCTGTGTATAGATATTATCGCACGGAAAGCCCTCACAAGCGAGAGTACGAACATGTGATATTAACTGTAAGATGGATTGCTTTTGTACGCACAGGAAGCCCGTAAATAGATCGTCTTGAGGCTATATTGAGCTTTGCTCTAAATCATTGAGCGATAATGTCATTTTAACAAATCGCATACAGTTTCCCATTGTCCGTACTCTTACTGATCATAGAAATTACGTCATAAAATTCTCAAAACTTAAGTGGAACAACTCGCGCATCACTGCAAAGTTTTGAACATTTTATGGCGTTATTTCTACGATCAATAAGAGTACGGACAATGGAAAAATGTATGCGATTTGTTTTTTTACAACAACAAAACACTTTTAGCTTAAAAACGAGTGTGTACAAGCTACCTTCGAGTCGAAAAATCCAAACGTAAACACTAAGCATACAGAAGTCTTCTTTATGCTTCCCCGAACTCTATAAAAAATACCTAAGCTGCTCTAAACTGTTCGTTTGAACTTAAGAACGTTTGTAAATATCAATAATAAGGGTTTCAGAGCCCCAGCGGCACACCCCTACCCAACTTTAGGTAGAGTACCCCCCCCGGGGGTAGATCCTCCCCAGCGAACCACATTTTCAAATACAATGTCATATATTTCGCTTTCATACCTTTGCATACTCAGTACCTTTGATATGACAGATCTACAGTGATACTGTGTGAACTGTGGCTGATTACACTTAGTTAGAATGCTATTTGCTGCCTTACTAGAGTTTCTAAAAAAGTTGTACATCACTTCGCGGCTAAATACAGGAGGAATGAGTCCAACCTCTGACCATATAAAGTAACTAAAACTCTAACCCGAACCATAAAGCATACCCTAACCGGTCAGTGAACATAAGTTCCCAGGTAAACGACGAGGTTTTAGGGCTAAAAAATCACAGGTAACGAGTTTCACGAAAATGGCGATCGCGAAGCCGTCACACTTAGAGCACATGGTTCGCGGCTCATGGTATTTCCGCTGACCGAATTCAGCATTCTGCAAAATACCCCAACCGGGTCGACCTTGTCACAAACAATCAAAAATTCGCCGAAAATATATACTTTGTTCCGACTCGAGAGAAAGCCAAATTCTTACAAATGGCACCATGCAGACAAGGAAGTTTGACTTACTGATTAACTTTTCCCAATGATGAAATGCTTTTAAAATCCTCATTTTCTTGATTTTTGGAACAGATGTGTACACAACGTGGATTCACAAATCTCTGCAAAGCCCGCTTCAAGAGGAAAGCCGGCCGCACGTCTGTTAAAATATTGCATATGAAAATTAGCCAATCAGATTGCGAGAAAACTGGCGGTTGTTGTAAAAAGTGCTTCTTGGTGCCGAGAACTTTCGTGTCACAAGCGAAAGCATAGCCTCCTCCGCAGGCAACTCCAATAAATGAACCGGGATTTTGAATAAACCAGAAAGTGGGCTCCCTGTCCTCCCTTTCCTCTTTCCCTAGTTTTTCTAGGAAGCCCAATTTCTGGTTTATTAAAATTCTCGGTTTTTATTCAAGTTGCCGGCGGAGGAGGTTAGCGAAAGCATAAGAACATCGGATTTTAATTGAAAAAAATATTGCTTTTGTGTTTTATTGTATCTTTTTCTTGCTAGGTGAAGCTCTGTAAGCGTGTAATGAAGAGCATTTTCTTAGTTTTGAGCAAAATGGTTCGACTTCTGGCAATATAATAGCGCAGCAAAAGCAACTTCCGGTTTAGAGCCTCGTTTTCATGTTGCAGCAGAGAGCGAGTCAGCAATGAGTCCGATTTCAAGGTGTTCCCGTATTTGGATTGATTGGGACTTTTAGTATGTTCATTTAGAGGCTAATTCTAACTGATTGGTGATGAGAAAGCTTCTTTTGCAATTAGTCTCAGGTCAAACCATAAAATGCCTGGACTATTTATGGTTTGGCAGTTTGTAACTGAACAGGGCTAGCCAAACTTGGACTGAGGGGGGGTTAGTACTATGTATTTAACCCAAATTGGCACAGTAGACAATGGGATTTTTGTCCATTACCCACAATGCATTTTGGGATTGGTGCTGCAAAATTGTAAAGAGAAATGCAGTGTCAGAATGCCACGTGGGTTCACAGTCACTTAATGTGTTTTCTGTAAACAAACATGGTAGTTGGATAGATTAAATTGTGTTTCAGTGCTTTTAATAGATTTTAATTGCGAACTTGGTAAAATTCAAAGAAATGAAATACAAAAATTGAAAGTGTGTTTTTACGAAGATTGGAGTCAATAGGCCCTTTGCAGGACCTAGTCATGTGACCTTTTCGGCCTGACAATCAAAATTTTTTTTTTGAAAACTCTATAATTTAGCTTAATTTAACAGAGTTTGTGCCATGGCAAGCCATGCCAGTCAGCAAAAAAAGCCTCACAAACTCTATTAAATTAAGCTAAATTATAGAGTTTTCAAAAATTTACCATTCCTTCAGTTTTAAAGATATGAACCTAAAACTTGGGCTTTTTACTAATTTTGGCTTGCTCTTAATTCCATTTCTGGCGTTCATGTTGTTCTAGCACCAACTTTTTTTTGATTGACAGGCTAAAAAGGTCACACGACCAGGCCCTGCAAAGGGCCTATCAATCAATGTTATCTGCCATTGAAATAATATTTGCATTATCAGAATTCCAGCATGTCTAGTAGGAAATATTCAAACATTTGTGTAGCAGAAACAAATATATATGTGTGTACATTCAGACTTCACACTAACAGGGCAGCTTGTGAACATACATGGTGTGGTCCAGCAGTCTGTTTCCAGGGACACACTTACTTATGATATATATTGTGTGTCAGATTTGAACCTACTTTAGAGTTTAAGGTCTAGCTTTTGTGTAAAACTGTGGAATTCTGAGTTTATATAGACAGCTCAAAATAATCCATCATGTTGAAAATGGGTTCATTTTCACAACAACTTGGAAATCCAGGGTTTGGAGCAAACTTGTGTAAAACTGGGTCCAGTTTAGGACCCCATGGCCATGGCTGCACATGCATTGTACCAACTATATACAAGTTCCACCCTGGATTGTAAAAGAACTAGGAAAGAACATCTGACCCACTTATACTTTCTAGACCTCGCCATCTATGGGAGGGCAAGGTGATTTGGAGGATGCACCCCCTTTTAAGATTCAAGTGGTATCAAAATTCAGAAAATACTACTTCAGAGACCTGATTTTCAAAAAATATTGGGGGCCATCCCCCCTGTGTCTATGGTGCTCATATGGTGCACCCCATTTCAATCCACCCCTGAATCCCCAGAGTCAGGCATTTGATCCTGAATTGTGGCCCAGGGTCAAGGCATTACAAACTGTAGAAGACTTTGACTGGGAAAAGTAAAAGTATGGGCCCAACCTTCAATAATGGTTACCGAGCGTCATATTTTTGTTGCACTTCATAGTTTTTTTTTTTTTTTTATTACATATATATTTACAGACAGGATTAGCAAAATAGTTTTTGAAAAAAAACTAATCGAGTGCTTCTGAGTAAGTTCCCAGTAAGACAAACAGAACATCTTAAAACAAGGCCTTGGTGTTATATTTCCCAAAATATAAGGCTTTAAGCTTGGTAAATTTGTTTTCTCATTCAGATTTGGGTTAAATAAATTGAAGCCATTTCTAAAGCACTATACATTTTACAATATTATTATTCCTGTGCTTGAGCTCGCTCTTTTGGATTTCTGCATAAGCTTGTAGTCTTTCTGGACCAGGGCCCAGTTGTTCGAAGCAAGGGTAACTTTATCCCTAGGATAGTGCTAAAACTGTTCAGTTTACCATCTGGTTAGCAATTTAACCCCGGGGTAGTGCTTACCCTTACTTCGAACAACTAGGTTCTGGGTGGTACATTTTGATTAAAAACTAAACAAGCAATGTTTCACCACCCTTGAGAATTTGACTGAAATTTCCCCATTGATAGGTACATTACATTCTTTAAGATTTAAATGAATAAAATATATTTGATACAACATAAGCTTATACTAAGGTGAAGGAATGCAAAGTTTCCTAATTAAAGAAGAGTATTAAAAGTTAATTCTAGCACAAAGTAATTAAGCTTATTAAAACTCACCCAAAACAAAAACAAAGCTGATTGTAAATTTATGTAAACGGAATAACATGTAACTTATATTTGAATATTATATAAAACAATCAACCAAAGGGGCAAAGGCAAAGTAACAAAATAAATCAACGTTTCAATTATATCCGCTATCGATATCCCGGCGATATGTTACACCACGAAATATTCAACGATAACTATACCACATCAACTAAAACAACATTTATTCAACCGATTCAAGAAAATTACACGTCCAGGACACGATAAGGACTGCCCGTGGAGCAATTAATTATTAAACTTCTTGTTCGGACCAACACTGTGTACATAAGACCTAGCGCCTCCTCGTGAATTTTGGAGCACGGCAGTTTAAATCATACCTTTCTTGTCTCTGAGGGAACCTAGTATCGATTGGCAAAAAGGTACCTTTAGCAGTTCCACTGTCGTTAGGATCTTTTTCTCTTTTATCCCCACGAGATGGACGAACAATATATTTTTCTCAGCCGTCGCCGTC
This sequence comes from Actinernus sp. WN-2022, assembly GCA_030867875.1. Classification (NCBI taxonomy): domain Eukaryota; kingdom Metazoa; phylum Cnidaria; class Anthozoa; order Actiniaria; family Actinernidae; genus Actinernus; species Actinernus sp. WN-2022. The sequence goes on along the minus strand of JAOWCC010001113.1, from coordinate 633,954 downwards.
GGCCATTTTATCAGTTTAGTAAGCCAGCGCTCTATTACCACAGCGGTTGCTTTCTCTGCGCATATTCATAGTACATTAGATACACGACGCATGCTCAGTAAACGACCTTTCACGCATGCGCTCTCAAACCGGAAGCATAAAATCCTGCTTCCGGTTATGGATTATACCAGAGCCTCAAAGCGTTTGGTCACCGCTGGCCGAAAAACGCGCGGGCTCTGGGAACGAGATTGATGTAAATGTCAATAAGTAAATAATAAAGTTCGCGCATAGAGCATGCTGGCCAAAGTACAGAGAGGCTCATCGAAAATGGCGGATTGAGATTTGTGAAGCCACCGAATGAAAAGAAAAGAGAAATATCAACGTAGAACTCTGTTCTGAATAAGTTCAAGCTATTTCTGTGGTTGCACAGGAGCGTAAGGACTGTCTTTGTGTTTTTCCTACCGCTACGGGATACAGAAACCACTTGTTTACCAGCTTCTGGCGTCTGTAATTGTCTCCGAGTTCGACTGCAGTGCAGCTTTTATACAGCTTTGAACAGTCGTTTATATCCCCTTTGTCTTTGGATGCTATACAACGGAGGACCAGATATATAAGTGAACTCCTGATTACCATGCCGTGATGATCAATCAACAATCAAAGGCAATAAGGAATTTTATCGACGAGGCCAATTCTTGGACGGTCATGATCACAGATCAGTAGTCTCAGCCTGAAAATTATGCATGTACAGCTGCCTTCTCAGCTCGTTCCAAGGGGCCACTCCGCTGTATTTCAGCAGATTTCAGGCTGAGGCTTAATACTTTATATTTAAATTTATACACAGCATTCATATTTAGATTAGAATTTGTTTTTCTTGTTGAAACTGATTGGTACTGTACACTATTCCCGGACTATTGGATGTGGGTAGGAAAAGAAACAAGCCTTTGAATTTCAAGCATTGTGTATTTCACAGTTCTGGTGGTGACTTATTTTTATTATCAACATGAATATTTTGCAGTGTCTTGCTGGATTTTTGTCTACCGTTAAACCTGGGCCTTGAATCAATGGCTTAGTTGCAGAATAACCCCCTCTATTCAAAATATCACTTGAAAACTGAGTTTCTCTAGTACTTAGGGGTCATCAACAAATTAAAAAAAATCTTACCATCTGGGGAGGAAGGGTATTGGCCTGGGCATTAAGAAAATAGTTTTTTGGAACTTTAGGAATAACTTTATTGCACAATTTTATATGAAGTGTATGTTAAGGGGGGAGCAGGGCTTGATTAACATCCAAATGACAGTAAGATTTTTAAAATTTCTCTATGACCCTTAATAATACAAGATGACTGTATGATGAATGATTACCAGTATCTGTCAAGCCTTATAACAAGAATAAGCATCCAGTATCTGAATATCATAGAGTAAGTTGCAAAAGTAATACCGTAAATCATTATTATAAAACTTGTTAATAATTAGTGAAGGAAAACAAAGAAAATTAATGGTTCGAGTTGTTTTGGCACTTGGACTTCAACACTTGTTTACTGAGTAGTTGTAAATCTAATACAGATTCATCTTCATTTACATAAACTTGCTGTGATTTTAATAATTATAAACCATATACTCTGGCTCAAGTTTGTAAATCTGATAAAACATGGCCACTCGCTCTGTATCTATTACAAACTAAAAAATCTAGTGTCTATCCAAGTTAGTGAATTACCCTTTGTCATACAGGTAGATCAGGCTTGGCTTTTAGCCATCTGAATAATGTCAACAAGATGAGAACCAATGTTATCATCCATAGATCTGAGCCAATTTTGATTACTTTGAGATACTATTTCGAACACTCATTTCAGTGTTAGATCAAGGGTTCCAAATAGTTACCAAGAAACAATTAATCCCAAGGGCTGTAGCCCTGATGGATTTGTTGTTTCCAAGGTTTGGAACCCCTGATCAAACTGATGCAATCACTTTTCATACGTTGAATGACAATACCTGTATTCTTGGGTCATTAGGAAGTATTGTTTACCAGTATTTTGCTGTTTAACTGTTATTGATCCCAAGAATTAAAATTTCATAATTTCTCCTTTGTTAAACACAATTTTCTGCTGTGGCCACATCAGAAGACTTGGAACATTGTAGGCATTGTTTGCGAGTGGTTTAAGCACTTAATTATTTTCTGAACAGTTACAAAATTGTAATTTTATCTTCAAGGTGAAAGGAGCCTGGGGCCAAGTGTTTCCATGGCAACATAAGTTCCACAGTGATGTGTATTTTCTTTAGTACTACATATGTACAAAGTTTCAATTGTTTTTACCCACTATTTGCCGAGATTTTATTCGTTTTGTGATTTGTCTCCAGGCTGTATTCATAAATCATTAGGAAGTATTGTTTGCCTTGTTGCATACAATATTATTGACAATTGAAGGGGTCCATGCAAGATAATTTAGAACTTGATCAAAAGTCTCTTATGCTGTTCTTGCAAACCCCTTCAATTATATTTTCTCATGGTCATTTCAACAAAATAATGGTCTGATAGTGTTGTAGACATGGCAGAAGCTAGCAGTCAGGAGTATAAATCACAAGGATGATGGTTTGAGCCACACTAGATGCTGATTTTTATTGCCATCTTGTCCTTTACTTCCCTTCATGTAAAGTCATACTTACATTGTAATATTGTAGCTTACTGGAAGTCAAAATTCAAGTGTCCTAATTAGTGTTTGAACCTTGATCTGGCATTTCATTGGATATCAAGAATCACTAGTACTAGTGATCTTGATCAGACTGTCATTTTGGATTGGATATCAAGATTTAACAATTGATGTATGTGACAAGTCAGTGCCATACAGCCTTTACCAGGTATGAAACCTCATGCACATGAAATGCATCACTGGTATTTGCTGCTTCCCTCATTAATTATTCATGAGTCTGAGAAATATATTTCTCAAACTCATTAATAATTCATGAGATAGTCATCCAATGGAGGAACTGTATTTGGTCACATGCATGGGTCTTGATACCGGGTGAAACCCTTGTGTTTGATCATGTTTCCAACCCTAGTGATCAATATTTCTTAATCATCATATTCATGAACCACTAACTAATTATATACTGATATACCGACAAGTAAGGAGCGAAGAAGTAAAGAAATAAAGAATGACATAGAAAGAAAAAGTCTGCCTCCACTGGAGTTCGAACCACGACCCTTCCAACTGCTTGTACTAACTCTTGTCCACTACTCTACTAGTACGCTAGTTGAAATCACTGCCATCAAAAAAGAATAATAAGCCATATATTGAATAATTAGATACGACAGTCAAATGGCAAACAATACTTGCTAATGAAGTTTGAAAAGAAACGTATGTAAATGGTCGGTTTTGCATTCGCATGAGAAGACATGTCAAACACTCATTGTTCGTCTTTCATCAGGGGATTCCAAATATTTCGAAAACAATAAAACCAATAAAACCATTTTCATTTGTTTTCTCAATATTTGGAACCCCTGATGAAAGACTCCAATTCGTGTTTGACATAGTTCTTACAGGACCTTCAATCTTGTCTGCAAAATAAGATTTAAAATGTATTAGAATATTACATACATGTAGTCCGCATTATTATAACAGTTAACTACATGACGAACTTTGTGCTGTCACCATCAGTTTTAAAGTACAAAATCATTATTGGGAACAGATGGTTGGTAGAAAAATAATGACGGCATAATGCTAGATCAGAAAAAGCACATGGCATTGACACGATCTGCCCTTTACAGGGCTATCAACTAATTGAATAGAAACCCCTCACTCCCGGTCATTCAATGTCCAAACCATGTGATTACAACTGCAGTTACTTATTAACATTGACAGGTCAATAATTTCTTAATGTTTGTAGGTTCCGGTTGTATTAATCCTTTCATACTTAAATAATCAAATTCTCAAAGAAAACGGCAGAAAAAAAAGTTTAACAATATATTACATTCACTGTACTTCACAATCTTAATAAATATAGTGATACTTACTGCCACATCATCCATTGTCATTAATGTGCCAACCAGAGATCCATTGGTTCCTGACACAAAGTGGCCTTTTGAAACCATGGTTGGTACATTAGCATAATAATTGTAATGTTTATCAACACGAAGTATCGCTATAGTGTTGTTTCAATAATTTGATTGGTACATTATTAGCCAGACAGGTAGTTATTCAGAAACTTGTATTACAGTTATAATAATAGTATTTAGAAACATGTTTTCTTTTCAATCTTGGGAGAGTCAGGTTTGTAGTGGTTATTCCTAAATCAATTTAACTTATCCACTTTCCCAAAAATGACTTGTGTTAATTGCCAGTGCAGTGTTCATTCAGGGGAATTTCATATGTCAATTCTTGGGTTGCACGTGACGTCATCACGCCGATTCACGGTGTCTTCAAAAACCTAAATTTTAAACTATAAATCCTATAAAGCTGTTTCTTTAGCATTTTGTAGATGTTCATGGTATAAGTCCTTACACGAAATTTAAGGTCTGTACGATTTTTTGCTTCCGAGTTATGAGGTTTAAGTGTATCCAAACCGAAAGCTTCACGTATTTCAGATGGGCCGTGAAAATCAACTATTTGTGCCAAATTAAAGGTTTTTGGCTTAATAAATGTTTAGAAGTTCGATTTAATGGGACTCTTAGTGAAACCGAATGAAATGTTTGCTTTATTAAAGACTGCGAAGTTTTGGCGGCCATCTTGGTGGTTCAAGGCTAACCACCAAGATGGCCGCCCCATACATTTTACAGTAACAACTTGTCATATTTGTTTGCCCATAACTCTGAAACGAAATGCTCTTCTACTTCAAAATTTGGCCCAGGGATTAAGTTTTGATCTCTCTTCAAGTTCAAAAACATTTTATTTCATTTGGAAATAAAAATATTTAAAGATATTCTTTTGTCACGTGGTTGCAACCGAAGAATACATGTTTTGGTGGCTGCATATTTATTTTTAGAAATCCTACTGAAATACACGTGCAATGCAGCCATATATAGACACTTCTACGTTTGGGTGTTGTTTTTAGCATGATTTATAGGTCATTGACTCCATATAAATTAAGCTGTGATTTTCTTTAGATTTTCTGGCTCGAAGGCAATCGAGCTTGCTCATAGTTATATAAATCAGTAAGCTTAAATAATATGCAGCTTGCCCAAGAAGTTCCAGCTTATTTTCCTAAGTTTGCTTTGCTTTTCCCCCCCAAAAAAACATTTATAGTGAAAATCAGTTCTGCTAACCTTTGCAGTATTTCTGCCTTCTGGAGTTCTGGGCCGGGTTGTTCAAAGCCCGATTAGTGCTAATCCAGGGTTAATTTCCATGACAACCAATAGGTTTTGTGCAGAGTTAATCCAGGATTAACACTAATCGGGCTTTGAACAACCCGGCCCTGGTCCCGACTGCATCGTCGGCTATTTTATGGCTTTGTGCCGGAGTTCCCATCTTTTTCCTTGTACTGAGTAGACTGGTGGAAGGAGAACTTGGGTTTCGACTGTTCCAAACGCTCCTCATATCTTCTGCCATCCTGGGACTATCGATTTTTCATGGCTTCCTTTTTGTACGAGTGGTTTTATTTTGACCGGAAATCGACTTCAGTTCCTCGTTTTCGAAAAATGATTCCTACGCATGCGTTTTGTTTTAGCCAATCAGCAAGGACCAAAAAATGGCTGTTACCAGAGCTCTCTCTGTGCAACCTCGTCCCCAGGGTCTTCTCGGTCAGATCCAAGATGGCGGCTACTCAGAGAGAAGACCCTGGTAAAGGCTGAACTGTCACATATTCTGATTGGCTCTTCGATTTTGACGCAAGGGTTGTTCCAACAATGCTTTTTATTGGCTAAACGGACTGAGTTCAGAGAGATGAACTTGTATATAGTTTAGATTGCTCAAATTTTATCAATAAAACGATTTCAAGTAACCTTAAAACACGTTGTATAGGTAGAGCAATAGATGAAGTGCATTACTGGGTAGTTTTCTGGTAAGATTCATCAGTGGGAAATCCAGGAGAAGCCGTTAAACTTGAATATGTGCTATCGATCGCTTCGCTTCAACGCTAACGGAAAATGAACGGCTTTTTAGGATTATCTTCTAGCTTAGATACATCCTGGTAGCTTTGTGATACCTTTCCACTGTTTCTTTATCCAAGTAAACTCCATTTCGAGCCATTTAGTAGACCTGTTTTCACTGCATCATTCGCCGTGTGAAAATACCGTTAATCGCTTCTCGCTCACTCCGGATTGGGATACCTATGGTTTGTACACGTCATGAAATATTCCCATATTTAGCTTGGCCGCCATCTTAGATCGCCAAATCACGTGACAAAATACTCCCAAAATCTCAACCTCGTTCCCAGGGGTCTTTACGCGCCTAATCAAAGATGGCGTCGAAAGTACCCCTGGTACAGGCTGATGGGATTCGGCCACTGATTGGCTAGACATTTTGCGCGCGCTGATTGGAGAATTTCGAATAGCGCGTGCATTTTTGATTTGAAAAATGAACTGGTGATGTCGTCTTTCGCATTGCGCGTTCAAAATTCGTTGAAAACAACTACAAATTCATCAGAACTTAGCGTTTTTGCCTTTTATTATACTCACTTCGCAACTGGGTACAAGTAGAATAATGTACGGGTGGAATTCATTGGGATCACACTTCAACCGCTAACCGTTTTTCAGCGATGATGAATCCAAGATGGCGGATGCTCCTCAAAATATGCCCACATATTGGGCATATTTTTGGGTCACATGACCAGCCTGTACCAGGGGTACTTTCGACGCCATCTTTGATTAGGCGCGTAAAGACCCCTGGGAACGAGGTTGCCAAAATCTGGGAGTATTTGATCACGTGATCCAGCCTTTACCAGGGTCTTCTCTCTGAGAAACGCCATCTTGGATCTGACCGAGAAGACCCTGGGGACGAGGTTGCTCTCTGTGGAGATGAGCTCTGGGTACGAGACTGCTAAAGTTCTGACTGTTGTTTATGTGAATAAGTGATTTTCTCGGTGTATCTATGGAAAAATCTCAAACAAACGATCAAAAGAAGTTCAGGAGTGTAAAAGAAAGAAAAGGAAAGGTTTTGACGGCCAAAAAAGCGTGGGAGATTGCCAAAGAAAGACCAGAACTGATCTTCTGGTACAGCTGACGAATGCTCGAAGTTAAAGACCGGAAGTCGCCATTCCGAAGCACCAAATCAATCTGAAGTGCCAGCAGCACAGGAAAGGAGAGAAAACGAGCCTCAAGATATTCGAAATGTATCTTCTGAAAAGCTCATGAACAGTTCTTTTCAGGCAAAAATACAGTGATTTGTTAAATGAAAGTATATATTCCAATGCCCATATCTCGGCCGCTTTTCATGTTCTTTCTGAAACTGTGGTCAAATGTTCTTAAAGCGTTTTTCTATTATTTATGACGTCATTACTTCGGTACTCTATTTAGGCAACCTCTCTTTATTAATATTATAGAAGAGAATTTTCCTCATCGGGATCAGATGAGTAGTCCCGCGGCATGCAGGTGATTCTCCGAGCCCTACCAAGCGGCATTGTTTGTCGCTTTTGAGTTGCTGTGGCCAGTTTCGAATAGTAGAATGATTGGTTTAGATAATAACAACAACGATTTGGGAAAATTCACTTACCAAAGTGGTGAAATCACCAGTCGAACTACAGGCAGTCCAAGCATATCTTATGGCTCATTCGACAATATAGTTTGTACTGATTTCTTATCGTACAAAGATAACGGTAATAAAATAATGTTTTGCAATAAATGTACCTCGAGTGTCCTTTTCTTATGTGCTTGGGTATTCTCTGCTGTTTCAGGCTAGTTTGCATCGGTTTCGATTCAGAGGTTTTTTTTTAGTTTTGAGAGCTTTCTCTATAACGATTTGGAAAAATTCACTTGCCAAAGTGGTGAAATCACAAGTCCAACATTGCTTATCGAGTGACTGCCGCCATCGAAAAATGGCGTCACCAAGCTTTGGTTGTTAGGAAATGCTGGCACTAAAATAAGCACTGCCACTTCAGAGAGCATGCAAAAATGAGTACATTTGTAAAATTTAAGGAGCATAGCACCAAGTGTTGCGAAGTTACCGAGGTTCCAAATAAGAGAGTTTTGTATGAGATTCAGGACGTCAGGACTGACTAGCCTCGTTTTCGTGTTTCTTGAGAGTTTCAAACGCTGATTGCTTTGTAAGGATATATTCTTCCATTATCAAAGTGCTACATGTTGCTAACACGAAATCGCTCTTTCACATAGGCTAGTTTATTCTTCAGAAAATATTGAATATCAAAATTATGCAAATTAGCGGCAGCCATTTTTCGAATGGGTCTATAGGCATTTGTCACACGGCGGCCATATTGGCTTGAAACAATAGATTTCCCACGTGTAGCCTCGTACTGAGCAGTTTCAGAACGAGTTCCCGCGTGCAAAACAAAGGTTTTTTAAACATGGCCGCCGTGTGAATAAGGTCCATTGTGATGACAACAGAAGAAATCCGACTTCGATTTCCAGCCAACAAGCATTCCAATCTCCATTTTATTGTTATATACCTTGGGTATTTACACTAGAAGAAAATGTTTATAACTTTGCTTGGAAGTTAAGCTTTTAGGTAACTTTCTTTATCGCTGAAATTGTGATCGTATATTGGCCGAGTGCAAGCCGCAGACTGGGTCTTATTAACAGTGCACTTGAAGCACTGTAAATGCATTGAATTTGTATTTTGGCACACAACAATTTTAATTCCTTTTCATGATCATCAGCATTTAATAGTTTTTTGGACAGTTCTCAAAATAGCTATTAATAGTTTTTGAACAGTTTCTGAATGGGCAACAATTGAATTTACAAATTACGGACTGGTCCGAAATTAGCAGGGGGGAGGGGGTGGAGAATGAAATCAATGTCTAAAAATATATAATCCTCACCCGACAATAAGTATGAAATGTTTGACCTATCCCCGTATAACCAACTGCCCATTTCTTTCTCCTCTATTTGGCGGTAGTCTCTTTCGCAGACGCCGGGCATTTCACTCACTCCTCTCTCTGGGGGAAGAGCAGTGAGTGACGAAATACCAGACTGCTGCGAAGGAGACAAAACTCTACTGTGACATTATTAAAGACGCGCGGCGATACGTAACCTACGTATTTCAAACTGAGAAAGATACTTGGAATATTCCTTACAAGAAACCTTACACAATCACTTGCATTTAGATATACACAGCTAACTACTTCAAGATTTCTCTAGATCAATGAAAATGACAAATTTCCTGGGTTGTTTCCCATTTGCCACTTTATTGGCTTTCTTAGCTAGTATATGAATAATCACCGAAACAATCCGGCATTTCTGGTAATATTTTGCTTCTGTTTTGAACGACTGATGCTTTTTCAACTCATATCTTTGCAGAAACGGAAGGAAAATGAAAAGGAAGAGAGACTAAATATCTCGGAAGAGTTTACAAAACTTCTTGAAACGTGTTAAATGTATGAGATAAAGCCGTACAGAGTTTGTTTCTGTTTTACAGATGTTTTACGATCTGCTTCGCTTGCCGATGAAAATCCCAAAGAAAATCGGCTCAATATCCCTTAAACTACAAAAACCAAAGCGAAGGACTAAGCATTTTCTACGGGAAATTTAACTGGAAAATCGACGTTCGGTCATCGGTGTATAATAACTCTGTTCGGAGCTCCAGCTAAGAAAGAAATTCAACATCTACATGAAATAAATACAAGCAAGAGGGAAAGAGGAGATTTCTGTGTACTAGAATGTACTGCTTTGCAGCTTAACAAGAAGATATTTCTAACCGCCGTGTTTTTATCGTGGGTGTTGGTACTCCCGTCGACGGCCATCAGTTCTATTTTTACGGCAAAAAGCGGTTTTGAGGTGTCTACATAGCGAACCATCAACCATCGCAAACAGACACTAAGACATTCGGTACTCAATTATGTCGTCCAACCTTTAGTTATATTATAATTCAGCCACAAAAGCTTCATGTGATTAAGCATAAAGTTCCTCAACTTACTTCTTCATGTGAAATCGAGTAGAAAAGCATCAGCGCCCTACGGCGGTCCAGCCATGAATGTAAAAGAAATGAGCACCCTAATCCTCACAGGCATCCTTGTCTATGCATATTAGAAGGCGACCTGAAAGAGGCCGGAGCGTACAAAATCGGCTCCGAGTGCATTGTCATCGCAATGTTTCTTTGCACGAACTTTCAAGCAGACACACTCTATTGTGACGTTATTAAAATGCGCGCGCGTTACGTCACAAACGTATTCCATAGAACGGTACTTGCAATATTCCTTACAAGAAACCTTGAACAATCACTTGTATTTAGATATACACAGCTAAGTACTTCAAGATTTCTCTAGGTCAATGAAAATGAGAAGTTTGCTGGGTTGTTTCCCATTTGTCACTTTATTGGCTTTCTTAGCTAGTATATTCATAATCACCGAAAGAATCCGGCATTTCTGGCAATATTTTGCTTCTGATTTGAACGACTAATGCTTTTTTCGACTCATATCTTTGCAGTAACGGAAGGACAATGAAAAGGAGGAGAGACTAAATATCTCAGAAGGTTTACAAAACTTCTTGAAACGTGTTAAATGTATGAGATAAAGCCGTGCAGAGTTTGTTTCTGTTTTACAGATGTTTTACGATCTGCTTCGCTTGCCGGTGAAAATCACAAAGAAAATCGGCTCAATATCCCTTACACTACGAAAACCAAAGCGAAGGACTAAGCATTTTCTACGGGAAATTTAACTGGAAAATCGACGTTCGGTCATCGGTGTATAATAACTGTGTTCGGAGCTCAAGCTAAGAAAGAAATTCAACATCTACATGAAATAAATACAAGCAAGAGGGAAAGAGGAGATTTCTGTGTACTAGAATGTACTGCTTTGCAGCTTAACTAGAAGATATTTCTAACCGCCGTGTTTTTATCGTGGGTGTTTGTACTCCCGTCGACGGCCATGAGTTCTATTTTTACGGCAAAAAGCGGTTTTAAGGTGTCTACATAGCGAACCATAAACCATCGCAAACAGACACTAAGACATTCGGTACTCAATTATGTCGTCCAACCTTTAGTTATATTATAATTCAGCCACAAAATCTTCATGTGATTAAGCACAAAGCTCCTCAACTTACTTCTTCATGTGAAATCGAGTAGAAAAGCATCAGCGCCCTACGGCGGTCCAGCCATGAATGTAAAAGAAATGAGCACCCTAATCCTCACAGGCATCCTTGTCTATGCATATTAGAAGGCGACCTGAAAGAGGCCGGAGCGTACAAAATCGGCTCCGAGTGCATTGTCATCGCAATGTTTCTTTGCACGAACTTTCAAGCAGACACACTCTATTGTGACGTTATTAAAATGCGCGCGCGTTACGTCACAAACGTATTCCATAGAACGGTACTTGCAATATTCCTTACAAGAAACCTTGAACAATCACTTGTATTTAGATATACACAGCTAAGTACTTCAAGATTTCTCTAGGTCAATGAAAATGAGAAGTTTACTGGGTTGTTTCCCATTTGTCACTTTATTGGCTTTCTTAGCTAGTATATTCGTAATCACCGAAAGAATCCGGCATTTCTGGCAATATTTTGCTTCTGATTTGAACGACTAATGCTTTTTTCGACTCATATCTTTGCAGTAACGGAAGGACAATGAAAAGGAGGAGAGACTAAATATCTCAGAAGGTTTACAAAACTTCTTGAAACGTGTTAAATGTATGAGATAAAGCCGTGCAGATTTTGTTTCTGTTTTACAGATGTTTTACGATCTGCTTCGCTTGCCGGTGAAAATCCCAAAGAAAATCGGCTCAATATCCCTTAAACTACGAAAAGCAAAGCGAAGGACTAAGCATTTTCTACGGGAAATTTAACTGGAAAATCGACGTTCGGTCATCGGTGTATAATAACTCTGTTCGGAGCTCAAGCTAAGAAAGAAATTCAACATCTACATGAAATAAATACAAGCAAGAGGGAAAGAGGAGATTTCTGTGTACTAGAATGTACTGCTTTGAAGCTTAACAAGAAGATATTTCTAACCGCCGTGTTTTTATCCTGGGTGTTGGTACTCCCGTCGACGGCCATGAGTTCTATTTTTACGGCAAAAAGCGGTTTTGAGGTGTCTACATAGCGAACCATAAACCATCGCAAACAGACACTAAGACATTCGGTTCTCAATTATGTCGTCCAACCTTTAGCTATATTATAATTCAGCCACAAAAGCTTCATGTGATTAAGCATAAAGTTCCTCAACTTACTTCTTCATGTGAAATCGAGTAGAAAAGCATCAGCGCCCTACGGCGGTCCAGCCATGAATCGAAAAGAAATGAGCACCCTAATCCTCACAGGCATCCTTGTCTATGCATTTTAGAAGGCGACCTGAAAGAGGCCGGAGCGTACAAAATCGGCTCCGAGTGCATTGTCATCGCGATGTTTCTTTGCACAAACTTTCAAGCAGAGACACTCTATTGTGACGTTATTAAAATGCGCGCGCGTTACGTCACAAACGTATTCCATAATACTTTATTCCAAAAATACCATCAAAGATACATAGGAAGTACTGGAAGTACACAAGTAGGCAGCTAGGTACAATCATTAAACATAGTCATAATGTCGTGGCAATATTTTGCTGTACACCTCATTACAGACTCATCCTTCATTGACAAGCAGTACGAAAATAATTCTCGCCGACTAAAACAACTAAATGAATCATTGATAGCTAACAAATTGCCCCAAAAACGTTCTCTAAGATTTACAAATTTTATATTATTACAACTGGTGAAGTAATGCAATTCATCACCTAACTCATTAAGGTTACAAAGAGGGCAAACGCGTGCATCATAAGTAATGTTTGCGTAGCGACCAGTTTCAACAGGGAATTTGTGCGCAGAAATCCTAAATCTTGTCACCGCCTGACGATGCTTAACGCTCGAGACATACGACAGGTAGTTCTCAAAACCTGTATTTGGCTTCACTAGATTAAACGTACGCAACTTACTGCACTCTTGAACCTGGTCCTTCCACCGCTTATTAAAGGAATTATATAATTCAGATTTCAGATATTTAGCCAGAACTCTAATGTTCTTAGTGGATATAACAAGATCCTCAAGAGATTTAACATTGCACATCTCTAACAGATAATTCGTAAACTTAACGCCCTGAAAATTTGATTGTATGCACACACGTGCAGCTCTCCCAACTAATTCATCCCCGTACAACGAATCCTTCACCCGTACCCAGTATTTAACTACCAAAACAGAAAGTTGCACAACCATTGGTACTCTGCCCAATTCTGCATACACTGCTAAGTTTGTAGACTTAGAGTGAACGCCTAAAATACGTTTGCAAAACTTCAAATGCAGTTTTTCTATGTCGGTAACCATACTAAAAAACTTCGTCTTGAACATGTCAAAACTAGATATCCTTCCCAAAGCGTAAACTCCCCAAATCTCACAACCATACAGCAGCACCGGTACTACAACAGTTGAATACAGTTTCAACAGCACTTTCACTGGAACATTCTCCACGTTAGAAAAACTTTTAAATAGACCGTGATACGCGCGTAACGCCTTATTGTACAAAGCCTTTTGGGCGATTTTAAAACCACCACCAAAATGGAAAGTTATGCCCAAATATGTGTACTCATCGACACAATCCAACAAATCCTTGCCAAAATACCATTTAGAAGTTATAAACGAGCGTCGCTGGGCTCTCGTGCCAAATACTAAAATCTTGGACTTTTTCAAGTTGACCTTTAACTTCCATTTCTTAGTATAACGCTCAAGCCTACGAATGCAACCTTGCAATCCACTCTCGGACTCAGATAGCAGTACCAAGTCATCAGCATACAGTAGACAACTCAACTTCGAATCGCCCAGTATCACTGGATCACAGGATGGTGTGTTAAACAAATCAGGAATATCATTTATAAAAAGATTAAACAACGTAGGACTAAGATTGCATCCTTGTTTAACTCCTATGTCCGACTGAAAAAAAGGAGTGGCTCCTTGACTCAATTTAACCGCCGCCTTGACAGATGAATACATACTGAGCAGAATGCGTACAAACTTTCTACTGCAGCCATACTGAATCAGCTTGAAAAACAAACCCTCTCTCCAAACACTATCGTAAGCCTTCCTAAAATCAACAAAACACGCAAACAACGGCTTGTGCCGAGTCTTATAAAAGTCAATCAATGTTTTCAACACCAGCACATGATCAGACGTCCTGAACCCACGTCGGAAACCGATCTGACATTTATTAAGAATTTCATTCTCACTCAAAAACTCATTCAAACGAGCATTCAAAATTAATGTGAAGAACTTTCCTAAACAGCTACTGATACAAATACCTCTATAATTACCAGGGTCCAATCGACTTCCCGATTTATGAAGAGGCACTATAAAACCTTCCGACCATACGTGCGGGAAAGCACCGCACGATATAACCTTATTAAAAAGTTTAACGAAGTGTGGCCCTAAAACATCCACAGAGGTTTTAATTATTTCATTATTTATCAAATCACCCGCACTGGCCTTTTTATTCTTGAGTTTTTTCGCTGAATCGCGTACTTCCTTAAGTGAAACAGGTGCGTCGAGAATCTCATTCTCATTAATAGCCCAGCATTGATAATCTTTTACAATCTGAGCTTCGTTACTAGTACTTTCAGTTGAAAAGTTGACTTTATTTAGATCTTTGAAATAACTATGCCACTCTGCCGGCGACACATCGTTAGAGGCCCCTTCAGACTGACGCGACTTAATAGAGTTAACCAGTTTCCAAAACTCTTTCGGACTTCTTTCCTCCAATGCCTGAATTCTGTTTAACAAGTCATTTCGGAAATTTCTTTTCAGTCGTTTAATAAGCCGCTTATAGTCTTTTTTCGTGGAAAAAAAATTATGTCTCAAGAAAGGATCGTTCGGATACTTTGACACTAAATTGCCTAAATTTTTTACCTCCTTTTTGAGCGAGTGACAATCTTTGTCAAACCACTTCTGTTTTTGAACTGTATTCCGTGTTCTTTTCTTTGGAACTTTACCACTCCTGACAGGCACTACTTTTTTAGAAACCTTAACTATAACACTTGTAAATTTATTAACCAAGGAATCTACATCTAGGTCTCCTTCATCTGCTGATGAATCTAACAAACCACTCAACTCTTGAGAAACCTCGTCAGAATCAAGACTGTCACGGAGCGCAGTCTTTAACTCATCACTCCACAGAAAAGCCATCGGAAGTGGCGACAAAAAGACTGAATTTTCCGACACAGTTGATGCCTCAGCCTTAAGGGCAAAAGATAATAGACAATGATGTGAAAACTCCGTCGTATTTGACACGGAAAAATGGTTTACCAGCGGTAAAATATCATAAGAAACAACTGCATAGTCAACTACACTTGCCCCATTATATGTCTGACATGTAAACTGGCCCAGGAAATCTCCCTTCGTTCTACCATTTAAAATAACCAAGCCATTCCCACAACACAACTCAGATAAAGACCTCCCGTAGAGATTTACTTGCTTGTCCCGCGATTTTCGTGGCTCAAGTGGGGGAGCAAAAGCTGTTAAACCAACCGTATCATCCACATAATCATCTAAACCGCTCATTCTTGCATTAAAATCACCACACAACATAATATCACCTTTCCTAGAAAAATTATAAATGCTTTCTTGAAGTAACTCAAAATGGTCAATGCCCAATCTCCTTTCCCTGGGAGAATGTTGTGGAGGGATGTATACCGTACAAACATACAGGTCACGCTTCAAACGAAAGAAATCCTTCTCTAACTTCCACCAGACAAACTCCTCGCTACTCTCCTGATCAAGAAATTTAACGCCTTTCCTCAAGGCAGATTTCACTAAAATCGTAATTCCACCAGAATTTCTACGTGCATTATCTGGCGTTTTCCTACACTTGGAAAAAGAATAGAATCCTTCAATATTAACATTAGCATCACTTAACCACGTTTCGACTAAAGATACGCAATCAAACTTTTCGATTGCCGAAAGAAAATCTTCATCATTCAATTTCCCTGAAAGCCCCTCAATATTCCAGGAGCAGAATTTCACGAACCTTTCATTCGACATACTCAAATACGCACAGAACAATCTCGGCCATATCAGTCAACAAAAGGTCTTAGAAAGAAGAAACAAAACACACACACTAAAAGAGATAAAAAATGGATAAATAAAAGCAAAAATCACCGGCATAAACTATGAAAAAAGGCAGCCAATTTACTCTAAGAAACTTATCTTGTTTGACTAGCTATAGGTGGGAAAACGGGCGGATTACAGAATGCTAAACCTGAAGCCGGTACTGGAAGCGGAAACATTGCCCTTGGTTGCGCCTGACTGTGAGTTATGTTGACCTGTACCAGGCGATTAATCTGTTCCGTTAAACCCTTCAGCTGTGAACTAATGGCTGTTAGATCGGCTTCTCTTCGGGTATTGTCGGGAACTCGATGAATAGCCTGGTGCTCCTCCATACGCAGACGACCGCGATTACCACGTGCTTGCCGACGATCGCGGATACCCAATCCAAATGCCAATCTTATCCCGTCTTTCAAATTACCGGCAAACGCAGCAACACCAGCCCTCTTGTTAATATGTTTTGAATCATAATAAAACTTCCTGTCGCGCAGATTACTGTTATCAATATGCGTTACGTTTGGTAAGTTTACGATCTGCTGATGCACTTCAGTGTTAACCGCGAAAACTGCCTTGTCGAACTCATCGTCCCGAGGTGTAATACCCGATAGGATAATCTTCTTATTCGGGAATGCGGTTTTAGCTATATTCACTAACTCCACTTGTCTGTCGATCAAATCCTTAATAGATAAATGTTCGACATCATTGACGCCGATATTTAAAAGCAAACCTCGTCTCACCGAAAACCTTGGTGAAGATAAAATCTCCGCCGCTTTGGCTGTTGTGGAACAGGGAATTATTTTAGCATCACTTCGTGGACATAACTTTTTCACATCTAGGAACTTCCTGTTTGAGTCACACAGAATGACGAAGTCGTGTTGTTCTGTGTTCACATCACAATGTGCTCTCGTTGAGCCGGACGGAATGCTTTGATCAAGGCCGTTGATCTCACGATCTCCGGTATCATCTCTGGTATCGTGAGCTTGTGTATTAGGTGATAAGCATTCCTTTGCATCCGTTTGCACAGTACAGTCGATAAGATTGACAGCACGTTTGTGTTCCAGTACTGCAATCCGATCCTGTAGCTTGTTGTTGTTTTCTTCTAGTATCTTAACTCTCTTGGCTAAATTACCCTTTTCCATAGAACGGTACTTGCAATATTCCTAACAAGAAACCTTGAACAATCACTTGTATTTAGATATACACAGCTAAGTACTTCAATATTTCTCTAGGTCAATGAAAATGAGAAGTTTGCTGGGTTGTTTCCCATTTGTCACTTTATTGGCTTTCTTAGCTAGTATATTCATAATCACCGAAAGAATCCGGCATTTCTGGCAATATTTTGCTTCCGATTTGAACGACTAATACGTTTTTCGACTCATATCTTTGCAGTAACGGAAGGACAATGAAAAGGAGGAGAGACTAAATATCTCAGAAGGATTACAAAACTTCTTGATGCGTGTTAAATGTATGAGATAAAGCCGTGCAGAGTTTGTTTCTGTTTTACAGATGTTTTACGATCTGCTTCGCTTGCCGGTGAAAATCCCAAAGAAAATCGGCTCAATATCCCTTAAACTACGAAAACCAAAGCGAAGGACTAAGCATTTTCTACGGGAAATTTAACTGGAAAATCGACGTTCGGTCATCGGTGTATAATAACTGTGTTCGGAGCTCAAGCTAAGAAAGAAATTCAACATCTACATGAAATAAATACAAGCAAGAGGGAAAGAGGAGATTTCTGTGTACTAGAATGTACTGCTTTGCAGCTTAACTAGAAGATATTTCTAACCGCCGTGTTTTTATCGTGGGTGTTTGTACTCCCGTCGACGGCCATGAGTTCTATTTTTACGGCAAAAAGCGGTTTTAAGGTGTCTACATAGCGAACCATAAACCATCGCAAACAGACACTAAGACATTCGGTACTCAATTATGTCGTCCAACCTTTAGTTATATTATAATTCAGCCACAAAATCTTCATGTGATTAAGCACAAAGCTCCTCAACTTACTTCTTCATGTGAAATCGAGTAGAAAAGCATCAGCGCCCTACGGCGGTCCAGCCATGAATGTAAAAGAAATCAGCACCCTAATCCTCACAGGCATCCTTGTCTATGCATATTAGAAGGCGACCTGAAAGAGGCCGGAGCGTACAAAATCGGCTCCGAGTGCATTGTCATCGCAATGTTTCTTTGCACGAACTTTCAAGCAGACACACTCTATTGTGACGTTATTAAAATGCGCGCGCGTTACGTCACAAACGTATTCCATAGAACGGTACTTGCAATATTCCTAACAAGAAACCTTGAACAATCACTTGTATTTAGATATACACAGCTAAGTACTTCAATATTTCTCTAGGTCAATGAAAATGAGAAGTTTGCTGGGTTGTTTCCCATTTGTCACTTTATTGGCTTTCTTAGCTAGTATATTCATAATCACCGAAAGAATCCGGCATTTCTGGCAATATTTTGCTTCCGATTTGAACGACTAATACTTTTTTCGACTCATATCTTTGCAGTAACGGAAGGACAATGAAAAGGAGGAGAGACTAAATATCTCAGAAGGATTACAAAACTTCTTGATGCGTGTTAAATGTATGAGATAAAGCCGTGCAGAGTTTGTTTCTGTTTTACAGATGTTTTACGATCTGCTTCGCTTGCCGGTGAAAATCCCAAAGAAAATCGGCTCAATATCCCTTAAACTACGAAAACCAAAGCGAAGGACTAAGCATTTTCTACGGGAAATTTAACTGGAAAATCGACGTTCGGTCATCGCTGTATAATAACTGTGTTCGGAGCTCAAGCTAAGGAAGAAATTCAACATCTACATGAAATAAATACAAGCAAGAGGGAAAGAGGAGATTTCTGTGTACTAGAATGTACTGCTTTGCAGCTTAACAAGAATATATTTCTAACCGCCGTGTTTTTATCGTGGGTGTTTGTACTCCCGTCGACGGCCATGAGTTCTATTTTTACGGCAAAAAGCGGTTTTCAGGTGTCTACATAGCGAACCATAAACCATCGCAAACAGACACTAAGACATTCGGTACTCAATTATGTCGTCCAACCTTTAGTTATATTATAATTCAGCCACAAAATCTTCATGTTATTAAGCACAAAGCTCCTCAACTTACTTCTTCATGTGAAATCGAGTAGAAAAGCATCAGCGCCCTACGGCGGTCCAGCCATGAATGTAAAAGAAATGAGCACCCTAATCCTCACAGGCATCCTTGTCTATGCATATTAGAAGGCGACCTGAAAGAGGCCGGAGCGTACAAAATCGGCTCCGAGTGCATTGTCATCGCAATGTTTCTTTGCACGAACTTTCAAGCAGACACACTCTATTGTGACGTTATTAAAATGCGCGCGCGTTACGTCACAAACGTATTCCATAGAACGGTACTTGCAATATTCCTTA
Organism: Actinernus sp. WN-2022; assembly: GCA_030867875.1. Lineage (NCBI taxonomy): Eukaryota > Metazoa > Cnidaria > Anthozoa > Actiniaria > Actinernidae > Actinernus > Actinernus sp. WN-2022. The sequence continues at coordinate 614,409 of JAOWCC010001113.1, read as the reverse complement.
CAAGAAACCTTGAACAATCACTTGTATTTAGATATACACAGCTAAGTACTTCAAGATTTCTCTAGGTCAATGAAAATGAGAAGTTTGCTGGGTTGTTTCCCATTTGTCACTTTATTGGCTTTCTTAGCTAGTATATTCATAATCACCGAAAGAATCCGGCATTTCTGGCAATATTTTGCTTCTGATTTGAACGACTAATGCTTTTTTCGACTCATATCTTTGCAGTAACGGAAGGACAATGAAAAGGAGGAGAGACTAAATATCTCAGAAGGTTAACAAAACTTCTTGAAACGTGTTAAATGTATGAGATAAAGCCGTGCAGAGTTTGTTTCTGTTTTACAGATGTTTTACGATCTGCTTCGCTTGCCGGTGAAAATCCCAAAGAAAATCGGCTCAATATCCCTTAAACTACGAAAACCAAAGCGAAGGACTAAGCATTTTCTACGGGAAATTTAACTGGAAAATCGACGTTCGGTCATCGGTGTATAATAACTGTGTTCGGAGCTCAAGCTAAGAAAGAAATTCAACATCTACATGAAATAAATACAAGCAAGAGGGAAAGAGGAGATTTCTGTGTACTAGAATGTACTGCTTTGCAGCTTAACAAGAAGATATTTCTAACCGCCGTGTTTTTATCCTGGGTGTTGGTACTCCCGTCGACGGCCATCAGTTCTATTTTTACGGCAAAAAGCGGTTTTGAGGTGTCTACATAGCGAACCATAAACCATCGCAAACAGACACTAAGACATTCGGTTCTCAATTATGTCGTCCAACCTTTAGCTATATTATAATTCAGCCACAAAAGCTTCATGTGATTAAGCATAAAGTTCCTCAACTTACTTCTTCATGTGAAATCGAGTAGAAAAGCATTCAGCGCCCTACGGCGGTCCAGCCATGAATCGAAAAGAAATGAGCACCCTAATCCTCACAGGCATCCTTGTCTATGCATTTGAGAAGGCGACCTGAAAGAGGCGGAGCGTTCAAAATCGGCTCCGAGTGCATTGTCATCGCGATGTTTCTTTGCACAAACTTTCAAGCAGAGACACTCTATTGTGACGTTATTAAAATGCGCGCGCGTTACGTCACAAACGTATTCCATAGAACGGTACTTGCAATATTCCTAACAAGAAACCTTGAACAATCACTTCTATTTAGATATACACAGCTAAGTACTTCAAGATTTCTCTAGGTCAATGAAAATGAGAAGTTTGCTGGGTTGTTTCCCATTTGTCACTTTATTGGCTTTCTTAGCTAGTATATTCATAATCACCGAAATAATCCGGCATTTCTGGCAATATTTTGCTTCCGATTTGAACGACTAATACTTTTTTCGACTCATATCTTTGCAGTAACGGAAGGACAATGAAAAGGAGGAGAGACTAAATATCTCAGAAGGATTACAAAACTTCTTGATGCGTGTTAAATGTATGAGATAAAGCCGTGCAGAGTTTGTTTCTGTTTTACAGATGTTTTACGATCTGCTTCGCTTGCCGGTGAAAATCCCAAAGAAAATCGGCTCAATATCCCTTAAACTACGAAAACCAAAGCGAAGGACTAAGCATTTTCTACGGGAAATTTAACTGGAAAATCGACGTTCGGTCATCGGTGTATAATAACTGTGTTCGGAGCTCAAGCTAAGAAAGAAATTCAACATCTACATGAAATAAATACAAGCAAGAGGGAAAGAGGAGATTTCTGTGTACTAGAATGTACTGCTTTGAAGCTTAACAAGAAGATATTTCTAACCGCCGTGTTTTTATCGTGGGTGTTTGTACTCCCGTCGACGGCACGAGTTCTATTTTTACGGCAAAAAGCGGTTTTAAGGTGTCTACATAGCGAACCATAAACCATCGCAAACAGACACTAAGACATTCGGTACTCAATTATGTCGTCCAACCTTTAGTTATATTATAATTCAGCCACAAAATCTTCATGTGATTAAGCACAAAGCTCCTCAACTTACTTCTTCATGTGAAATCGAGTAGAAAAGCATCAGCGCCCTACGGCGGTCCAGCCATGAATGTAAAAGAAATGAGCACCCTAATCCTCACAGGCATCCTTGTCTATGCATATTAGAAGGCGACCTGAAAGAGGCCGGAGCGTACAAAATCGGCTCCGAGTGCATTGTCATCGCAATGTTTCTTTGCACGAACTTTCATGTGCTGGTGTTGAAAACATTGATTGACTTTTATAAGACTCGGCACAAGCCGTTGTTTGCGTGTTTTGTTGATTTTAGGAAGGCTTACGATAGTGTTTGGAGAGAGGGTTTGTTTTTCAAGCTGATTCAGTATGGCTGCAGTAGAAAGTTTGTACGCATTCTGCTCAGTATGTATTCATCTGTCAAGGCGGCGGTTAAATTGAGTCAAGGAGCCACTCCTTTTTTTCAGTCGGACATAGGAGTTAAACAAGGATGCAATCTTAGTCCTACGTTGTTTAATCTTTTTATAAATGATATTCCTGATTTGTTTAACACACCATCCTGTGATCCAGTGATACTGGGCGATTCGAAGTTGAGTTGTCTACTGTATGCTGATGACTTGGTACTGCTATCTGAGTCCGAGAGTGGATTGCAAGGTTGCATTCGTAGGCTTGAGCGTTATACTAAGAAATGGAAGTTAAAGGTCAACTTGAAAAAGTCCAAGATTTTAGTATTTGGCACGAGAGCCCAGCGACGCTCGTTTATAACTTCTAAATGGTATTTTGGCAAGGATTTGTTGGATTGTGTCGATGAGTACACATATTTGGGCATAACTTTCCATTTTGGTGGTGGTTTTAAAATCGCCCAAAAGGCTTTGTACAATAAGGCGTTACGCGCGTATCACGGTCTATTTAAAAGTTTTTCTAACGTGGAGAATGTTCCAGTGAAAGTGCTGTTGAAACTGTATTCAACTGTTGTAGTTCCGGTGCTGCTGTATGGTTGTGAGATTTGGGGAGTTTACGCTTTGGGAAGGATATCTAGTTTTGACATGTTCAAGACAAAGTTTTTTAGTATGGTTACCGACATAGAAAAACTGCATTTGAAGTTTTGCAAACGTATTTTAGGCGTTCACTCTAAGTCTACAAACTTAGCAGTGTATGCAGAATTGGGCAGAGTACCAATGGTTGTGCAACTTTCTGTTTTGGTAGTTAAATACTGGGTACGGGTGAAGGATTCGTTGTACGGGGATGAATTAGTTGGGAGAGCTGCACGTGTGTGCATACAATCAAATTTTCAGGGCGTTAAGTTTACGAATTATCTGTTAGAGATGTGCAATGTTAAATCTCTTGAGGATCTTGTTATATCCACTAAGAACATTAGAGTTCTGGCTAAATATCTGAAATCTGAATTATATAATTCCTTTAATAAGCGGTGGAAGGACCAGGTTCAAGAGTGCAGTAAGTTGCGTACGTTTAATCTAGTGAAGCCAAATACAGGTTTTGAGAACTACCTGTCGTATGTCTCGAGCGTTAAGCATCGTCAGGCGGTGACAAGATTTAGGATTTCTGCGCACAAATTCCCTGTTGAAACTGGTCGCTACGCAAACATTACTTATGATGCACGCGTTTGCCCTCTTTGTAACCTTAATGAGTTAGGTGATGAATTGCATTACTTCACCAGTTGTAATAATATAAAATTTGTAAATCTTAGAGAACGTTTTTGGGGCAATTTGTTAGCTATCAATGATTCATTTAGTTGTTTTAGTCGGCGAGAATTATTTTCGTACTGCTTGTCAATGAAGGATGAGTCTGTAATGAGGTGTACAGCAAAATATTGCCACGACATTATGACTATGTTTAATGATTGTACCTAGCTGCCTACTTGTGTACTTCCAGTACTTCCTATGTATCTTTGATGGTATTTTTTGGAATAAAGTATTATTATTATTATTATAGCAGACACACTCTATTGTGACGTTATTAAAATGCGCGCGCGTTACGTCACAAACGTATTCCATAGAACGGTACTTGCAATATTCCTTACAAGAAACCTTGAACAATCACTTGTATTTAGATATACACAGCTAAGTACTTCAAGATTTCTCTAGGTCAATGAAAATGAGAAGTTTGCTGGGTTGTTTCCCATTTGTCACTTTATTGGCTTTCTTAGCTAGTATATTCGTAATCACCGAAAGAATCCGGCATTTCTGGCAATATTTTGCTTCTGATTTGAACGACTAATGCTTTTTTCGACTCATATCTTTGCAGTAACGGAAGGACAATGAAAAGGAGGAGAGACTAAATATCTCAGAAGGATTACAAAACTTCTTGATGCGTGTTAAATGTATGAGATAAAGCCGTGCAGAGTTTGTTTCTGTTTTACAGATGTTTTACGATCTGCTTCGCTTGCCGGTGAAAATCCCAAAGAAAATCGGCTCAATATCCCTTAAACTACGAAAACCAAAGCGAAGGACTAAGCATTTTCTACGGGAAATTTAACTGGAAAATCGACGTTCGGTCATCGGTGTATAATAACTGTGTTCGGAGCTCAAGCTAAGAAAGAAATTCAACATCTACATGAAATAAATACAAGCAAGAGGGAAAGAGGAGATTTCTGTGTACTAGAATGTACTGCTTTGCAGCTTAACAAGAATATATTTCTAACCGCCGTGTTTTTATCGTGGGTGTTTGTACTCCCGTCGACGGCCATGAGTTCTATTTTTACGGCAAAAAGCGGTTTTAAGGTGTCTACATAGCGAACCATAAACCATCGCAAACAGACACTAAGACATTCGGTACTCAATTATGTCGTCCAACCTTTAGTTATATTATAATTCAGCCACAAAATCTTCATGTTATTAAGCACAAAGCTCCTCAACTTACTTCTTCATGTGAAATCGAGTAGAAAAGCATCAGCGCCCTACGGCGGTCCAGCCATGAATGTAAAAGAAATGAGCACCCTAATCCTCACAGGCATCCTTGTCTATGCATATTAGAAGGCGACCTGAAAGAGGCCGGAGCGTACAAAATCGGCTCCGAGTGCATTGTCATCGCAATGTTTCTTTGCACGAACTTTCAAGCAGACACACTCTATTGTGAAGGATGAGTCTGTAATGAGGTGTACAGCAAAATATTGCCACGACATTATGACTATGTTTAATGATTGTACCTAGCTGCCTACTTGTGTACTTCCAGTACTTCCTATGTATCTTTGATGGTATTTTTTGGAATAAAGTATTATTATTATTATTATTATTATTGTGACGTTATTAAAATGCGCGCGCGTTACGTCACAAACGTATTCCATAGAACGGTACTTGCAATATTCCTTACAAGAAACCTTGAACAATCACTATAATACTTTATTCCAAAAAAATACCATCAAAGATACATAGGAAGTACTGGAAGTACACAAGTAGGCAGCTAGGTACAATCATTAAACATAGTCATAATGTCGTGGCAATATTTTGCTGTACACCTCATTACAGACTCATCCTTCATTGACAAGCAGTACGAAAATAATTCTCGCCGACTAAAACAACTAAATGAATCATTGATAGCTAACAAATTGCCCCAAAAACGTTCTCTAAGATTTACAAATTTTATATTATTACAACTGGTGAAGTAATGCAATTCATCACCTAACTCATTAAGGTTACAAAGAGGGCAAACGCGTGCATCATAAGTAATGTTTGCGTAGCGACCAGTTTCAACAGGGAATTTGTGCGCAGAAATCCTAAATCTTGTCACCGCCTGACGATGCTTAACGCTCGAGACATACGACAGGTAGTTCTCAAAACCTGTATTTGGCTTCACTAGATTAAACGTACGCAACTTACTGCACTCTTGAACCTGGTCCTTCCACCGCTTATTAAAGGAATTATATAATTCAGATTTCAGATATTTAGCCAGAACTCTAATGTTCTTAGTGGATATAACAAGATCCTCAAGAGATTTAACATTGCACATCTCTAACAGATAATTCGTAAACTTAACGCCCTGAAAATTTGATTGTATGCACACACGTGCAGCTCTCCCAACTAATTCATCCCCGTACAACGAATCCTTCACCCGTACCCAGTATTTAACTACCAGAACAGAAAGTTGCACAACCATTGGTACTCTGCCCAATTCTGCATACACTGCTAAGTTTGTAGACTTAGAGTGAACGCCTAAAATACGTTTGCAAAACTTCAAATGCAGTTTTTCTATGTCGGTAACCATACTAAAAAACTTCGTCTTGAACATGTCAAAACTAGATATCCTTCCCAAAGCGTAAACTCCCCAAATCTCACAACCATACAGCAGCACCGGAACTACAACAGTTGAATACAGTTTCAACAGCACTTTCACTGGAACATTCTCCACGTTAGAAAAACTTTTAAATAGACCGTGATACGCGCGTAACGCCTTATTGTACAAAGCCTTTTGGGCGATTTTAAAACCACCACCAAAATGGAAAGTTATGCCCAAATATGTGTACTCATCGACACAATCCAACAAATCCTTGCCAAAATACCATTTAGAAGTTATAAACGAGCGTCGCTGGGCTCTCGTGCCAAATACTAAAATCTTGGACTTTTTCAAGTTGACCTTTAACTTCCATTTCTTAGTATAACGCTCAAGCCTACGAATGCAACCTTGCAATCCACTCTCGGACTCAGATAGCAGTACCAAGTCATCAGCATACAGTAGACAACTCAACTTCGAATCGCCCAGTATCACTGGATCACAGGATGGTGTGTTAAACAAATCAGGAATATCATTTATAAAAAGATTAAACAACGTAGGACTAAGATTGCATCCTTGTTTAACTCCTATGTCCGACTGAAAAAAAGGAGTGGCTCCTTGACTCAATTTAACCGCCGCCTTGACAGATGAATACATACTGAGCAGAATGCGTACAAACTTTCTACTGCAGCCATACTGAATCAGCTTGAAAAACAAACCCTCTCTCCAAACACTATCGTAAGCCTTCCTAAAATCAACAAAACACGCAAACAACGGCTTGTGCCGAGTCTTATAAAAGTCAATCAATGTTTTCAACACCAGCACATGATCAGACGTCACTTGTATTTAGATATACACAGCTAAGTACTTCAAGATTTCTCTAGGTCAATGAAAATGAGAAGTTTGCTGGGTTGTTTCCCATTTGTCACTTTATTGGCTTTCTTAGCTAGTATATTCATAATCACCGAAAGAATCCGGCATTTCTGGCAATATTTTGCTTCTGATTTGAACGACTAATGCTTTTTTCGACTCATATCTTTGCAGTAACGGAAGGACAATGAAAAGGAGGAGAGACTAAATATCTCAGAAGGTTTACAAAACTTCTTGAAACGTGTTAAATGTATGAGATAAAGCCGTGCAGAGTTTGTTTCTGTTTTACAGATGTTTTACGATCTGCTTCGCTTGCCGGTGAAAATCCCAAAGAAAATCGGCTCAATATCCCTTAAACTACGAAAACCAAAGCGAAGGACTAAGCATTTTCTACGGGAAATTTAACTGGAAAATCGACGTTCGGTCATCGGTGTATAATAACTCTGTTCGGAGCTCCAGCTAAGAAAGAAATTCAAGAGGGAAAGAGGAGATTTCTGTGTACTAGAATGTACTGCTTTGCAGCTTAACAAGAATATATTTCTAACCGCCGTGTTTTTATCGTGGGTGTTTGTACTCCCGTCGACGGCCATGAGTTCTATTTTTACGGCAAAAAGCGGTTTTAAGGTGTCTACATAGCGAACCATAAACCATCGCAAACAGACACTAAGACATTCGGTACTCAATTATGTCGTCCAACCTTTAGTTATATTATAATTCAGCCACAAAATCTTCATGTTATTAAGCACAAAGCTCCTCAACTTACTTCTTCATGTGAAATCGAGTAGAAAAGCATCAGCGCCCTACGGCGGTCCAGCCATGAATGTAAAAGAAATGAGCACCCTAATCCTCACAGGCATCCTTGTCTATGCATATTAGAAGGCGACCTGAAAGAGGCCGGAGCGTACAAAATCGGCTCCGAGTGCATTGTCATCGCAATGTTTCTTTGCACGAACTTTCAAGCAGACACACTCTATTGTGAAGGATGAGTCTGTAATGAGGTGTACAGCAAAATATTGCCACGACATTATGACTATGTTTAATGATTGTACCTAGCTGCCTACTTGTGTACTTCCAGTACTTCCTATGTATCTTTGATGGTATTTTTTGGAATAAAGTATTATTATTATTATTATTATTATTGTGACGTTATTAAAATGCGCGCGCGTTACGTCACAAACGTATTCCATAGAACGGTACTTGCAATATTCCTTACAAGAAACCTTGAACAATCACTATAATACTTTATTCCAAAAAAATACCATCAAAGATACATAGGAAGTACTGGAAGTACACAAGTAGGCAGCTAGGTACAATCATTAAACATAGTCATAATGTCGTGGCAATATTTTGCTGTACACCTCATTACAGACTCATCCTTCATTGACAAGCAGTACGAAAATAATTCTCGCCGACTAAAACAACTAAATGAATCATTGATAGCTAACAAATTGCCCCAAAAACGTTCTCTAAGATTTACAAATTTTATATTATTACAACTGGTGAAGTAATGCAATTCATCACCTAACTCATTAAGGTTACAAAGAGGGCAAACGCGTGCATCATAAGTAATGTTTGCGTAGCGACCAGTTTCAACAGGGAATTTGTGCGCAGAAATCCTAAATCTTGTCACCGCCTGACGATGCTTAACGCTCGAGACATACGACAGGTAGTTCTCAAAACCTGTATTTGGCTTCACTAGATTAAACGTACGCAACTTACTGCACTCTTGAACCTGGTCCTTCCACCGCTTATTAAAGGAATTATATAATTCAGATTTCAGATATTTAGCCAGAACTCTAATGTTCTTAGTGGATATAACAAGATCCTCAAGAGATTTAACATTGCACATCTCTAACAGATAATTCGTAAACTTAACGCCCTGAAAATTTGATTGTATGCACACACGTGCAGCTCTCCCAACTAATTCATCCCCGTACAACGAATCCTTCACCCGTACCCAGTATTTAACTACCAAAACAGAAAGTTGCACAACCATTGGTACTCTGCCCAATTCTGCATACACTGCTACGTTTGTAGACTTAGAGTGAACGCCTAAAATACGTTTGCAAAACTTCAAATGCAGTTTTTCTATGTCGGTAACCATACTAAAAAACTTCGTCTTGAACATGTCAAAACTAGATATCCTTCCCAAAGCGTAAACTCCCCAAATCTCACAACCATACAGCAGCACCGGAACTACAACAGTTGAATACAGTTTCAACAGCACTTTCACTGGAACATTCTCCACGTTAGAAAAACTTTTAAATAGACCGTGATACGCGCGTAACGCCTTATTGTACAAAGCCTTTTGGGCGATTTTAAAACCACCACCAAAATGGAAAGTTATGCCCAAATATGTGTACTCATCGACACAATCCAACAAATCCTTGCCAAAATACCATTTAGAAGTTATAAACGAGCGTCGCTGGGCTCTCGTGCCAAATACTAAAATCTTGGACTTTTTCAAGTTGACCTTTAACTTCCATTTCTTAGTATAACGCTCAAGCCTACGAATGCAACCTTGCAATCCACTCTCGGACTCAGATAGCAGTACCAAGTCATCAGCATACAGTAGACAACTCAACTTCGAATCGCCCAGTATCACTGGATCACAGGATGGTGTGTTAAACAAATCAGGAATATCATTTATAAAAAGATTAAACAACGTAGGACTAAGATTGCATCCTTGTTTAACTCCTATGTCCGACTGAAAAAAAGGAGTGGCTCCTTGACTCAATTTAACCGCCGCCTTGACAGATGAATACATACTGAGCAGAATGCGTACAAACTTTCTACTGCAGCCATACTGAATCAGCTTGAAAAACAAACCCTCTCTCCAAACACTATCGTAAGCCTTCCTAAAATCAACAAAACACGCAAACAACGGCTTGTGCCGAGTCTTATAAAAGTCAATCAATGTTTTCAACACCAGCACATGATCAGACGTCACTTGTATTTAGATATACACAGCTAAGTACTTCAAGATTTCTCTAGGTCAATGAAAATGAGAAGTTTGCTGGGTTGTTTCCCATTTGTCACTTTATTGGCTTTCTTAGCTAGTATATTCATAATCACCGAAAGAATCCGGCATTTCTGGCAATATTTTGCTTCTGATTTGAACGACTAATGCTTTTTTCGACTCATATCTTTGCAGTAACGGAAGGACAATGAAAAGGAGGAGAGACTAAATATCTCAGAAGGTTTACAAAACTTCTTGAAACGTGTTAAATGTATGAGATAAAGCCGTGCAGAGTTTGTTTCTGTTTTACAGATGTTTTACGATCTGCTTCGCTTGCCGGTGAAAATCCCAAAGAAAATCGGCTCAATATCCCTTAAACTACGAAAACCAAAGCGAAGGACTAAGCATTTTCTACGGGAAATTTAACTGGAAAATCGACGTTCGGTCATCGGTGTATAATAACTCTGTTCGGAGCTCCAGCTAAGAAAGAAATTCAACATCTACATGAAATAAATACAAGCAAGAGGGAAAGAGGAGATTTCTGTGTACTAGAATGTACTGCTTTGCAGCTTAACAAGAAGATATTTCTAACCGCCGTGTTTTTATCGTGGGTGTTGGTACTCCCGTCGACGGCCATCAGTTCTATTTTTACGGCAAAAAGCGGTTTTGAGGTGTCTACATAGCGAACCATCAACCATCGCAAACAGACACTAAGACATTCGGTACTCAATTATGTCGTCCAACCTTTAGTTAGATTATAATTCAGCCACAAAAGCTTCATGTGATTAAGCATAAAGTTCTTCAACTTACTTCTTCATGTGAAATCGAGTAGAAAAGCATCAGCGCCCTACGGCGGTCCAGCCATGAATGTAAAAGAAATGAGCACCCTAATCCTCACAGGCATCCTTGTCTATGCATATTAGAAGGCGACCTGAAAGAGGCCGGAGCGTACAAAATCGGCTCCGAGTGCATTGTCATCGCAATGTTTCTTTGCACGAACTTTCAAGCAGACACACTCTATTGTGACGTTATTAAAATGCGCGCGCGTTACGTCACAAACGTATTCCATAGAACGGTACTTGCAATATTCCTTACAAGAAACCTTGAACAATCACTTGTATTTAGATATACACAGCTAAGTACTTCAAGATTTCTCTAGGTCAATGAAAATGAGAAGTTTGCTGGGTTGTTTCCCATTTGTCACTTTATTGGCTTTCTTAGCTAGTATATTCGTAATCACCGAAAGAATCCGGCATTTCTGGCAATATTTTGCTTCTGATTTGAACGACTAATGCTTTTTTCGACTCATATCTTTGCAGTAACGGAAGGACAATGAAAAGGAGGAGAGACTAAATATCTCAGAAGGATTACAAAACTTCTTGGTGCGTGTTAAATGTATGAGATAAAGCCGTGCAGAGTTTGTTTCTGTTTTACAGATGTTTTACGATCTGCTTCGCTTGCCGGTGAAAATCCCAAAGAAAATCGGCTCAATATCCCTTAAACTACGAAAACCAAAGCGAAGGACTAAGCATTTTCTACGGGAAATTTAACTGGAAAATCGACGTTCGGTCATCGGTGTATAATAACTCTGTTCGGAGCTCCAGCTAAGAAAGAAATTCAACATCTACATGAAATAAATACAAGCAAGAGGGAAAGAGGAGATTTCTGTGTACTAGAATGTACTGCTTTGCAGCTTAACAAGAAGATATTTCTAACCGCCGTGTTTTTATCGTGGGTGTTGGTACTCCCGTCGACGGCCATCAGTTCTATTTTTACGGCAAAAAGCGGTTTTGAGGTGTCTACATAGCGAACCATCAACCATCGCAAACAGACACTAAGACATTCGGTACTCAATTATGTCGTCCAACCTTTAGTTAGATTATAATTCAGCCACAAAAGCTTCATGTGATTAAGCATAAAGTTCCTCAACTTACTTCTTCATGTGAAATCGAGTAGAAAAGCATCAGCGCCCTACGGCGGTCCAGCCATGAATGTAAAAGAAATGAGCACCCTAATCCTCACAGGCATCCTTGTCTATGCATATTAGAAGGCGACCTGAAAGAGGCCGGAGCGTACAAAATCGGCTCCGAGTGCATTGTCATCGCAATGTTTCTTTGCACGAACTTTCAAGCAGACACACTCTATTGTGACGTTATTAAAATGCGCGCGCGTTACGTCACAAACGTATTCCATAGAACGGTACTTGCAATATTCCTAACAAGAAACCTTGAACAATCACTTGTATTTAGATATACACAGCTAAGTACTTCAAGATTTCTCTAGGTCAATGAAAATGAGAAGTTTGCTGGGTTGTTTCCCATTTGTCACTTTATTGGCTTTCTTAGCTAGTATATTCATAATCACCGAAAGAATCCGGCATTTCTGGCAATATTTTGCTTCCGATTTGAACGACTAATACTTTTTTCGACTCATATCTTTGCAGTAACGGAAGGACAATGAAAAGGAGGAGAGACTAAATATCTCAGAAGGATTACAAAACTTCTTGATGCGTGTTAAATGTATGAGATAAAGCCGTGCAGAGTTTGTTTCTGTTTTACAGATGTTTTACGATCTGCTTCGCTTGCCGGTGAAAATCCCAAAGAAAATCGGCTCAATATCCCTTAAACTACGAAAACCAAAGCGAAGGACTAAGCATTTTCTACGGGAAATTTAACTGGAAAATCGACGTTCGGTCATCGGTGTATAATAACTGTGTTCGGAGCTCAAGCTAAGAAAGAAATTCAACATCTACATGAAATAAATACAAGCAAGAGGGAAAGAGGAGATTTCTGTGTACTAGAATGTACTGCTTTGCAGCTTAACAAGAATATATTTCTAACCGCCGTGTTTTTATCGTGGGTGTTTGTACTCCCGTCGACGGCCATGAGTTCTATTTTTACGGCAAAAAGCGGTTTTAAGGTGTCTACATAGCGAACCATAAACCATCGCAAACAGACACTAAGACATTCGGTACTCAATTATGTCGTCCAACCTTTAGTTATATTATAATTCAGCCACAAAATCTTCATGTTATTAAGCACAAAGCTCCTCAACTTACTTCTTCATGTGAAATCGAGTAGAAAAGCATCAGCGCCCTACGGCGGTCCAGCCATGAATGTAAAAGAAATGAGCACCCTAATCCTCACAGGCATCCTTGTCTATGCATATTAGAAGGCGACCTGAAAGAGGCCGGAGCGTACAAAATCGGCTCCGAGTGCATTGTCATCGCAATGTTTCTTTGCACGAACTTTCAAGCAGACACACTCTATTGTGACGTTATTAAAATGCGCGCGCGTTACGTCACAAACGTATTCCATAGAACGGTACTTGCAATATTCCTTACAAGAAACCTTGAACAATCACTTGTATTTAGATATACACAGCTAAGTACTTCAAGATTTCTCTAGGTCAATGAAAATGAGAAGTTTGCTGGGTTGTTTCCCATTTGTCACTTTATTGGCTTTCTTAGCTAGTATATTCATAATCACCGAAAGAATCCGGCATTTCTGGCAATATTTTGCTTCTGATTTGAACGACTAATGCTTTTTTCGACTCATATCTTTGCAGTAACGGAAGGACAATGAAAAGGAGGAGAGACTAAATATCTCAGAAGGTTTACAAAACTTCTTGAAACGTGTTAAATGTATGAGATAAAGCCGTGCAGAGTTTGTTTCTGTTTTACAGATGTTTTACGATCTGCTTCGCTTGCCGGTGAAAATCCCAAAGAAAATCGGCTCAATATCCCTTAAACTACGAAAACCAAAGCGAAGGACTAAGCATTTTCTACGGGAAATTTAACTGGAAAATCGACGTTCGGTCATCGGTGTATAATAACTGTGTTCGGAGCTCCAGCTAAGAAAGAAATTCAACATCTACATGAAATAAATACAAGCAAGAGGGAAAGAGGAGATTTCTGTGTACTAGAATGTACTGCTTTGCAGCTTAACAAGAAGATATTTCTAACCGCCGTGTTTTTATCGTGGGTGTTGGTACTCCCGTCGACGGCCATCAGTTCTATTTTTACGGCAAAAAGCGGTTTTGAGGTGTCTACATAGCGAACCATCAACCATCGCAAACAGACACTAAGACATTCGGTACTCAATTATGTCGTCCAACCTTTAGTTAGATTATAATTCAGCCACAAAAGCTTCATGTGATTAAGCATAAAGTTCCTCAACTTACTTCTTCATGTGAAATCGAGTAGAAAAGCATCAGCGCCCTACGGCGGTCCAGCCATGAATGTAAAAGAAATGAGCACCCTAATCCTCACAGGCATCCTTGTCTATGCATATTAGAAGGCGACCTGAAAGAGGCCGGAGCGTACAAAATCGGCTCCGAGTGCATTGTCATCGCAATGTTTCTTTGCACGAACTTTCAAGCAGACACACTCTATTGTGACGTTATTAAAATGCGCGCGCGTTACGTCACAAACG